>RJWH01000502.1:0-392800 GCA_004363575.1 Solenodon paradoxus
AGAGAGAGAGAGAGAGAGAGAGAGAGAGATTGAGAGATTGAGAGAGAGACTGAGAGAGCTCAGTCCTGCCTCAGGGCAGCACCTTGCTTTCAGAAAAATCCAGATTTTTCCAGGTTGTGGGTTAGTGGTACATTGAATCAGGGGTCAGCTGAGGTCAGTAGTGTTGAGGAGGACGGCACTGCTCATCTAGTCATTCTCTCTCTTCCTGGTGGGTCCAGAAAATATCGAAGGACCTTGAATATTCCCTGTGTTACACGAAATTGCTTCTCTCCTGAGAGTAGCTGGGTGTGTTAGAGGCTTCGTGTCTGACTAGAATGCACATGATGCAGGTATTGCTGGTTGTGGGCCACACCCTGAGTAACAGGGATCTAAAGCACAGGTGAGGAATTTCCTAGGAGAGAAACCTCCTTGTAAGGCAGAAAAGGAAGAGTTCAGGATGGATGAGTTAACTTGTCAGGCGGGGGGATAGGATCTGCGTTGCTGGAGATCTCTCCTAGTAAACTCACGGGTGATGGGGTGCGAGGGTAGAAGACGGGGAGGGGAAGCCCAGATTCATCAGTGAGCTTTGGGACTGGCCTAGGAAGGAGTGAGATGCTGCCACAGATGCCACAGTCCCCCTCACCCATCTCCTGGGAGCACACACTCAGCCCTGTCTCCTTCTAAAGCCAAGACACCCTCATATGCTGGACAATTCCTGGGGACAGCAGTCAGCCAGATGACCCTACATGCCCAGAGGCGGTCCCCACATGTCCCTTGTGTGAGAAGGAACCTCCCTACCTGAACATAGTTTTCTGATTATAATCGAATATAGGTTGTCATAGGTATTTGGAAATCACAGCAAATAGAAAGAAAATTTAAGTTGCCCACCATTCTACCAGCTGCGATCACACTGTGAGCAGTGATATGCACAAGTACCCTATTTGATAACGCGAATGCGAGCTTTTGTATGAACAGATTCCACACAAATTGCCAAAGAGCACAGTAGCTACTTCTGCCCCTACTTACCTACTTATACCTCTGCCTCAGGATAACGGTCCTTCCACGCTATCAGTTTCCATGAGCACATATTCCACTCTATGACTGCCCATATATTCTGCAATTTATGTACATCTATTTGGAGATTTTGGACAAGTGAATTTTTTTATATTATATATGTTACAATATTAATATCCTAAGTATTTTCACATTCTTAACATTTGTAAGTTAATAGTTCTAAAAACCTGACTGTTAACAACATATGGGCACATTTTGATGCTTCTTCCAAACTGTGTGACAATGTTGTGCTGATTTACACTCCCAACCACTACCACTTACAAGACCAGTAACTCCTGCCTGGATTTTTCTATAAGCACGTGGACTGAGCAGTGGCTGTGCCTGAATCAGCTTTGGATTCACAGGTCATCAGTCTGGTACCGGAGCCATTAGCCTTACAGCAACTAAAAGTGACCAAGCTAGACTACGTTTTCTCCGGGCGACATTCGTTTCAGGGAATGTGCTCTCACAACAGGTTTCTCAAATAGGAACCCACAACCTGGAAAGCAGGCACATAAAGTTTTGCTTTTATTTCCTCTTCAATTAAAAATCTATGTTTACACCCATGTTAAGGTATGCTGACACCGTCATGCTCACAGAGTGGACACAGTGGACACAAGACACAGAGTGGACACAAGACACATAGTGGACACATACACAGAGTGGACGCAAGACAGAGTGGACACAAGACACAGAGTGGACACATGACACAGAGTGGACACATGACACAGAGTGGACAGGAGCAACTGGATAAGTCTGACAATCGTTTGCGCCAGGAAAATATCACCACTGTCACAATGATGAACTTGCCCATCACACTCAAAAGTTTCCTCTTGGTGAAGCCCATGGATCACGTGTTAAGTTCTTAACCAGGGCGCAATTCACATACAGGAAAAGGACCCAAATTCAAGGCCAGACCAGCTAAGAAATGAAAGTTACCAGGAAATGGCCTCTCCAGATCTGTGTTAGCATACTTTCCGATGTTCAGTGCAGAACTTGCCCAGAGTTACAATCCTCAGAAGCTTTTCTCTGGTGAAGAAACTCTTCACATGTCACTCAGTGACAGGGTTGCATTGCTAAGTGATTTTTTAGCATTGCTCAATAGCATTGTTCTGTGATTTTTATCATTGTTCAAACATCATAGAATTTTTTGGGACTGTGTGCCAGGTTGTCTCTAGGGAGAGATCACTGTCGAGTGTGGCTCTCTGTATGTTATAGTCCATTGACCAAAGCGTAAAAGACGCAGACTGTCCTTCATTGCTTTCTGTTACCAATCAAGAGACCACTGCATCACATCACAGTTGGCATACCCATCAATACCTCTCAATGGACATTTGGGTTGTTGTCAAGACATCAACGACTGAAAATTAGATTTAAGTGGACAGGGAGGAGTCCTCATGCAGACTGATGCTTCCCTCTCCTTGGGCAGATACACAGGAGTGGGCCCTCTGGGCCACAGGGAAGGTTTATCTTAATGTTTTAAGGCAAAATTACATTACACATGCTTGTAGATTTAACATTCACGCAGATGATAGAGTTTCGGTTGATCTACATCTGCATCAACTCTTCGTCTGTGCTGTTATTTTAGCCACTCTATAGGGGCGACCTGGTGTCTCCCTGAAGCTCAGGGTGCATTTCCCTGGTGAATAATTATCAGCAACCTGAAGGTGAGCCCCACACACTGAGGGAGACGAGTGCAGGTCTCTGAGGACGGCCCCAGCTGTGGAATGAAGCAGGTGAAACCCACGCATTCCGGAAGCACATCTACACCTCCCCAACCCAATCCAGTCTGATTCAGCTCTGTCACTGGCTGCTTACAAACAGCACTGAGCCCAGGCATGGGCAGTGGAAATGGGATCAGGGTCTAGCAGTTAGAAAGCCTGGCTTCTGAATCCACTCAGTATTGCTCCTGAGTCGTGGGATCTGGAACACTTTCTTAAGTCGTAGATAAATGTCTCTTCCAGGTAAGACAGAGACTTGGATGAACAGCCATGTTCCAACTCTGAGACAGTCTGTCCTTGTAAGTTTGGGGCAGGACCTGGATCCCTCCCTCCAAGCCACGCCTCCCAATCATGCCCTCCTCCAGTCCCCGGCCTCCTCCACCCAGGGCCCTAGGAGACCGGAAGTCATGAGGGCGGGAGGGGCGGCTGGGACAAGGGAATAAATTCGCCGGGTGGGGCCAGGTCTCCCTGAGGACCCGCACAGTGTGCTGGAGGCTGGGGTCTGCTCTTCTCACCAGGATCCTCCTGCAAGGGCTGCAACAGGACGACCAAGTGCTGAAAGTGGCTGTGGGGCACCCAGGTGCAGTAAGTAGCAGGTAGGGACACACCTGCCTGGGAGAGCAACCATGAGGGGTTAGGGAAGGTCAGTTTAAGCTCCAGGCTACCACAGGTGGAGCCAGGGCAGGGGACAGAGAGCTGGCTTAGCACTAAGGTGACCCCTGAAGGAGATGCCATGTGTACGGAGAGAGGCTCTTTCTCAGTGGACACAGGTGGCTGTAGGCTCTGACTCCTCCTAGGTCTCTCCACTAGCCTCTTCTCCTTACTTGGAGTCTCATCGCAAAGCTCTGTACTCCCCTCCCCACTTCCAGTGCTCCGAGAATGACACTTGTACCAGCTCTTGTCAGTCCTGTCCTGCAAAAAACATCATTCCCCAGGTGCAAACTCCTCCATTCAAGCCATCCTAATCCTCACTGTAATTCCACACTGTTCCATGGAGTTCTTCCCTTTCCCTGAGTGCTCTTCCAGGCCCTGTGAGTCAATGGTGCCAGGCAGTTTTGCCTCCACATCTGCCCTCTAGAGTGAGCACAACTGGAGGAGTTATAGTAAGGAGTGAGGAGCTGTGAAGATGGGTGGATGACACCTGCCTGGGATGGGGAGTCAGCACCTCCCATATCTGTGCTGTGTGAGGGAAGAGAGGGTGCCAGCACCCTGGGGATGGGGATGGGAGGAAGTGAGCAAAGGCTCACAGGTGACCCCAAGGACTGTCAGGAGTTTAGCAGGACCCGAGGGGAGGCGGGGATGGGGCCAGGTGGAGGACACCTTTCCTGTGTAGGTTTAGTGAGATTTGAGCTCAGCCTCAGGGCCAGGGGCACTGTGAGGACTGGGGAAAGGTCAGGACGCAGCCATCCATTCAGGGAGAGTGGGTCAAGCGTGCAGACCAGCTCTGCTCATGGTTCTGAGTTTCCCACAACAGCAAGATTGAGCAGAAGGTGTCAGGATTCATGCAGTATCCAGAGAAGTGGGCTGGTGCTAGATCTGTTTCTGGGACAGAAGGCAGGGCTTGGAGAGGGTGTGAGGATGTGGGAGGAGTGAGTGAAGGGTGTGTGGAGGGGGAGTAGAAGGGAGTTAAAAACATCAGTGCTCAGGAGGTGCGTGTGTGCTTCCGGGTGTGGGGTGTGCGAGCTGGTGGTGAGTGTGAGCACTTGCTGCCCGCTTTCTGCAGAAGACACACTAATGGATTTAGAAGAGGCTCTCAGACTTATTTGTCTGTTGATACTGCCACTTAGCTCTTTTGTCTTTAAACTTATAATTTTGGATGGAGAGAAACACTAATGGACTTTTCTCCACCCCAAATATTTATGATCCTGACACGTCCTGGTGAAGTAGCTTTTGGTCCGTAACCTCTTTCAGGAACAATCAATATACATCTCATGGACTCAGGTTCACATCCCAGAGACTGGAGCAATGACCAAGATAAAAATTTAGTAAAGTCATAAAATTCTTCTTCGCCTTTCTTCTTGCCTGATGCTTACTTTCCTTCATTTCTGCCTGTACCTCCCTTTTAAAATATTTATAATTGTCAAATGTATGTTGCTAAGACCTCAAGCACACTTCTTGCACACACACACATGCACACACATGCACACACACACACACGCACACACGCACATACACGTGCACCATTCTGAAAATGACCGGGCTTGACAAAGACAAGGACCAGCACCTCCACAAAGAGGGATACACGTCATTAAATGTGGGAGAGGCCAAGACTCTCTCTGGGGCACCTTTGCCTGTCAGCACCCCCACAAGCACAAGCCTTAGACCAGGGATTAAAGTACAACTATCAGGACAGTGAATGACCTCTGGCGCCAGCACCCAGTCGTGGATGCATCTGGATCAATAAGGAAAGCAGATGGACGAGTTCGACACGTGAGACGTGTAGTACGTGACCAGCACAGACCCCTCACCACCAAGAAACAGAAGAATGACATCAGTTGAAGACCATCATCAATAACTTCAAAGGATAATGTGCCCTTGGCCAGTCAGGAACTGAAACCTGGTCTGCAGACTCCTTTCTCCATCCCCCTTCCTCACCATGTGGGATTTTCCCTTAAAAACTCAGGCCACTGGCCAGGCCTCGAGTCAGCCTCCCCACTAATGGGGGTGTCAGCCTCCTGGCTGGCTCCATCCTCTCTCTCTCTCTGTTCCCCACTAATGGGGGACTCAGCCTCCTGGCTGGCTCCATCCTCTCACTCTGTCTGCTCCCCACTAATGGACCCCCAACTTGCTTACTCGCTGTGCCTGTCTGGTATGTGGAGCGACCCTGAACCCACAGAGTCTGGACCTCCCTTGGTCAGCTCCATCCCTTTACCCTCTGATGAAACCTCTGCTTGCTGACTCACCTAACTCTGGCATGGGTTCTTTGAGCCACCCGAATACCCCAACATTGCCCAGTTCTGAGCCCCTGGAGTCCTGCTGAGAGGGACCAGGAATACAGACCCTCTCCCTGGAGATGATGAACTTCCCCTCAGCGGGTGCCCTGCACCTGGGAACTGATCTGCTAGCTTATGCAATGCACACAAGCTGGTGTGGAAAATAGAGGGGCCTTCATCTGTAGGAAACAGGGCTCTGGAGAGCAGAAACCTCTGATCGAGAACGGGGGATGACATTTTCACAGAACTGATGAAAGATGTTTGCATCCTGACATTGGTAGAAAGAGGGAGTCCTCTTGGACTCAGAAGCCTGCTGGGAACCCCTCCAGAATAATCATTTGCGGGGTTTCTCAGGAGACTGTCATATTGCAGGCCCAAGGTGAGCCACACCCTCCATTTCATCCTGTGGTAAGGACAGTTTTGTGTGTTTTCCAGGAGGGCTCCCTGCTGTGGGGTTATGGTTCTCCTGACTGCCTGGGTACCACCACCCTGTGTGGTGACAGGTGAGGGGACGATGTATCTCAGGGGAGGCACTGAGCACTTTCCTGCAAAGAGGATTCCTCAACTCTCAGGAGGCTCCCTGAAGAACATACATTGGAACAGCAGCTTTCCTCACCTCCCCATTCCGGGGACTCTGCCCCACTAAGTTGCATGTCTGCCTGTCACAAGTGCCCTAGAGCAGCAAGGGCTGCGCCCCGGGGTTGGTGTGTGTGGCAGCTGGATCACTGTCCCAGCTAGCGGGCCTTCCTAGGGGAGCATGCTCTGCTGCGTGGTGACTGGTTCCTGAAGTCCCCGGGAAACACTCAACCCCTTCCCAATGGTGGCCTCTGTTTTTTGGGGTCCTGAGAAACCCCTACTGGGCTTCTGTCTTCATGCTTCTCTATTTATGCCTGTGACTCCTGAAATGTTCCTTAAGGAGGAACAGATTGAGATCACAGATAGACTGAGCTGAGTCAACAGTTCCAATCCACAGCCACAAGGAAAGACCTGAGTGTAAGCCAGTTTGTCATAAGAGGCAGAGACAAGGGAGCCCTTGGGCTCTTGAGTGAGATTTTATTGTCCCATGTGCAGGCTGGGAAAGCTCCTTTCTGAGAAGAGACAGAAGGAGCAATCCGAGGGAAGCTGTGAGAGAGAGGCTTTTAAGGGGGTGGTTGCTGACTAGCATGGAGGGGACTAGAGTTGGAATTCTGATTAGGCCCTCTGGCTAAGCTGTTGATTTAGGGGTGGGAGTCTATGGGCTGGAATGTTAGGGGAGTGCAGAGGGGTGGGGATGGAGTCCTTGAGTTTGTTAAACAGGAATGGGATTGAACAGCATCTGGTCTTGCTTCAGACTGCAAAATGTTGCGTTTCTCATGATTGGCTGGAAAGTGACAACTTTCAGTCCTTTTACTGCTGTATCACTGAGGAAAACTCATGTATCCCCTGCACTGACTGCATCCTGACCCTGGGCCCCTGGGCCTCCACCCAGCGCTGACTCCAGAAACAACCATCTGCTGGCGCACAGGCTTCAGTCTACACAGCAACAAAGTTTCCAGCTTCCCCAGGCAGCTTGCTATGCAAACAGAGGACATTAGAGGAGGCCAGGGGAAGATAGTCTTTAGACTAATTTACAGACATTACAAAATTACCAAACAGATCAAGGAGACAGAGAAACCTATCCCAAATGATGAGTCAGACCAAACCAGGGTAAAATCTGAATGCAACAGAATAAAATAAACTATCTGAAGAATATTTAAAAGTATGAGTCTTAGTTTTGTTTCTGAAGTAGAGATGCAGGCAGGAATGAAGGCGAAAAGAGACAGACAGGCGGGAAGGAATAGAGATGAGGACGAGCTTTTTATTCATTTTATTTAATTGTTCATCTTGCTTGTTCCCATGCCACCGGGCCCTGTATTCTGTGTATGTTTTGGTTGTATGTGGACTATTTTTGGCAAACTTAACCATGAAGTCACCAGGCTGCACCAAATGCACCAGTTTAAATGATGCTCACTGAAATCAGGAGAACAATGGATTTTTTTAAAAAGAGAATTACAATGAGAGGAAATAGGAGCAGTTCCCAACAGATTTCATGGACCCCTAAAACACAATACAGGTGCTCAGCAGTAGCCTGAGGGAAGCCTGCTATCCAGTGGTGAGCTGGAGGATAGCAGAGTGGAAAGCACCCAAGAAGAGCAACAAACAGAAAAAAAATGAAAGGAAATGAAGGGAGTATGTGAGAGTTATAGGCTAACAGAGAGAGAGAGAGGTACAATAGCCACAATAGAAAGGTCCCAGAAAAGGAGAGAGAGAGAGAAAGTTCTGAATCCTGAATCGAAGAAACAGTAGCTGATTTTCCCCTAACCTTGGGAAGGAAACAGACATCCTTATCCATAAGCGCCAAGGTTTCCAAATAAAATAAACCCAGCGAGGCACCCAGACACATTGTCACTAACATGACAAAAATCAAAGAGGAAGAGGGAATTCAAAAGCAGTTAAAGAAAAAGGTGTCACATCGATAGTCCTCCTAAGACTGCAGATTTCCTTAGCACAGACTTCACGGCATGGAGGGGGTCGCAGGATATATCAGGGTCGATAGAAATGGATTTCCAACCAAGAATACTTCACAAGCTTGGATTTTTTAAACACACAGAGCTTTACAGATAATCAAAAGTTACAGGAAAACAAAAGTTTAAGTTTTGTACTGAATTCTAGAGCATTTTCTATAAAATGAAAAGAAATCCCACTTCAAAGTGGGAGGTCATGAAAATATATAAAACGTGATAGAGAGGGAAAAATGTACACTGCAAGAAAAAGCAGAGATAACCTGTTTTCAAGAAACAAAAAGGTAACCAGAGAGATCCTGTGGCCGGGGTATTGAGCCAAATGAGGGTGTAATCCCCATAACACCCTAGAACCTCATTTCAAGGCCTGGAACCAAGGGAAAGAACTAAATGTGAACAATTCAATAAATGGGATAGTTTTCGCTCTTCTCTCTTCCTTCCTGCTGCTGCCCGCCAGATTTCATTCCTGCCTGCTTCCGTTATTGTAAAAAATGTTTCTCAGGTCACAACATGACAGGGAACCCGAGGATAACCTCAAAACCATAATTTCTTTTTAAAAAAGAAAATGAAAAGGGAAACCGAACACAACATACACATTTTCAATGTGTTCATGATTTTTAAGGGGAAAGAAAACTGACAATTCTCATTGCCATGTCCTAGGTCAGCAGCATCCAGCCTTTTGATCTGTGATTCCAGAACCCGCACCATGGACGCTCTTGTTGAAGCAAATGGCGAGTTTGCCTTCAACCTTTTAAAGTTACTGTGCCAAGACTGCCCTTCACAGAACGTGTTTTTCTCTCCTCTGAGCATCTGTTCCACCCTGGCCATGACCCTCCTGGGTTCAAAAGGAAACACAGCTTCCCAGGTGGTCGAGGTGAGCCTGCCTGTCACTCGGGAGCAGGGACTGTCTTTGTGGTGTCCTGTGAGGTGTCCAGCATCATAACCTGTGCAGGTGTAGGTGTGGTTGACGGAGTGTGTCTGGAGAACCCAGGTGCTCATTTCTGGGAGGTGGGGCTGCCTGGGAACAAGGTGGGAAGGACCGCGAGTTTCCTTTACTGAGACAGTTTGGGAAAGGATGCTCTAAGACTAACAAACTTTGTCCTTGCACTTCATTTTTGTTTCAAAAAGATGCTGAAATTATTTAAACACAATGCTGGTCAAGGATTGGTAATTGGCGTGGGGAGGTTTCCACAAACACGTGTTAGAATAGGGTCAAGGAATCCATTTATGTACTATGTGGGGAAGGGGGTCTTTACCTTTAAATTTTCTCTTTTTTTAAAAAAATATGAGATGGCAGGCAAACAGAACAAAGGCAGGAAGGAAATCAGGAAGGAGATCAGAGAGAGAAATACTTTGATGTACGTATTCGTACATTTTTGTGGTTCTGCTGGCTCCGTTTCAAAAATCCAGGTTCCTAGTCCTTTCGTGGCCCAGCCCCTGACCACCTGCTTAGCACTGGGACACCAGAGCGAGCCTATGCTTGAGTCTAAGGAAATTTTCTGTTTTGGGCTAACCAAAGAACCCTTATAAGAGGTGATTCTTGTCTTGTTTTGGTTTGCTATGAGAGCCCCTAGTGACCTGTCTGCTTTAGTAATGGTGACACTGAGAGTCCTTGCTTTGGGAGCCAGTGAGACTAGAATGGACGCACACTCGCTGAATTCTCCGTTTACAGCCTCAGAGGGTTCTGCCAAAGAACTAGGGCTTAGCTTCTGTTTTAAGCCAGCAGAGACCGTAAAGGAACCCTTTCTCACTATGGATTTATTTATGCCCATTTCTCCTCGATTTTTAATGTTTTTAACCACATTAAAAAGAGATAATAAAATTTAAATGTACATTTTCCTCTGTTGAGGGCATAAATACTATGCATTTCTTAGAATATAAGATTCTCTAGTAACTCCTTTCTGAATGACTTTCATACATTTGTTTTATTCCTGTCACTCATGCTTAAACACAGAGATGTCTTTAGGCAGAAGAGCGACATGTGTTACATCTGGTTTTCTGTCCTGCTTCTTTCTCTGCCTCTGCCACCTGCCCTGCCCATCTCTTCTACCCTGACATCGTGTTGCTTCCCTTGTATGTATTAAATCCTTTATTAAAATAAAAACCGTGTTCTTTTTGTTCTTCCAAAGAAATATTCTGTAGAGCATTTGAAAGGAAATTACTATTTCTTTCAATCCAAAGATACATACTGAGAATCTAAAAATATTTCTATTTCTGAACAGGGACTTTCCTTAAAGTCAGAGAAAGACATTCATCAGGGTTTCCAGGCACTTCTCTCTCAAGTGAACAAGCCTAACGCCAAATACTTGCTTAGAATCGCTAACCGGCTCTTTGGAGAAAAGACTTGTGAGTTCTCTTCGGTAAGTTTAATCAACGGAAGGAATTTGATTTTCCTGTGGCGTCACAGAGGAAGATCTAGAGATTGAAAAGTATGGTGATATTGCAAAAAAAAGCCATCACTCTGTAACTAGACCTTGAGAGATTTACAACGTGACTGTCATCTCCATGTGTCCATTCTCGGTCATTCATGGCTTAGAACTTACTTATTAATAAATCCTGATGTTTTACCATCTAGTAGACTAAGAGATGATCACTTCTAAGGTCATTTTTATGATCTTTCGAATAAAAGCAAGCGATATTCCAAATGTTTGACGCCTGCTGGCATTTTATTTTATATCGAAATAAAGGCTCATGGAACTTGTTTCTTTCCAAAGACCTTTAAGGAGTCGTGTCTCCAGTTCTATCAAGCTGAGCTGGAGCAGCTGCCTTTTGCTGAAGATGCAGAGATGTCCACGAAACACATCAACACTTGGGTCTCACAAATGACTGCAGGTCAGAAGGACGTCACTTCCTTCCTCCTGTTTTCCCTTTCCCTTCCGGTCTTCCTCTCCTTCTTCCTCATCTTCCTCCTCTGCCACTGCTCCTCTCCTTCCTCTTCCTTTTCATCTTCTGTCCTCCTCCCTCTCCTGTTCATCTCTCACCTCCTCTTCCTCCAACTCCTTCTCCTCCTCATTCCCTCCTCTTTCTGCTCCTCTAACCTCTCCAGATGAACTGAGACAAAGGTAAAAAAAAAAAACCCAAAATACTGGTTTTCTTGTTTAGTAACTTCTTGGTCAGTAATACTCACATGTTGGTTGAGTCTATCCTCTCTAAAGAAAGGAGACTAAAAGTCAAATGTTTTCAGAATCAATTCACCTCCGCAATTTTTAGAAAGAGAATGTTTGTTTTTTGACCTAAAATCATGGCTATGAAAATAAACCTCATCACAGTTTATTCATCATACTTTTATAACAATCAACCGTATGTATCCTCTGTTCTCTTGGAAGGTAAAATAAGTGACCTGCTGTCAGAAGCCTCAATTGATTCCCAAACTAAGCTGGTTCTTGTCAATGCCATCTACTTCAAAGGGAAGTGGAAGAGCAGCTTTAATAAAATGGAGACATTTGAAGAGGATTTCGAAATAAACGAGGTGGAGGAAGCTTTCAATATTCTCCTTTTTTAATGAAGAAATTAATGGAAAACATTACTTTGTAAAAAGCATAAATGATAAGTTTCAAATAATATGCAACTTGACACATTTCTGATGAATGAAATTTAAAACAGTAACAAACACAGAAGGAATCCAAAATCATTCCTCTCTATGATTTTTAACCTTTCATTTCTACTCTTACTGACCATTTTTGTACATTCATTGCTGCCTCCTAGTTCTTAAACTTAAGATTTATCTTCAGGCTCAAGTTTTAAGATGGAAAGTACACCAGCAGGTGCTGAGGCAGTGTGATTCCTGTGGGCGGGGCTCACGGGACAGCTGTGCAAACCTATCTCATTAATGCAGCATTTTTCAAGTGAAAACACGCATAGATTCGAGTCACTCCCTATTCACTTATCATTATTAATTCAGCACTTTACATTGCTCTTTAATGATTTGTATTGATTTGGATATTTAGTGTAATAAGTGTGATACTTCAACTGTCAGTCTATATATAATACTTCTGTATTTTTTGTTTCCTTGTTTTTGGAATGATAGGATCAGAAATGGAACAATTGGGTTAAAATGCCTGAATATATATTTGGTGTTTTAAGCCTCTACCAGAAAGCTTTCTGAGGACCTGCCCATCTATACTCCACATTCATACCTGAAACTCTGCTTCATCCCATTGTTTCCCAAACTTTGTCTAATTAAATAGCTATAATTATTTAACTTCATTGAATTGCTGGCTGTGTCCTGAGCCGCACTCACTGGGAATATTTTAAGTGAGGAAAATGTGACTTCCCCATCTCTGGACAGTGCAGAGGATGGCATGTCCTTTGATGAGGAAGACCTCTTCTGTCGCAGGCTGGTTCTGTCCCTGCTGACGCAGATGCCTGGCAAGGAGGCGAGGAAGGAGTCAGGGACACGTGTTAACTGGCGTGTGAATGGCGGGTCTCAGAAATGTTCATTACCGCTTTCAACAAGCTGTTTTTAAACTCTGGTCCTCTGTTTATTCCCATCAGAAAAACAAGAAGAGTGTGCAAATGATGCGTCGGCAACTGGAGTCTAATCTCGGATACATAGAGGAGGTGCAGGCCCAGCTCCTGGAGCTGCCCTACGAGGGGAAGAAGTTGAGTATGTTCGTCCTGCTCCCCAATAGAGGCGTGGACCTGAGCTCGGTGAGATGAACCAGTGGTCCCTGGCGTCCCGTGTGCACTTTTGTATTGGGTGATGTAGGTCCGTGGAAGCTGGGCTCTGGAATTAGCCCTTCCTGTGTACGCACCATTACTGGCTGCGTGATTTGCCACGTTCCTTATCTCTCAGCTCTGTCTCCAAAGTGCTGACAATGATAACATCAGTCCGGGCGGGTTATGATGAGGATGAACAGGTGATGAAGGTCACAGCTGAGTACACTGGTTGGTCCACAAGTAGCCCTGAATACATATGACCCATTATTACTATCATGAACTTTGCTATTACGATTCTATTTTATAATCTAAAAATGTTGCCTCTGAAGTACTGATGAGAAAATTTTACACCTTGCTGAACAAGAGGGGAGGGAGGCAGCCCACATTAAGCGGGTGGACTGAGAAACAGCCCACGTGTGCGGGAACCACACCTCCTTGTTTCCTTTGCTGTGGACCCAGGTGAGACCCGCTGCCCAGTAGATGTAGGTCAGGCTCTGAGTGGCAGGTGGTGTTCCCGTTGCAGGGCTGTGTGCCGGGCCATGGGCTCCACCGATTCTGTCCTAGATGTCATCGTCCTGAGTAGAAGGACCCATCTCAGTGCAGCTTTCCCATCTGGGTCGGCCACACCAAGAACCCTGCCTTTTCTGATCTTTTCTCTGACCTGCAGGGTGTTATTGTCTCGCACATAAGCAGAGTATCAGCAGTCAACAGGCAGTGACAAACAGCTGTGCGGATGAAAGGATTCTCAGAAGATGAGGAAGGGACAGGGTTTGCACCTCCAGAGACGACAGGACGCAGGGGCCCTTCTTATAGAGAAGCGGCCTCCAGAATAGCACAGTAGGAGAGTTCCGATTCTGGCAAATTAAAGTGTCATTATTAAGCATGGCAATTGATATGTGTCTCTGAGGAGACAGGTCATGAGTGTTGCTGTGTGTGTGCCTTTTGGAAGAAACAGTCTTCAAGTCTGACTCTGATCTTTCAGGTGGAAGCCAAACTCACTTTTGAGAAATTCCAGTTCTGGACTAGCTTTCACGTAATGCGCTATACTGACGTTACAGTTTTCCTGCCGAGATTCAAAATGGAAGCGGATTACAAACTAGAAGAGGTGCTTCAACATTTGGGCATCAAGGACATGTTTCAGCCAGGCCAGGCTGACTTCGCTGCCATGTCAGCCCAACATCACCTGTCTCTGTCCCAGTTCGTGCACAAGAGCATGGTAGAGGTGAATGAGGAGGGCACAGAGGCCGCTGCCGCCTCGGCTTTTGTATGTAACATGTGTTATTCCGAAAGTATATCCCGTTTCTATGCGGACCGTCCCTTCCTCTTCTTCATCAGGCACAATGAAACCAACTGCATCCTGTTCTGTGGCAGGTTCTCCTCTCCTTGAGGGGCTGCAGTCATGGGAGGTCAGCATTTCCCTTTAAATCTCACACCAACGCCCTCACCACTGACCACTCACGTGTACTCTTTAATCGAAATCATGACTGTGTACTGCAACCGCTTTTTCTAATGGCTAGCTAACATGACACTCTTTTTTGTTAGAATTTCTTAGTGCAGTCATGTCACTTAAAATCAATCATTTTAATGGATGCACTAGTGGCCTTTAACGCATTAGCAATGTTTTCAAACTACCTCCAGCCCTTCTTCCAAGCCCTGCTAATCATGGTCTCTTTTATCTCTATGAAGTAACTCTTTCTGGATATTGCATAGAAATTGAATCATATGTGACATTTCCTTCTCACTTTTTGTATTATGGATGTAGAGTTTATTCTTGATGGAGAATGTATCAGCTGTATTTATGACAAACAGACCCTGTGTGTGTTTCGGTCATCATATGGATGGGAGTCGATGGGACCGGTTTTAAGGACCACCTGTCACGGCTCACCAGGGTTCTCTCTGATTTGTTTAAGTAAGGGGCACAGAAGGAATGCCTCCATGTTTACTCTTGCAGTCATGTGATTTTGATTGTAAGCAGTAAAATTGATCCTATCATCTGCGCAATGGTTAAGGAAAAATGAATTCCAGGATGCATCCATCTGTGGAAATCTTCGTCTCCTGGCATGAAATTGAAAGAGAATCTATAAAAACGTTTTAAAGTATACTTTTAGTCATCATTGATGTCAGATTTTTAAAATAAAAATGGCAGACATTTTCCTTTGTCTTAGGTGTAAGACCTACTTTCATCTTTTTCTCATTTTTGAGGCATTTTTTCCACTTGTCTGAACTGACTTCATGTTCTTTGTCCAGATTTGCTCCAGGGGCATGTGGAAGAGGGGCAATACTTCATAGACTGAGAAATTAACTATATGTTTATGTAATGAATTATCAATATATTCCTAGTTTGTTATTTCTTGTATGTATTTTATAGTGATTTTGCCACATGAAATTAAAAAGAAAAACTGCTGCTGTATCGTCACATTTGTTTATTATTTATGCCCAGGTCTTGTGAATGTTTAGAAAGATCTCCTCTTTCCTCCCCTATTTTAATGTTTTATTTTTCAAGTTCAGACTGTGATCTATTCATTCATTTTTGAATCACTTTTGGTTTCAATTCTTGAGAAACATGAACTTCACCATGGAAACCCAATCAAGATTTCACACAACTCAAAGATTCTTACAATGCATTGTAGACAATGCCTCCCTCCCTCCCTCCTCTTTCTTTACTCATCACTGGAATTTGCTCTGAGCCCACCTGACACTAAATGACCACTGACTCTTACATGCAATGGACACCTGTTTTCTGGCAGTTTATGACACTGTGGGTGATTTTCATTCAGAAGACAAAATTGCCTTGGGTCCTGATCTTCCCCCTATCCCGACATCTCCTGCTTGATCTTAAGGTCTCCTTCCTCTGTCTGTTTTCAATGCTTTCATTCCCACAGTGTCTGCCTGGGCCCCCTTGCAGCTTCTTTCTCTCCAACTGACAAGGTCCCTGACACAGGAACAAATAGATAGGATGCATTCAGATCTGGGAGTGCAACTCTCTTTCCTGTGAGCTCTAGCCCTCCATCTCCAATAGCCTGTTTCACCCCTCCAACTCTGAACATGGACACCCAGTTCCCTCTCTCTCAGCAGAGCCCCAATGCCCATGCTCGTCTAACCCTCACTCACCCTTGGATGTTAGATACTCGTGTGTGTGTGTGTGTGTGTGTGTGTGTGTGTGTGTGTGTGTGCTAGATTCCTTGAAGCAGAAGTGTTTACTACACAGAATAAACATTAGCTATTCACTCATCTGCACCAGACTGTAAACTTCTGGAGGACAGAAGTCCCCACATGTGTCCCCAGCTCTTCACATCAGGAGCAGCAACACCGATGGCCTCACACAGTGGAATTTGAGGATGACTATCTCAGAGAATCAAGCTGTTTGTGGGGCCCCGTGAGCCCCTTCCTAAGGACCAGTGTCTTCCGAGCCTCCCTCACACTGGATCTTATAAAATTGTGTTTTGTAATCCTTGGCTGGAGACAAGATAGAATTCATATTTCTCTCTGAGTAGTGTTAAACCAGATGGAACAGGATTCTTTCTGAGTGTTTTCCTGAAACACTAATGGAATGAATATTTAAAAACAAAGGGACACCAGGAGAGCTCAAAGAAATGATAGTCCTGAGTTCCTTCACGGGCCTGGAAGAGAACAATGAGACATTCCCAGAGAAATCTGCTCAGAGGGAAAGTCGGGGTCTTTTAAAGCTGGAAAGGGAGCCCTCTTGACCTCCAGCGCTCAGGTCGGACACAGTGAGTCTGCAGGTCAGACTAGCTCTCCTTCAGCAGGCTTCTCTGTCAGACCTTCTAGGACCTGGTGTCCAGGGCTCACTCAGATCATGCTCCCAACAGGGTTACAGGCCGCTGCTCTGAATTGCCAATAAGGACACGAGGCGCTTCAGGTGGATTTTACAGGAAAAGGGGTCACACGGAGGATGTGCAGGGCCCCTCTCTCCTTGTGTGGACTTGGAGAAGAATCGTCCGGGCCTGGGAGCCTCCCAGATCAGAGGATTAGAGGCGCTCTAGAGAGGGACTTTTTTACAAGTACCACACCCATGAGTGGATGTGACCTCTTAGGAATCCGGAGAAGGAAGAGGGATTCCTAATGCTGAGTCAAAGGCTAAGTGAGCTCTGTGCTAAATGTTGGAGGGGTCACAAAAGGATAGGAAAGAATCCCATCTTTAGGGCCCTTAAAATCCCACCATGAAATAAGGTGGATAAGTGGATTGCTAGTTTTAGGAGTTTATGCAGCCACACACGCTGCCCCTTTCTCCACTGGTGTGTGATGGGTCAGTCTTTAGTACAAAGTGGCCTACATGTCAATAGTCTGGTATTGTTCATAGGAAGGTTGTTAGGACTTTCATTTCTCAGAAATATTTAGGAATGAGAAGGATTCTTTTTACAGAAAGTTTCAAGCAGGAATGAAGGCATGCAGGCTGGCAGACAGGAAGAAAAAAGAGGAATAAGAATTTCATTTATTTTATTTAGTTGTTTATCTTGGTGTCCCCCCTTGGCCTCAGGTCTCAAAATCAAGTCTTTGGGAAGTGTGTGGATTATGCAGACTGCAAGCCATAGACTTAACCAAGCAGGGTGCACTGAAAAGAATTGTATTAGTAATGGTCTTTCCCCCCAATTTTAAATAATCTTGCCAGAAATTTTATCAGTCCAGGTCAGAGGGATGAACCTTTGTTGAAGCTACCGATTGTCCAGGCAACACATCAGTTCCCCTGTGGCAGTTAAGTAGGAAGATCTTTGCATTTAAATTTGCATGAATATTTGTGCTACATATAAATTGGGTCAGTTATTAAATAAACAAAAGTTATCTATTCATAATTATTCTGGGAGATGTAAAAATAAAATTTTCTAGCACTTGTCATCAGTAAATCTATTTTCCATTAGTTATGTCTACAATCACATAGCCTACCTACCAACCGAATCAGGAAAACATGAATAGATGTATCACAAGCAAAGAAATGAATAAGTAATCAAAACTCTCCCCCAAAATAAAATCTCAGGACCATATGGTTCTACTAGTTAGTTTTAACAAAATATCAGAGTAAAATAGATATCCATTCTTCTCAAATTCCTTCTAAAATTAAAGAACAGTGAATACTTTCAAATATTTTCTGAGTCCAATATTACTGATACCAAAAGGTCAAAAATATGTCATCAAGTAAGAAAATAACACACCGGTATCTCTAATGAACATACATGTATAAATTCCCAACAATATATTAGCAAATTGAATCTAACTATACAAGAAAATGATCATTCATGAGACCAAGTGGAATTCATTCCGAGGGTAAAAGGATGGTTTGACGTACATGAAAGTGTTCATGTAAAATGCAGCACATCAATTAGAACAAATAGGAAGATCATATCATCTTATCAATAGATGCAGAAAAAGTTTTTGACATGATTCAATGCCCATTTATGATAAAGCTCTAAATAAAACAGGCACAGAAGGTACATACCTCGCATAATAAAGATCATACACGATAAACTCACAATCACCATCATACTCAGTGGTGAAAAAGTAAAAGCATTTTCCCTAAGATTAGGATCAAGACAGGGCTGTACAATCTTACCAAGTCTATTTAAACTATAATAGAGGTTTTAGCCAGAGGAATCAGGCAAGAAGAAGAAATAAAAGAAGTCCCATTGTAAAAGAGTAAATAAAACTCACTATTTGCATATGACATGATAACAGATAAAGAAAGCCATTAAAACTCCATTAAAAACGACTAGAATTTTCAATGAGTACTGTAAAGTGGCAGGCTAAAAAAACAATGCACAAAAGTCTGTTGCATTACATATGCAAACAACACAATAGAAGAGAACGAAATCAAGAAACAAAAATAACCAAATACCTTGGAATATACTTAATAAAGAAGGTGGAAGACCTGTACAATGAAAACTATAAGACTTCCTTAAAATAATAGAGGATGATACAAAGAGCTGGAAAGAAATTCATCCATGTGCCAGGCTGGGAAGAATTATTCTTAAAATGACTATCTTACATAAAGCAATATACAAGTTTAATGCTACCCCTATGAAAATCCCACTAGAACTTTTCAAGGACATAGAAGAAAAAATTTTAAAATGTGCATAGAATAACAAAAGACCCTGAGTAGCCAAAGCAATCAAGAGCAAAAAAAAAAAACATGCCCAGATCTCAAACTATTCTACAAATTGATAGTGATCAAAACTGTATGGTACTGGAATAATAAGAGAAACAAGATCAATGGAGTAGAACTGAAGCCCCAAAGTAGACTCACTCACATGTGTTCAATTAATTTATGGCAAAGGAACCAAGACTTTTCTTTCTAATAAATGGTGCTGGGAAAAACTGACAGTCACATGCAAAAGAATAAAGTTAAACTACTCTCTAACACCATAGATGATAAATTCAAACTGAATTAGGGAATTGGATGTAAGACCAGAAACCATAAAATACTAAAAATAACATAGCAAGACATTTGGTGATAATCAACCTTAGAGAGATCTTTGAGGACCCAAATCTAACAGCAAGGGAAACAAAAATAAACAAATATAACTACATCAAACTAAAAATCTTCCTCTCAGTGAAAGACATCATCACCAAAACCAGAATACAACCTACTAACGAGGAGAAGATATTTGCCTTTCATGTATCTAAAGTGCTTAACATCCGAAATATACAACGAACTTGTAAAACTCAACAACAGATAATGATACCATCTAATCATAAAATGGAGAGAACTGGACAGACATTTCTCCAAAGAAGATATATAGATGGCAAAAGACATTTGAAAAGATATTCTTCCTCACATGTTTTTAGGGAAATGCAAATAAAACAAAACAACAGTATTAGCTAACATTTGTGAGACTGGCTTTTATTAAAAAGTCAGGAAATAAAAATTTTGGTGAGGAAAGGGAACACACTATTGATGGGAGCGAAAATTGGTGCAATCCATATGGAAAGCAGCATGGAGCTTCCTCAAAAAATTGAGAATGGAAGTCTCATATGATCCTGTCATCCCACTTCTGGGTGTTTACCCAAAAGACACAAAAGCACTAATTTGCAAAGATATGTGCACCCACAGGTTTATAGCAGCATTATTTACAATAACCAAGAATCGGAAATGGCCTGTGTGCCCACTGTCAGATGAATGGATAAAGATGTAATATACAGAGAGAGATATATACATATGTGTGCATACACAATGGAATACTACACAGCCCTTAAAAAGAAGAAATTCTGTCATTTTTGACAACATAGATGGAACTACAGGGGGTTATACTCAGTGGTGGCAAGTGGTGATGAGGTTCAATGGACAATTGTGAGACTTTCTGTAATTTGGTGGTGGGCAGAGTGTGTTGTCACATATTTGTGGAACAGGAAACCTGAATATATGAGCTTATGTTATTTTGTAAGTTAAATAAAAACAAGGAAGCAGTACATAAAATGTACAAGAATGACTTCAAGGACGCAGAATAAAGGGAACCATTTTACAATGTTGGTGGGAAGAAAACTGATACATCCTTATGGAAAGCAGTTCAGAGATTCCTTAGACTGTTAATAGAAATTCCATGAGTTTGTATCCCATTGCTGAGCGCTTACCTGATAGACATAAGAGCACTAAGCGAAAATACATTTGCATCTCTGTGTTCAGTGTAGCACCATTACGACAATCATGAAATGGAAACAATCTGTGAATCCATGGGCAGATGGATTAATAAAGAATATGTGGTTTATTTACAAAATGGAACAATACTCAGTTGTAAATCAAAAAAAGGAAAAATCCTGCCATTACAACAATGTGAATGAAACTCAAGAAATTACGTTTAATGACATGTTAGGAAAAAGACAAATGTTGGATAATCTCACTCCTATGTGGAATAGAAAGCAAGCAAGCAAACAAATGAAACAAAAACCAGCCCTTGGACACTCACAATAGAACTGAAGTTACCAGATGGGAAGGGGTTGAAGGTGGGAGCAAAATGTCTTGGGATGGTGGTGGAGACCACTAGAAATTAGGCGGTGGGTGTAGCGTCTTATATATTTGATGAAGAGTGAACCTGCACATCTAAATTATATTATTTTGCAAATAAAATTTACCTAAGAAAAAAGAACAAAAAACAAAACAGGATTTATCCACAGTTGGTGAATTAACACTCTGCCCTTTGCCCAAGCTGATGTCTGTGCCACCATTTCCACGTTCCTTCTTCTACCTTGTTGACACCAGGAAAGGTGCCCCCTTATTAGGTCATACAGTGTGTGGAAGGCCAGTCCTAAGACCCGTGGGCACAGTGGTTTGGACGGGTGCGAGGCTACATGTGAGTCACCTGGGCAGCTTGCCCCTCCAGCCTTACCCTTGCTGATGACCTGGGGAGAGGGCCGGAGCAATCAAAGCAGGTGGTGTCCTCCACCGACCACTCCACTCATGGGAAGCACGAGCCCTTTCCTTTTCTCTCTGTTTTCCTGATTTCTTTATTGTGCTAAAATTCTTCACAAAATGAACTCCCTCCGCCATTTAAGTTTACAGCTCAGTGGCCTTGAGCGTATTCATATTATGGTATAACCGTCTGCACCATCCACCCACAGAACTCTTTTCATCTTGCTACATTGATACTCTGCCCCCATTAAGCATGATCTCTCCATTCCCCTCCCAACCCTGCCCCTGGTAAACACCTTTCCACTTTCAGGGTGACGTTCCGGTGTCGCATTCTGTTTGCCTACTTGAGGGACCTCACACAAGAGGAACCATACAGTATTTGGCCTTTCGAGTCTGGTTAGTTTACTGAGCATAATCTCCTCAAGGTCCATCCATGATAAGCAGGTGTCGGAATTTCCTTCTTTTTTAAGACTGAGTAATATTTCTCATATGTCTGGACTACATTTAATCCTGTCAGCCATCAAAAGGCACTCACGTTGGTTGATAACCATTTAGTTATCATCAATAATGCTGCTTGAGCATGGCCTTGTAATATTTCTTTGAGACCTTATGTTCAAGTTCTTGGGGCCTATACCCAGAAGTGGGATAGCTGACTCATAAGTAATCTTATGCTGAATGTTTTTAGGCATTGCCACACTTTCTCCAGAGGCTGTGCCATGTTCTGTTCCCATCAGCAATTCACCAGGGTTCCAGCCTTTCTACAGCCTGGCTTGGGAACCTTTTTGAAAAAATGTTTTTGCTCCTCCTTTGCTTCTTCTTTTCAGCAAGGGTTGTTTGGGGCCTTCCCAGACTGGCTATGATGACTTCAGCAGACCCCTCTCCTCATCACCTCCACCTGCTCTGACTTCAGGAAGACAGCTCCTCTCTGCTGCTTTGCAGACCCCACCTAGCACCGAAACAATCCACCACTGCATATTTTGCTATGATGTTTCTGCGACCCATGGACCGCTGCCTTGTCTTCCTCCAGACTGCCTTCCTCTCACCCCAGCGTCTGCCTGCTGAGTCCACAAAGCTCCCTGTGCCCCACAGGGTGGGAGTAGGAGTCCTGTTTTGCATCACGGTCTTGCGGACACTATTTAATATAGGCCACTGCTGGTTTCATCTAAATACATCTCCCTGAAGAGCATCCCTGTATCCCTGTAAGAAAAGTGATCAGTGCTCCTCACCTGATGCCCCTGGACACACCTGTGGGCTCAGTCTCCTCCTTAAAGTTTCGTTGCTCTTTTAAAAAATGCCAACAGTACAGTTAGTTCCCTTTTTTGTATACATTGTTTGAAAATTTCAAAACATAAGCTCTGGGGACTACATTTCATCTTCATCTTGCAACAGGAGAAAATAACCAAGAACAAATGTTTTAGCATGTTCATATTGCTGAAATGCCAGAGGCGAAATGTAGGCTAAGTACCTACCACCATACACAAAAGAAACAGCATGAAAACAAAAGGGCAGCCCGCTGAATGGGAGACAGTATTTACAAATCATTTATCTGGAAAAGGTTTAAAAACCAAAAGATATAAAGAACTCTTAAAACAGCAAAATACAACCAACCTGATCAAAAGGAATATACACTTATCCAAAGACACACCAATGACCAAAAGACACACCAATGACCGAAAGACACATGACCCGTTCTTATAGAAATGCAAACCAAAGCCACAATGGGATTTTACCTCATACTTGTGTGAACGTCTATCACTGAGAAGAAGCAAATGTTGGCGAGGGTGGAGAGATTCACCAAAATGTAAAAGACCACCTCTCATGATTTCTTTTTCTTTTGGAAAACAATTATTTTTCATAAAGTATTTTTTAAAGGTAAAGTGCAGGCAGGAATAAAGATGAGTAGGTAGGCGGACAGTAAGAGATTGGAAGAAGAGGCACTTTATTATATATAGTTGCTTATCTTAGTTGTCTTCCCTGGTTCTGAGCCATGAATCTGGGTCCTTGGTCTGCACGTGGGTTACACCAGCCAGAGGTGGTAGACTTCACTGCTAAGCCACCAGGGGGCACCCATAAAATACTTTTATGTCAACATGGAATGGCTTACAATTGCAATTTTAAAATTAATAAATACATTTAATTTTAAAAAAGAGATAGGGATTAAATTCTTTGCCAAGACATTGAGAACTTTCTTTCCTCCATCAGCAACCCATGAATAGATTCGTGGTAGCCAAAAACACATAAAAATGTCACCAATTATTCAACAGCAACTAACTAATTATTTGAAGTCAGCTTGACCATTGTTTTGAACACTTGCTGAGTATGGGAAACTTGAATATTTTTGAAATTCAACTCTATTTTGATGTGTGGCTTATAACTACATAAACACTTCACCTACGGGTCCCGACACTGATGGGAGCCAACAGCCGGGTACTTGGATCCGGCACTCTTTCCAGGCCTTGAGATGCCGGCAGCAGAGTCTGGTTAGGGGGTACCTTTGGCCTCCAAGTTAAACGAAACTATTTCCTCATGAGAGTATATCCAGGGTCACAGAAATAGGAGATGCATTGAATAAAATGAATAGGAAAGAGCACAATTGAAAAATTAAGCTCATGTCCCAGAAAAGAAACTACCTAACAGTATTTTATACATCCTAGTGTTCACTTGGGGATCACAATGATGCCACCGAATTTTTTAAAAGCATTCGTTTATTAACTATAACAATATTTGAGGTCTTACCTAAGAACAGTAAGAGCTCATCAGATTTCTGACCTGTGGTCTACTTGATGACTCTCCGCTCAGGACTGTCATCTATCCTGGTGGATGTCCTTGTTTGCAATGCCTGGCCAGCCGAGTGATCATGTCATGGTACATTCCCAGGAGGACCGTCCTTGGTTAAGACTTCTTTGTGGTTCTACCTGTTTGCATTAAGGCACAGGCTCTTCAGACACTGTCTTCCACAAAATAAGAAATAGGGACATTGGAGACTGCTTGAACAACCACGTAAGTCCTGGCAGTTACACGAAGAAAGTACGAAGGCACTTTTACTTGGGGAGGGGAGAGCTTGTTTTCTGAAGAGGAAGGTTCAGGCTTTAGTAACAGAAAACGTTGTGAATACTTTGGAAATGCAACCCCCCACCCCAATTTGAATGTTGTCATCTCTTTCCAAGTTCAACATGAGCTGCAAGCAGCCTCAGTTATTAGGTAGGTTGAAGATAGTGAAATAAAACTGCAGGTCACTTGAGGCTCTTGCAGCAGAGGAATAGTGACTAGAATAGATTCCTTGCATGAGTATCAAGGAGTCCCAGCGACTTCCTGCTTTCCTCTCTTGATCAAAGGTGACATTACTAACTGGACAATGAAGAAATGGATGCTGGATGGCAGGGACCAGGCTTCTCACTGTTGGAGTGGGAAGAAATAAGTGGAGCATGACAAATGTCATCTATAAAACTTTTAGAAAAAGAAAAAAATGTTCAGGAGCCAGGACAAGAGGAAGAGTTCTAGACTTGACACCAAACGTACCATCCATAAGAAGAAATATGGATAAATTAAACCTCATCGAAATTAGAATTTTTTTTCTCTGCAAAAGACTCTGGTCAGAGAATGAAAAGATTGACTGAGAGGAAATATGCAAACTACATATCGAAGAAAGGACTTGCTTTTAGAATGTACAAAAAAATCCACAAACAAAATATCTGGTTAGAACATAGGCAGAAGACTCACTCAACTGGAAAAATGGACAGGTGCACATAAACACAGGAGAGGAAGTTCCATGCCATTAGCCATCAGAGAAAGGCAGGTGAGACGCACAAAGCGATCTCACTCTACACCTCCCTGAATGACTGAAATAAAGTGATAACACCAAGTCTGGCCAGGACTGGGAGAAACTGCCAGTAGAGATGTCAACTGGTACCACCTCTCTAGAAATTGTTTCAATTTCTTATAAAATGAAATTTGTGGTGTGTCCTCATGGGGTGGCGGTTAGGTCTGCCATCTCCGGCCAAGCTAGTCCACATACATCCCTAGGACCTGGGTTTACACCCAGGAGTCAGAGAGAAAAATCAAAATGAATGATTAAGTTTTTTGTGAATGAAAATGCTTTTCCTCTTCTCTCTTCCTGCCTGGCTCTTCGCCTTCATTCCTGCCTGTACCTTTTCTTTAAAAAAAAGAAAAGAAAAAAGAAACTTGTGTCTACTATATTGAGACAGATAGGGAAGAGCGGGCTTTATTTCCTTGTCCCCAATACACATTCAGCTGTGACTGACCCCTGCCCTGATTTCCAGTCCCAACCACCTCACTAAAATCAAGCTATGCATCTTCAAATCATGTAGCACACGACCGACTCCCTAATTTTTAACATATTGACCCCAAGGTATTACTGAACAACCCAGGGCTCTAAAGATGATGACCAACTAAACTGTGTAAGCCTTCCGGATAGAAAGCCAAAGACAAGGGACTTTGTGTGACACATGATTTCCAAGTTCCTTAGGTATTTTCTGGACCCACCAGGAGGAGGAAGAATGACTAACTGTAGAGTACCTCCTCCTCTACACTGCTGACCACAAGCTCACCCCTAATCTAATCTACCCACTAAATTAAACTTCTAGTCCCTAGACTCTGGGTGTGCAGCAAAGCCAGGTGCTGTCACCATGCTGATGTCCTAGCACACTCTCTCTGTGTCTCTGTGTGTGTGTGTGACTGTCTCCGTCTCTCCCATCTGATCTCTGCAATAAAGTCTTGTCTGAGGAACACTTCAGACTCTGTGCATTTTCTATTTGCTGAGGGTCCAAGAAGCCGAGAGGCTACTGGAGGTTGGGGGTGCGTGTCGGTAACTTATAACCCAAACTTCTGCTTAGTCATTTATCCCAGAGAAAAGAAAACTTTTGTTCACAAATCAACATGCACATGAACGTTTGCAGTGGTTGGATTCATAATAGTCCCAAATTGAAACCATCCACATTGCCCCAAAATATGAAGGATTGAAAAATATGAGGTACCTCGTAGTATGGAATTCCACTCAGCAACGCAGAGCAACAGCTACTGGGACATACAACCACTTGGCTGGATCTCAAGAGAACTGATACCGAGGCTGGTGACTGTTTCCAAAGCCAGGAAGGTCTGACTGAATTCCTTCCGAGCTTGTTGGCGAAGTGGCCGAGCGGGTCCACGAATGAGAACCAACTGGCTTGAAACAGTAATTCACACAGGCTGTTGTCTGGAGCTGGAGTGCAGGTGTTGATCACAGAAACTTGTTCTCGAAGATCCCAACCAGCAGAAGCTAATAAAAAGCTGCAGGTGCCTGAGATGGCAGGGCCTGCACCTGTAATAAGCTTGAACTTTCCTCAGGCAGAGTCAATGAAACACCAAACGCCGCACCCTCTACCCTCTGCCCGCTCCGCCTCATATCCTTTGAAAGCTCACACTGACCCCAGGTTAGAGAGATGGATTTGACAATCTGTCTCCAAGATAGTCAGCTTCTAATAAAATATCTTCTTCCAAAACCCAGAGCCATGTTCATGGCTTTATGTAAGTCAGGTAGCAGACACTGTCCAGTTACAGAATGACGGGGAGTGAAAAAAGATGTCTCTACATGTCACCTACTATTTATGTCACACTCTCGACATGACAATATGATAGAAACAGAGAGCAGATAAGAGGCTGCCTGGAGCTAGGAGAAAGGGAGTGGGATTTGGTGTTGGAAAGGGTAAGGAGAGAGCTCTGCTGTGGACGGACACTTGGGTGTCTTGACTGTGATCACTACACAAAGCTACCTGCGGGAAAATGGCATTGTACTCTCTATTGCTGGGGAAATATAATTTGAAACAAAACCTGCCAACCCAGAAAACCTCTCCACAAAGCAGAAAAGTTATTACCAGGCCAGACATGATGTGCACTGTGGACGAAGTGCTAAGAGGTGACAAAAGAGGCCTCGTGGAGAAGCGGTTAAGTCTACTGCCTCCGGCTGGCACAAACCACATATGCCCCAAGGACCTGGGTTCTTGTCCCGAGGATGGGGAGAAACCAAGACAGCAAATAATGAAATGAATGCTTTTTCCTCCTCTCCCTTCCTGCCTGCAACTTTCCTTTAAAAAAAAAAAAAAAAAGGTAACAGAGAGGAAATCTCACTATATACAAGCTGGCAGGCACAGCCCAGCGCACACTTGCTCTCAAGTGAGAAGCTCTGATCACTTGTCACTTGGACCCCTTCTAAATCCACCTGGTAGGTGGAGGGGCTGAATAGGATTTTTTCCAAAAGAAAAGTAAACTTTGTATTTTTATGATAGGAGGCAGCTTTGCCACCTGCGCAGCTGAAGTCAGGCCCCTGCCATCCCACAGAGACTGGGGACTCCGGTACATCCTCCCAGGGTGGCATTTCAAAGAGACGCTTCCCAGAACCTTGAGAAAGACAGCCCTGGGCTGTGACACTGGCAAGAGACCTATTTAGGTTTTTAAAAAGTTTGTCTACGTCTCAAAGGGGTAGTGAAACATTCTGCAATGTCATATTTTCAGAAAAAAGGGGCAAGGGGAGGTCTCTTTACTATATCAAGCAAAATTATTTTTTATTTGTATAAAATAAAGTGCACACATACACAGACGTGCATGGAAAACCATGTCCGTAATCCCTGGGCACCGCCTCCTCCCGCGTGATTTCTGGTGTCTTCCCGTAACAACCCAGAGAGACGCAGTTCTGTGTGAATTCCCTTGAAAGCACCCAGTCATACGAAATTGGGCGGCACCACAACGCGACTGGAAAGGGTAGGCGGGGTTGCAGGAAGTCAGGGGACACACCCTCAGAGAGCAGCTTAGTCACCCTGGACATATCAATCTTGCTCTGGTCACACAGGAGAAGCCTGGGGTTACCCGCTCTTCTCTGGCAGGCCCGGCCTCCTGCCTCTTCTCCTATATTCTCCTGTGGCCCTTCCAACTCCCAGGTCCCCTCTGCTCCTACAGGCTGCTCACGTAAGACATTCAGGCACCGGTGACAACACAGTGGCTCCTCCTCAGCAGCAGAGGCCCCCCGCTCCCCACCAGCCGCCACTCCGAAGAGCCCACCTCCGTGAAAGCAGCCCTTCTGTTTCCTGACGCCCCCCCAGTTGGGGACCCCAGTTGGGGAGTTGACTGTTGCCACTTCCAGTCCCAGCAGCTCTGCTTCTCTGTGCCTCCAGGGTGACTGGGAACAATGCCTGGAGCACCAGGGTGCTGTCCATACGTCACACTTGACTAAGACAGCTCCTGGGAGCGGTGTCGGGGAGGTTTTGGTGGGGAGGAGGGATGGGGAAGCTTGGAAGTGGAGTGAGGGTGGGCGCTAAACACATCAGCTCCACTTCACAGGCTCGACACCACACTGCGGATGGTGGTTTCTGTGTGACAAATACCAGGCGGCAGGGCCCTGAGACAGATATGCATGCTCTGTTCCTCAGCCATCTGTCCAGAGAAATGTCACTCTAGGTGGTCTCAGTGGAGGGTGACTAAGGATCAGCCCAGCAGAGGACATCAGTCTGACCCACCACCGACTGCCAGTGCTCCTGAGAACTGAGTCATCTGGGGTGGGGAGTCATCATTGGAGTTTGGAGGCAATAAAATCAAGTCTAGCTGATGTTCGTGCTCCCCCACCCCCAGTGCTGGCCTAGAACTTCATCAAAAATCTGGAGGATTTTTTTTCTGAAAATGAGGAGTGTCTGGTTATTTAACAAAGGGCCTCTTTTAACCACGCCTGAGTTCTCCCAGTGACATGACTCAGCATGGGATTTTAGATAGGTTCAGGGGAGGGGCTGGCCACACTTGAAAGACCAAGCCCAAAATGAGAAGCTCTGAACTTTCACACTTCATCATCAGATCTCTAGGGAGAAGAAGAGGGTTGGAGACTGGGTTCAACCATGTGGCCCATAATCTGCCTTGACAAAACTGCAATAGTGAGATGTGGCGTATTTCTGGGTGAGCAAAGTCATCAAGGTGCTAGGAGGGTGGTGGGCTCAGAGAGGCATGAAAGCTCCAAGCCTGGCCCTCCACTCTCCACCCCTGTCCTATGCAGCGCTTCCATTTGACAGATCCTGGGAAGTGTCCCTTATAATAAACCAGTCATAATAAGCAAAGTGCTTTCCTAGGTTCTGTGAGTTGTTCTAGCAAGTTGTTGACCGTGAGCATGGATTGGGGGAACCCTTGAATTTATGACCAGTTGGCCAGAGGTACAGGGAGTGCCCAGGGCCTTGTGACAGCTGTCTGGAGTGAAGCGGTCACGTGGGACTGTGCCTTTAACCTGCGGGTCTGCGTGGGACCTGGGCAGTTGGTGCTGTCATGAGTTGACTCCAGGATGCCCACAGGGTTGTACTTGTGTTGGAAAGTAACAGGTGATGATGCTGTCCAGATAAAAGAAGCTCCCTGCACGTGGATGAGTGGCTTGGTGCAAAATCTCTAAGATGACATCTTTCTGAGTATGACTGCAAAGTACAGAGATGCTGAGAGCCTGAACTCTGGCTCTTGACCTGTGGAGGAAATGTCGGACGAGAGGGAGGAAGGTGCCTGGTGTGGAGCCAGGGCTGAGCCCGCTCCTTCAGGGTACACCTGCACAGTGGCAGCAACATCGCCGTCACCAGAGCTTGTCAGCCCAGTAAGATGCAGGTCTCTTTGGAATGAACAACAAAAACTAACACTTGGATGCCAACTTATTCAAACTCTCATTTGAAATAGAAATTTCCTACACACTACTCCTAAAGAGGTCACCAGGTTCACTTCAACGACATAATGCACATGGCATGTCCACTGAGGACTTCCCATTTGTGGATGGTGACTTTTCTGCAGCTTCTGAGAAGAGTGCAGCAAGCCAACAGGTGCTTGTTGGGAAATAGCAGAGAATTACAGAAACCAAAACGTGTCCTAAGGACCCAAGTTGGGAATTCTCATAGAGGGGAAGGGAAGGAGGATGGGACTTTTTATTGAAGGAGACAGACCATGCATGTGTAAAAGGATTTCAGATACTATACACAACCAGAAAATAACCTGTAATGACAGCAGAGACCCAGTGGCTGGGGAGGTCCCCAAAAGAGGTGGCATTGAGCAGAGACCAGCACATTGGAAGGGGTCAGTCATTCCTGAAGAGACACAGTGGTCCTGGAGAAAGCAGACCTTGGGTTCGGGGCTGCGAAGTTCCTGCTATGGGGAGAGTTTTTGTCCTCCGGAGAAGATTTCCCCTGAGACACTCAGTATGTCCATTTCACACGCTCCAGGAGAAGTGAAGAAATGTTACTGGCAAAATAGCAAAGTGAAAATAAAGATGGAAAGTGGGATGAGTTCTCTCAGTGAGCAAACAAGTCCCCCAGGGTAACTTTATAGAAAAGGAAACTCAGTGTTAGGATTTGACAATCATTAGCTTCAGAAACAAAGACCTTTGAAAAGCAGTGTTTTTTTTTCCCCCTCCATCTCCACCTGGAAGACAGGCAACTTTCAAATCACCACATAACTGACCTCCCAATGAAAGGAGGGCAAAAAGGATCTAACTCACACAAAAATGTATAGGTTGCTAGAAAGAACAGAGGAAAATAACGAAGCCCTTGCTCCCGCCCATCCCAGCAAAGGGATGTCAGTGATACACTAGAAGCATGAGAGGTCATGCTCTCCTCTCTGATCTAAGGAAACCCCATTAAGACTCAGACACTAGAGAACTTTCTCTTGGAAGAGCAAACTAGAATAATTTCACTTCTCACCCCTCCACATTCCCTCTCACTAGCTGACAGACATAGGGAGGCAAAATTTTATGAGTAGAATGAAAGTAAGGGCAGAAGATGAGTGAAGTGAGAGTATACCCCAAGGGTAGAGGGAAGGTCATTTCCAGAGGAGTTGGGATCCAGTTCTAGGAGTTAGGACCTTTATAAGGCTCTGGTTGAGTTTCAAGCCCTTGGATCCACCTAGGGGCATTTTTGGGCTGGGTTTCTCACTGATTATCCACAAGGGGGTCAAAACAGCAAATGTTTTAGATATTGAGCATATAATGAGCCAGGTTTACCGAAAGGTGAAACTCGCTCCTCCTGATGGGTAGGTTTTCTGACCTTTTAGGCTGATTAGTAGGGTCTACTTTCTGTGGATGTTTTTTCTGTTTTCCTGTTTTCCCCCTTTTCCCATTCCCTGCTCATGGCTAACTTCTACCTAACAAAGTGAGGGGGAAAGGAGAAGGTGGCAAGCTCAGGGGGAAACCCAGTTGACTATTTACATGTATGTTTATAAGAGAAAGCGAATTTTATGGAAATTTTAGCTGCCCTACTAAGGGAAATTGAGCTTACTCACCGATGGAGGTCACATGGGGGATGGCATGGTCATATGTGTTCTATCTAGAAAGAGCACTAGTCATTTGATGGAATTCAACTCACCCTGGATGATCACATCCTTGCTGTAGTACCTTCTATCCATTCCCCTCGTTTCGAACCTCCTTTTAGCTTCTTCCATTTCTTTTTCTAGAAAGTCTGCATCGTTCTGGAGCAATGAGTTGGGTGTGTTCAGCTTTTCATATGGTGACTGGGTCTGTCAGGTAAGTCCAACTAAGGCCGGCAGTGTTTAAAGACGAGTCTAGGCCTTTGTACTATTTTACAAGAAAGTTAAATGTCTGAATGACTTTGTGCTTTTCCTCATGTAACACAGTAAGTTCATGACAAGCTCTTTCTTCATCTTAAACCTGGAAACTGATGAACAAAATCAAGTGACGTGTGAAATTTCAACTAATACTGCATCGCACCACCGGCTTCCACAGCTCTGTTGTTACCAGGCATCCCGCCCCAACATGGAAAATCCCCCAGGACAAGTGTCATTGCTCAGCAGACAGGAAACACCCTCCAACCCTCCATCATCAGGGTACTTACTCCCTTATCATGAATTATTCTAATTGCAAGGAGGCATGGCCCAATGAGGGGAGGTCTCCCTGGACACGGTGAACCCTGGACATCTATAGTAGATGTACGACAAATTCTGAGGGAGCCAGAATGTGACGGGTCACCGATGCCCACAACTTCAAGGGCCTGCTGGGGCCATCTTCTTTGCAGGAATGAAAGCCAGGGTGCTTCAGTCCACCCCCACACCTGTTCTAGGACACAGACACCCACGCTGAGCCCAGTGATAAGACATTATGATGACCAGAGGGAACCAACAGATCCTGGACATGGATATGGATTATGGGAAAGACTTGAGATGGAGAGGGAATTAGAGATGTCAAAGGTCATTCCAAATTGGCGCACATGGTCCAGTAAGAGCGACTCAGAAGCAAAATGTGCTCTGATATCATTGCTGCAGGGACCCCACCTGTGTCAGCCCAAGAACAACCTTAACAGCAGGACAACAGTCAGACCTGCCCCACTGGTCCTACCACTCCAAGGCCCCGGCTGCTCTGGCAGAGCCCTTGGCTACAGGCCTACTCAGGATAGTGGTGACAAGACCACCTCCCAGTCGTGGGAGAGATGGAGGCCTTTGTTTAGCTCACTCATCACTGGTTCCTAGAAATAAACAAAGGTAACAGAATTAGTGGACATGGGGGCTGAAGCCCATGGCAGCTCTCAGAAGTTTCTGGTCCCCGCAGTGTCACCAATGGTTATGGAGGAAAAATGGTTATGGTCAGGAAGTTCCCTTCAAGTGTGCACTGGGCTTTCTCGTAATGGGAATGTGAGGTTTTCTCTCTGTAGTACCCAGATCTCTGGGGTGATATCCTTCAAGGCCAAATTCTTCACATCCATTAGTGATTTTGCCTCCAGCCAGAGTAATCAAGTCAGTGCCGACAGGTGATGCCAACTGAGCACCAGTGAGTCTCCTGTCCCCAGAAGAGTGGCAGCTGGCACATCTGTAAACGGCCTGGGGGCATAAGGAAACACGGTAAGTATTCGAGAACTACACCGAGTATCACTCTAACTAAGGCACATTCATCAGCCTGAGACAGCCAGTACATAAAGGCTCATGGCAATGACCGTGGACTTCTGAGACCTGAACATGAGGTGCCTCTGTCTGTGCAGCTGTGCCCAGCATTACTTCCATTTTAGACGCAGCAGCTATGGTCCCAGGACTGTAGGTGCAGGACTCAGAGGAACACAGGCTTTGTTCAGCAGACCCTTGGCTTCTGAGTCGTGTGATCAGCCTGGCTTCACATGGGAGAAACAGTGACTTTTCTAGTGTTTCCCCCAGGCTGCCTGCACAGCCCATAGATGATAGATGTCATGAGATGGTGCCTGATCTTGTCCTCCTCCTGCACAGCAGTAAGCTGGGTCCGTTACAGTGATGGCATCGTGTGCCCAGGGGAAGCCTTGCTTCTGCTGCAGGATGCTCTGCGGGCTCTGCTGAGACCTCTGTGAGCAAGAGGATGGAAGGTGACCTGCACAAAATGCAAGGTCCGGGCACTGCCATAACATCTGGGGAGTTGATTGTTCGGATAAGACATGTGCTGTCCCGAAAGCTGTTATTAACCACCAGCGGCAAACCCAGGCAACCCCTAAGAACGAGATGGAGGTGTAAGGCTTTTTAAGGATTTTGGGGTTTGCAAACCTTTATCCTCTCCTGGTACAGTGCCCCAGTCCCCTATTTCTCCTGGGGAAGAAAGTCATCAGTAGGACAAGGGATCTGAACGAGCACCTTTGAGAAGGTAAAAATCCTAAGGAAGCAGACTCAAGTTCTGGGGTTTGGGACTAGCATTTGAGTGAGAGATGTCTGTGACTGGAAGATGCAGGATGGGCACAGTAGCAGAGACAGAAGGAGAGGGGGCGCCTGGTTTTAGGTCCCAGCTCTTGTGGGAGCAGAGCCATCTACCTACCGAGAGCAGCTGCTCCTGCCTTGTACACAGACTCCGCCTGCTGGACAGAGAAGGAAAGGCATCTGGGAGGAAGCACTTCCCTCCCAGGAGGGATGCACAGAAACTGCTTCACACCGCCACCTGTGCCCGGTTTAAACCCCCCGTTTATAAGTGACGTTGGTAACCCAGGAGCGCCCCACTTGCCAGCCACTCTCTCTAGAAACACAGCTGCTGTCCTGTACTGTAGAGCATGCGACTGCTCCAAATGCCCTGCAGCCTGGAGAGAGGGGTTTCTGCCCACACCCACTCAGCTGATGGCTCTGTGGGGTGACCCGCCTACAGTCCCTGCTGATACTCTTCAGCCAACACTGACACCATCTGAAGGAAAGAGGAATAAACCACAGCAGCCAGTAGGCTGAACTCAGTGGTGAGCCCAGGATGTTAATTAACTCTTTGCAGGGACCATTAGGCTGTTTTAAAGGGAGCAACCCTAGGGCTTGGACAATGGGAAGCCAAGGGGTGGATGATCATGACATGGAGGCAGACAAGACATGGGGAGAGACACTTGGAGTGAGTCCTCACAGCTTCCACATTCCCCTCATAAGTCACTGACACCCCAGCTATTGGGAGACTCGTGCTTTTGCCTCAGTCCAGCCCTTACATGGCTGCTCAGGGGATCCAGCCCACCAGGAACTAAAGAGCCGCCGTATTAGTGATGGTGGGAGGCACATTGCCAAGGTCAGATTAGGACACAGTGACTTCTTCAGGGCAGAAGCTCAATCCCTTTTTCCTCCTGGGAAAGAAAGGAATCCATAGGACAAGGCATCAGAAGGAGCACCTCTGAGAAGGTAAAAATCCTCAGGATTTTAGACTGAGTAAGAGGCATCCTATGTGTTCTGAACAGCACCCACTCTGGGTGGTGGGCAGCTTGACCACATCGGCCCCTCCCTGCTAGTGAGGATTCTGCAAAGGCCTGGGCTTATGTGACTGCTTTGGATCTCAAGCACGCTCTCCCTGAGGCCCTGCAAACCTGGCTGCTACCTTACGAGAAGCCGAGGGCCACGCAGGGAACCTCTCCTCCAACAGAGAGTGCGAGCCTGGGCTCACCTCTCAGGGCTCTGCTGTACTAGAGCTGGTGAAAGCCTGACACTGAATGGAGAGTCCTTCTCTCCTACAACTCCCAGGAAATAGGTTTGGTAGAAAGGAGTCAACACTGAAGCAGCTGATTAAATTAGTAACAGGAAAACCACGTTGGCCAGTTGCACTAAAGTGCTTCTCAGACTCTAGTCCATTGGCATCATCAACCAGTAGGACCTGCTGCCCCATAAGTCACTGGGGGATCCCCCGTGGAGACTTCCAGCACAATGATGGCTTGGAGGTGGAGGGGACAGCACTGCCTGACTGACTTCGGCACAGCACTGGAGGACCAAGTGCCGCCATTCCTGGAAGCTACATGAAGGATTTGTCAGGGTGTCCTGGGATGAGCGAGCCGCTCCCACCCGGCAAGGGGAATTGCTCAGTCATTGCTGGACCCTGCATCCTTGCCTTGTGTTACCCTTTTTAAATGGACATTTATCTTTTCTGATATTAATACTGCAGTTCCTGATTTCCTTTCATCCCCATTTCTTTGATACATTTTTCCGTAACCCTTGAGATTCAATCTGTGTTTATCTTCGGAGTTCATACTAAATGACAGACTCCAGAGAGCAAAAGAGAGGTAGAGGATGGTTTCACTCATCTGTGGGAATAAAAAGAAACAAAAGAAATGAACAAAATGTTCAGGACACAAGACAGTGGCCACAGGGGTGGGTGGGAGATGGGAAGGGGGAGGGCATAAGGTGGAGGTGAAATGCACTGGGCCTCTGGCGGTGGGTGTGGTGTCAAACGCACAGACTCAAGGCTGAGGTGCAAATTCAATATCCTAAAATGCATGGAAATAATGTGAGAGAAACAATAAAACGATTTGTGTTTCAAAAAAGAAGCCTGGCAGGTCGTGGCCAGAGATCTGTTTGCTCACACTTCCTGGTGTCCCGCCTCCACTCGAGCCCTGCAGCCTCGCTCCGGGGCGAAGGGCCCGCCCCGCTCCCTGTCACAAGCACGAAGGGCCCGCCCTGCAGGCACTCGCCTTCTGCCACTATAAAGGCTGACGCAGCGGTTAGGTCCGGACTCGCACCCCAGCATCTGCTGCCCCGGAATCCAGATAGGCAGCCGGTAAGACCGAGGCGGGCGGGAGAGGCCATCCCTGGGGCGGGCCGGGCCGCCTGGCCCAAGAAGACTGAGCTTTCGGTGGCTGGGGTCAGGGTCCGCGCTGCGCCGTCAGCGGACCCGCCCAGTCCTGCGCCCTGCCGGAAGGGCTTGGTTGCCGGCTCGGGGTCTGGGAAGGGAGGCTAGACGCCAGTCTTAGCCCCAGATGAGGATGTTTGTTTCCTTCTCCCCTCTTCCTCTCCGCCCCGAACTGTTGGTGATCATTCCCAGGCCACTTGGGGCTGAAGTCACAGATCCGTTCTGTGTCTGGAGAAGGGAAGAGAGGCCTTCCCACCCCAGGGAGTATCCCTGGCAACATTCCTGCCTGAATGGGAAACAGGCTGGAAGCAGAGGGCACGATGGGTGCCTCGTGCCTCGCTGCTTAACTGCAGGCGGCCTGCTGCAGCAGTGACAGAAGGATGCTTGTCACCGTCTCCCTGCCTGACCCTGGGGCCTGGGCTGGGCTGTCAAACTCCCATGCCCGACACCAGCTGGAAGACTGAGGGCACCCTAAACAGCAGCCACTACGTCTCCAACGTGAACACAACCGTATCTGCTTTGCTAGAATTTGCTTCAATGAATAGAGGGTAGCTATGGTTTTCTAAGAAACATTCTTAGTTCAAGTCACTGGGGGTGATGATTCCAATCAGAAGGTCAGAAATGTGCCCCACTCTAGTGGGAGCAGCCCTGTTCCTGCTGAGGTCACTCTGCCAGACCCTGCTGGGGTCGTGTCAGACTCACCGGCCTGCAGGGTCAGAGCCCTTTAGGACCCTTGTCCTGATCTTGTGTCACTGACTCCTGGGCCAGTGCTTCCAGGTCCCCATTTGTGCACATGAGGGTGCTCCTGCAGTCAGGGAAGGACAAAAGAGGAAGTCCGGTTCAGGGCATTTTGATGGTTGAGGAAGAGGATGGGGCGGGTGTGCCTCGCGTGCTGTGCGGGCAGTGAACGGGCCTGGGTCTGTGTTGCAGCCTCACCATGGAGCCACTCAGCACGGCCAACATGCGCTTCTCTCTGGACCTGTTCCGCAAGCTGAACGAGAACAGCCCCGTTGGAAACATCTTCATCTCTCCCTTCAGCATCTCATCGGCACTGGCCATGGTCTCTCTGGGGACAAGGGGCCGCACTGCAGCACAGGTGTCCAAGGTGAACAGAAAACGAACTGGGTTGCATCCCCTGCTGGCTCTGTGCTAAAGTCTGTGCAGAGGTGAAGTCTGCAGATTCCAGCATGGGCCACATACACCCGAGGTCCCAGGGTCTCGTCCCCGGGCTCGGGGGCACAGGCAAGATCAACAACTGCATGAAATAAAAGCTTCTTCCTCCTCTCACTTCCTGCCTGCCTCTGCTCACCTTCATTCCTGCCTGCGTCTTTCCTTAAAGAAAGTGGAAAAGTGTGTTAGAGAGCGGTATCTTTGAGTGCTGTTTTTAAAACTGCATTTGTGTTTGATTTTCAGCAACTATGCAGTCTAAGGTTAGACTTTCAGTAAAAGCCTCAGGAACGATGCATTGGAATGCAGGCTTTCACTCAGGGTCCAGTCTTTACTGAGCATCTACTATGTGCCAGGCCCTGATATTGTTGGAGGGTGGAGTGAAGGAAGCTGACAAGCCCCGGCGTAGCCTCTTCCGATCCAGGGGCAAGTTTCTGACAGCTTTCCTGGAAGCTCCAGCAGCAAGTCATGGACTAGGATTTTCATTTCTGTTTTGCATATGATCATCTGCTGCTCATAAATAATACCTACGTATAAATTACTTTTGAGCAAAATGACACACAGGAAGTGAGCCGTGGTGGAGAGGTTGGTCGGCAATCCTGTGATTCCTTACTCCTGTGGTTTTGCCTGCTGCCTGGCACCAGGTGTGGCAATGTGGGCTGACCAAGCCCTGGTGAGGTGGCAGGTCCTCATTTAGCAGGAAAGGGCGTGGTGATGCCCAACCTTCCTCCTGTCTCGATATTCTCTAATTTTGAGTGGGGAACTCTGGCATTCCTAGACACTTAATGGTCAAGACTAATAAAGTGAAGAGCTTTCTAACCCAATGGTTACATATTACCCTGCAACTGTAACTAGGGAGAGTCCAACCCCAGATTCAAGTTGATGGACCTGTTTCAACTGCAAAGCTTCTCTGTTGTACTTTAGGAAAGCTAGCCATCTTCATCACAACAGATAGACAAGCATTTTAAAGTTTTCAAAAATCTACTGGGTTTTTGTTTTTTTAATCTCTGGTATTAATTGTTAGTTACTTCCTGTGGAGCAATATCTGCATGTGTTTTTAGGCTTTCTGGGGACCCTAGGAGCTCAGCATAATTATAAGAGCCTCCTCCCCATTTCAGTAAAGCTGATCAGATGCTATGTAACAGACCATATCTCAGTGACTAACTTCCCAGAGGACTTTGCACACTGGGAAGGTTTGTTCTGTGTCTGAAAAGTAGGAAACCAGCTCAAGCCTCATAAAACCATAAAGGGACTCGACTTGTAGCTGATACCTAGGAAGCTAAACTTTTTTCAAATGCTAAGTTTAAAGAATTGACTTTTAAAAATTTATGAGTTGCTGTGGTTAATAGTGGAACTGAAAAAAAAAAAAAAAAGACATCTATGTGTAATATCTTTCTGCTCTTGTTTGGAGATGAATCTGATTTTTACTATTTATTTATGAAAAGTGATAGTAAACATTTAATAGATCATATATATTCAAACATGTCATTTGTATTTTCCTTCCAAAATAAAGCAGACCTCTAAATATTGATTGACCACTCACATTTATGGAACTATAACAAAAAGAGTCATGCAAAAGCAATTTCTAACCTTGTAATTAAGACATCTCACAAAGGTTTGCATTTTGGATTATCTATTATTTGTTCTCCAATAACAAAAACAGTTGGGTGTTAGGTTGGGGATTCCTAATTAGATAGCAAATCATAACAGTTTAATTTGATGGAAGCAAATGCCAAGGAATCATTTTATAATTTTAAGATAAATATTGACAGAAAGAATATTTTCTTTATTTTAGACTCTTTATTTCGATACGGTGGAGGACATTCATTCAAGATTTCAGAGTCTGAATACTCATATCAGCAAACGTGGAGCATCCTATATTCTGAAAACTGCTAATCGATTGTATGGAGAGAAAACCTATAATTTCCTTCCTGTAAGTATTTTACACGGTATTTCCTAAAGTTCCCTTGATGACGCCATTTTTTTTCCAGCATAATCAGAAAACAGAAATTGCTTTTAATTTGTATAGATTCTTAGAAAATCAGTACAGAATGAAAACAGACTAGTCTTACCACTAACTGACATGGGGCCACAGAAGAGTCTTCACAGTCAAAGATGGACCCTGGCTATTTTACTAAAGAAAGAACGAATTCCAGAATTCATTCCCAAGTATAATCAGTGTTTACCGCTTTACAAAAATGTTAGTCAATGGATAGAAAAGAATCGATAAATTGTATACAATGCCAAAACTACTGAATTGTACACTTAAAATGGTTAAGATAGTAAATTTAATGTGATGTTTTTACCACAGTAAAAGTATAATATTTTGGTTACAATGACATGTGTGCCTTTTAGGACAGTTTCTGTTGCTTTTAAAGATTTCAGAAAAACGTTTCTGAATGTAGTAGGGATTGTTGATGAGATTGATTTTTTTTTTTTCAAATAGGAGTTCTTAGCTTCAACTCAGAAAATGTATGGCGCTGAATTGGAAAGTGTGGATTTTCAGCGTGCCTCTGAAGAAGCAAGGACGGTGATAAATAAATGGGTCAAAGAGCAGACAGAAGGTGAGCAAGTGGGCAAATGTAATCACACACTGGCTGGCCCTCCTCCATCCCTCTCCCCCATCATGATGGGAAAGGGTAGACATGGGCACCCCACTGCCCAGGGCTGGACTGCTGGAATTTAGAATTTCCTAAGTGGAAACTTTAACATAATTTAACTGGAGCAGTTAAATCTTTAAAATTCCCCAGAATCACATTTTCAAATTAAAACTTACAGTGCATGTAGAATAAAAGGAATAAAAATTAGGGGGTGGGTGGCAAATGCAGCCAAATTATTTAATACACATAAGTGAAGGACACTTCTCAGTCAGTATTCACAACATGCTGTGGTCATTTATATATTTTGTCATCTTCCTCTCTAAGAAATCAGGCTTTGTGAGTGTGATCAAGTCTCCCAGAATTCTCATCTGAGCCCTCTAACCTGACATGGAATGATCCAGGACCCTCAGGCCAAGAGTTTCCATGGCCATGCTGTGGTCAGGGGTGGAGCCTGCCTTTCAATAACTGTTTACCCTTTTAACACTTGTTAAATCTTTTTTCTGGGAGCAGGCTTATACTTGGAGGATTTCAAAAGTGACTTCTTGACTAGTGACTAAAAATATTTTCATGATGGAATTTTTTTTTTCCTGAAAAGGAACGGTCATTCACCAAAGAAGGCTCATTGTTTATTATACTCCAGAAAAGGAGTGTTCTTGTTTCAAGCCCCTTGCACATGTGACCTGAAGCGTTAGCCCATGGGGGGTGGCATGTGTGTCATCCTGATGGGTCTCCTGAGTTGTTTAGACAAAGCTGAACTTACCGGTAGGGCCTTCCTAATGTCACCCATGTCAAAGGAAAACTAAATAGAAAGTGTGCCCTTGAAATGCCCTTCAGTGCTAATCCAATGCCAATTGAAAGCCGGAAGTCGTATAAATGGATATTAAAAAAATGCTCACGTTGCCGTTTTTAGGGAAAATTCCAGAACTGCTGGCTGCAGGCGTGGTGGATAGCATGACCAGACTTGTGCTCGTGAATGCCATCTATTTCAAAGGGAAGTGGCAGGAGCAGTTCAGGAAAGAGGCCACAAGAGATATGCCATTCAGGTTGAATAAGGTGAGGCCACATCACTTTCTACACCTACTGTTGGCTCTAAAAGACTAAGATTGTAAGTGCGCTGCTTTCTTAACTCTTCAGAAAGACAGCAAAATGGTGAAAATGATGTATCAGAAGGAGAAATTTCCATACGGCTACCTCGAGGACCTTAAGTGCCATATTCTAGAACTGCCTTACCAGGGTAAGGAAGTGAGCATGGTTATCTTGCTGCCGAACGATATCGAAGACGAGGCCACAGGCCTGAAGAAGGTAAGGCACCCCCACTGCCGCCCCCCTACCCCGCACCCGCACTCCCTACCCCTGCGCTTTCCTGTTTATGATTTTTCCTGGTGTGTGTCCAGTAGTGTATGCATGTGAGTAGTGTTTTGTATGCTGCTGTTACTTAACTTTCCGATTCTTTTTCCCTCTAATTTACATTTACTTCCAAAATGTTTTTTCATTTACGTAACATGGTCTATATAGTTTGATAGGCTTCAGGTGTGCATCATGAATAAATCAACATCATACATGTAGAATGTATATGTTATAAATCAACATTCAGGTCACCACTGAAAGTCTAGTACCAGCCTTACTCTTTTACTCCATTTACCCCTTCTAATATTTTTATATCTTTTGTAATTTAACCCATCAACATTTACTCCAAAGCCCTACGTTTAAATTTTTCACCTTCTGGTGTGTCCTGCTGGAACACTGGGCAATTCCGCTGTGGTGTGGTCCACAAACAGAACAGGGACCAGGGATGGAGACCCGGGGCAGGGGGAGCAATGAATAAACAACTATACAGAGTGATTGGTGTGCTTCTTCCTCCCCTTCTTCTTGCCTATCTATGTACCTTCATTCCTGAAAAACATGAAAACAGAAACAATTTTTTTTAACCTACTTTCAGTGAACAGTTTTGGGCAACATCTAGATCTTATACAAAATGTAACATTGGTCAGTATCAGCTCATGGAATCTCTCTTAAATAAAAAGCGCAGTAAAATTGTTTATTAAAACAATGTTTGGATTACTTTTGTTTTATTTCCCTGGCCTCAAGTTGGGAACCCAGTTCCCTGGGTTTTACATGGTCTGCATCTTAGCTGCTGGAGACACAAAGGGTCTGCTAGCACAATTTTTTTCTTTTTAAGGAAAAGTGCAGGTGGGAGTAAAGGCAAGTAGGCAGGCGGGCAGGAAGGGAGAGGAGGAAGACGCATTTTATTTTACTTCTTAGTTGTTTACACTGGTTGTTTTCTCCCAGGTCTGGGTGTCGAACCCAGGATAGGAGGCCTTCCCTCCTCCAAGACCACTGAGCTAATTGCTACTCCACCAGGGTGTGCTGAGAACAAACTTTTTAAATTAAAACACCCAAGACATTTAGCACATAGATTTATTGTGTGCTATAAAGACCTATTGTTATACTACTTACGCTCACGAATCGTATAATCAGGAGTTAAATTTCCAATAGCTCCATGATAGACAAAGACTCGTGTGGCATATCAGCTTGAGCGTTATACCTGTTTCCAGATATGAGCTAGTGTGATTTCCACTGCGAGTCATCTGAAGGTGATGGCATCTCTTGCCAGGGCTGGGACTAGGCAGAGCTAGAGTTTACTTCAGTGTCAGTCTTCTGTGTGGTTTTTCTCTACTCCTATCAGGAAGGGGACTAACATAACCCACTTATATGTACAGGGGAGGCATTAAAATCAGTGTTCCTTCCTTCGATTGTCCTTCCATCTTCATCTCCTCTGATTGTTCAAGGAAAGACTATAGCCTTATGAAAAGAATGCACTTGAATCAAGCGAGTGGAATGATGGTTCTGCTCTAGTCCCACATTGATAATAATGACAGTAGTGATAATTGCTAACATTTATATAGCATGGGCTTCATACATGTTAACTCATTTAATGCTCATGCCTATGCTGTAAGGTAGGTACTATTATTATCCCATTTTAGAGAAGGAAGTAATCATTTTCTATTTTTACCCAGGAGCTACATCTATTAGAGATAATTTCCTCTCTGTGAGGTTCACAGATTGCTATGGTGATCCTTGGGTGTCAGAATAAATAGAAGAAAGCTTCTAAAATTTCCCTACACCATTCCATCACTAGCGCAGTAACAGCTATCATGACTCATCACACTAATCCAGTGTAGTAGGTTTGGGGCTGAGTAACTTGTATGTGGTAGGTAGATAAATGGGTAGGTGGGTGGATAGATGAGTATGTAGTTAGATGGATGGATGGATGGATGGATGGATGGATGGATGGATGGACCTGATACCCTTTACTTGGACCTTTGATGTCTTGGGACATAGGTCTGTTCTTTGATTACCAATTGCTAGTTGGACCTTTGATGTCTTGGGACATAGGTCTGTTCTTTGATTACCAATTGCTAGAAGGATATAAAAATCCTCCAAACAGTATATGTTCTGGTGCCAAACAAGAATGAAATGAATTAGCAATCGATATTATGGGCCCATTCATTTAAATAATGCCTGATTGCTTCACTTACACAGTTGTTCTCACTTCTTCTTTTTGTCCCTTCTAACTCCAGATTGAGGAACAGTTGACTTTGGAAAATCTGCGTGAGTGGATCAAACCTGAGAATCTGGATCTCGTTGAAGTCAATGTCCACTTGCCCAGGTTCAAGCTGGAGGAGAGCTATGACCTCAGCTCCTTCCTGGCCCACATGGGTGTGGAGGACCTCTTTGACAGGAGCAAGTCTGACCTGTCTGGCATGTCAGGATCCAAAGATCTTTTCATATCAAATGTTATCCACAAGTCCTTTATAGAAGTGAACGAGGAGGGTACCGAGGCAGCTGCTGCCACAGCCATGATTGCCAAATTCTGCATGCTGATGCAGGAGATAGAGTTAGTTGCTGACCATCCATTCTTCTTCTTCATTCTAGACAGGTCCTCAATGAGCATCCTGTTTTTAGGCAGATATACTTCCCCTTAGAGACTATGGAAATACAAGGTCAAGCTACAGCTTGGTTACCTGCATTTTTAATGGTGACAACTTTCATATATCTTCACCAATAAACCTATTATCCAATAATCAACCTTTAATTTTCTTTCCAAGTTCAGCTCTGTTGGCTGTTTATACCCATGAACTTTGGCTAGTGTTTGTTTCACTCTTTTTATATTGAAAAAAAATCCAATGATGTATTTTTCTTTATATGATTAAAAACAATCCAATATGTCAATTCTTCACAGTGTAGTAATCTATGAAATTGCGACACTCCCCTGATTTACAGATGGAACCGTGGAATCCATGATAGAAAGACAGGATTGGAACAGATATTCTTATCTAAGAACAGGGATTCACTTTCAATACAGGAGAGCACTCTAGTGTAGGACCTGAGCTGTGAAGATCAACTTGTCTTGGCCAATGTTTCTTACCCTTTGTTCTACAGGATTAGTATTCTACTTAGTCCTCCAGTTTTCTACTATTGAAGAGCTACCTGGTGATAACCTACACTATTTGTTCTTTATCCTAAGTGATAGGAACTTTGTGTGGGATCACATCTAGTCAAGAAGTAGATGTCTCATCAATGATGCAAAAAAAAAAAAGACAAAAAGTGAAATGGAGACTGTTAATCAAAGAGGGGCTGCAAAGATTTCACCATCACCCAGCTCCTCAATGTTTTTCATAAAAATCTTGATTTCCATCATCTGATAAATGTTCTAAAGACAGCAGTCAGCTTTCTGCGATGCTGTGCTGGGAAATGAGGGTTCATTGATGAATGTAAATCTTTGTCAAACGTTCTTGGAACAGGGCTGGAAATGCTGCTCATACCGAGCTGGTGGGCTAGTTATTAAACTTTCCTAAGATTCTGCAAACCAGACTGATCTAGGCTCTTCTTGTGTCTTCTCACCTCAGAGAATCCGGGACTGAAAAAGGGTTGTTGACTTTTGACTTTTCCATCACGGTGATGTCTTACTCCACAGAGCAAAAGCCTGTTTAGCAAGTCCGTGTCACAAGCTTCCTTTCTTTTTATTCTTAAAATATTATCATATTCTATGTTCTTTTAGTTAAGGAAAACAAAACCCATCCCCAAATTCTGCAACTCTTCATCTTCCCAGCATGAAATATACTCTCGTTTAGAGTAAGTCGTGCTGATCCAGAACATATTAAATTGCTGGTCCCCGAGTGACTCTGCTCAAACCCTTTTTCCTCATGAAGGAACCAACCCAGACTCTTAAGTAGTTGTTGAAGGTCAAAACAAATAGTAAATTTCAGAACAGACACTAGAATCCTATCTATATTTTATATGGAATACATCAAACTCTTGTAATGGTGAACTAAGTAACCTGGCCTCTTCAGACAATGTAAAGAAGCCAACAGGTGTTCTCTGACGGTTTAGTGGTTGGCTCCGTGGCCTCTTGCTGGCATAGTCAACATACATCCCTGGGAACCAAGCTCAAGACCTGGGATTGGTGGGGAGAGGGAGAATATCCAAGATGAACAATTAAATAAAAATAAACGCCTCTTCTTCCTCTCCCTTCCTGCCTGCACCTCTTTGAACCAAAATATACATCAGCTGAAAGGTAAAGAGTGTTTTCAGTTGCACCTCTGAGTATGAATGACCAGCTAAGAATGTAGCCCTATCCTCACTGGGACTCAACCCAGTGCATCCAAAGGTAATCTGAAATGTCTTTCATACTCAGAGGACAGGGAGAGACCAGAGGCAGACTGTTCCAAATGGGCATAGGTCCTTTTAATGAGCAAAGAGGTTTTTTTTTCCTTTTTCATTGAAAGTTCTATTTCTTTTTTTTGACAATACTATCTGCATTTTAGAAACTGAATTCACATCTCAGTCTACGTGCATTTCACACCATAACAACCACCAGAGTGCCAGTGCTCTTGACCACCACCTCATTCCCTCCTCTTCTCTGGGTAGCTTCCTGTGAATTTTGTTGTGATTTGTTTTTTTGTTTTGTTTTGTTTTTCTTTATATACCACATGAGTGGAATCATCTTGCTCTTCTATTTTCCTTCCTGGCTCATTTCATTTAGCACAATCCCCTCCAGTTAAGGGAAGTTATGTATGTGGTGCTATCTCTGTTGGCACGAGATGAGAGTTTACTGCACTACACTGACCAGATCTCAAAGTTTTACAGAGGTGTTAACTGTCTTCAGTCACACGTGCAGCCCAGAGAAAACCATACTCTCTCCATACTTCTCTCAAGGCTACATCTTTGGAGCAGCCCTGCAGGTGCAACTTCCAGGGTTGGAGATGGGTGGCCTTGATCCAGACAGTGCATCGATCTGGTCGTCATTCTCTCTTTTTTTTAGTTTATTTTTTATTTAGTAATTATTCAACACGTTAAAATAATTTCTTATGTCTAGGTTCCCCATTTCTTAGTGATGTTTCAACACACCATGCCCTCCACCAAATCACTTTTGACAGCCTTCCCCAACAGCTCTTAGTAATTGGGCGCTTAGGTAATTTCCAGTTCTTAGCTCTTGTGAATAGGGCTGCAGTAAACATGGGGATACACGCATCTCTGCGGATGGGTGCTTTTGCATTTTTTGGGTAGATGCCCAGAAGCAGAATAATGGGATCCTATGGAATTTCCATCTTCCGTTTTTTGTGGACTCTCCATACTGCTTTCCAAGGGGTTGCACCAATTTGCACTCCCACCAACAGTGTAAAAGTGTTCCCTTTTCTCCACATCCTCACCAACATTTGTTGTTTTCCAATTTTAGATAATAACCAATCTTTCAGGTGTAAGGTGATACCTCATTATTGTTTTAATTTGTATTTCCCTGATAGCCAGCAAGCAGGGACATAATTTCATGTGCCTGTTGGCCTTCTGTATATCCTCTTTAGAAAAGTGTCTCTCCAGTTCCTCCTCCCATTTTTTTATCGCATTGCCTGCTTTTCTGTTATTGATTTTTATAAGTTCTTTGACTATTTTAGATTTTAAACCTTTGTCAGAAATATGAAATGCAAATATCTTCTCCCAGTTAGTAGCTTTCCTTTTGGTTTCGGTGATGTTTTCTTTTGCTGTGAAGAAACTCCTTAGTTTGATGTAATACCCATTGTTTATTTCTGTTTTAGTTTCCCTTGATGGTGGAGTTGAGTCCCCAAAGGCTTCTCTACAGCTGATGTTATGGAAAGTCTTTCCTATGTTGTCTTCTAAGAGCTTTATGGTTTCTGGTCTTATGTCCAAGTCTCTAATCCATTTTGAGTTAATTTATGTGAATGGTGTTAAAGAGTGGTCTAGCTTCATTCTTTTGCATGTGACTGTCCAGTTTTCCCAACACCATTTGTTGAAGAGACTTTCCTTTTTCCATCCTATGCTTTTGGCTCCTTTGTTGTAGATTAACTGACTGTATGTGAGTGGATCAGTTTCTGGTGATTCAGTTCTATTCATGGATCAAGCTCAGTCACTTGTGCCAGGCACTTTCTGATCTGAAAAAGCAGTCATGACTGCTATGTTCTGGACCTACAGGGTGTGGATAGAGCAGTGTAGAGTGAATGGGTCAATCTGGAATGATCCACCCAAGGGCCATTTATCACATGCAATCTCATGAGTCATGGAACAAAGGTGGTTTCCTAACACACAGAAGAGACATTTAGACAACAGAAGAGAACAGCAAGAACAAGAAAGAGGATATTATTGACAGAGGCTGCCAATGAGTTCTTGCACCAGCCCTTCCTTCATATTGCAAAATGTGTTACAACAAATACTGCTGGTAATTCGGGTATTTTGCTTCAGCAGATAAACAAGTTTCCCTGTAAATTAAAATGTTTAATATTTTATCATTGCAAATATCTTTAAAGGTCAGTTTTCAAAGAATAAATAGGCATTAGCAAATTTTAGTCTTCTATGCAAAACTTCAGAGAGAAATATTTAGAGATGAGATATTTTTCCCCTACTGGCAGGTAAACCCTGAGATTTTCTGTTGGGGCAGAACAACAGATACTTAAAACTTTCGATTGCTTTCACATGACAAAACTATACTAAAAGTAAGGACTTGTGAGTTTTTAAAATTCATCTATTTCTTAATATGTTCTATGTCCAAATCACCTGCTGTTGTTGCTAATGTTGAACTAATTTTCAGTAAATTAATGTTTTTCAATCATTGACTTTTTCAGTTAAAATCTATTAGCTTCAAGTATACTGTAAATCTAGAACAGTTAAGTTCTTCAATCTTAAGGGATCAAAATCTTCCACTGAGAATCATGCGATTTCTTAACATTGCTCAAATATAAAAGGAAAAATTCAGAACATTAAAGATTTTTCTACCTAAGTGAACCAGCAAAGCACGCACACACACACACACGCACGCACGCATGCACACATACACGAAAGTTGTTTTTATCTTAGTTTAGGGCTCGATTTTAAATCAGGCTAGATTTCAGGTTTGCATTAACAGAATGAGAACTCAGGTCTCTTTTTTTCTATTCACATCAGTATGGACAAGGATATTTATTAACAAAAAAGGCAGAACAAACTGATACTAAAGGGAAGAAACTTTTTTTTAAAAAATAATTCAAATGTATTCTCTTCTGATTTCAAATTCAGTGATTTAATTAATATCCTTTCTGTGCTAAGCTCTGTACTAGGTCCTAAGGATGCAGCAGTGAACTAAACAAGATACTTGCTCAAGGTAGTTTCCAATCCTCCAATCACTCATCTGGTCAACTGACCCATGATGAGCAAAAGTACCCATCTCATAGCTGGTACCTTAGTCCCACATTTGCTTGTATTTTTTTCCCTTTGTTGTAATGGAAGGTTGTGCTTTCAGTGTCAAGTGCCTACATTCTGGGAGTTTTTTTCTACATTATTTGTGTAAGCTGGCATTCTGGGTCATTAGTTGGTCTCTAGTTATTTAATGATCAGACTATATATTCTAGTATCTACTTCTGAATATACTTACCTTTGGGTATATTTATATGTCATAGATTTTTTTCTAGATATTTCTGATAGTGAAATGAGTCAAAGGGAATTAAAATATAAATATTAGAATCAGAAAAACAAAACATACAGATACTTAAAGAAATCAGAAAACCTTTATAAGTTATTAAGTCAATAGACTAGCAAGATTCTAGGTAAATTTATAAACTATAAACACTTTTTAAAATAACCACAGTAGCCAAGTAGAAATTGTAATACTTACCAAATCAACCAAACCAAAAAAAAAAAAAATCTAGAAATTAATCGAGGTGCAAGAGCAGGAAGAAAATTATGAAGCTTTAGTGAAAGACATAAAAAGTGAAGACTATAAGTACCACGTTATAAAACAGACTCACTCTAGTAAAGACACAAATTCCCCCAAATTAATCTATACTTCTAATGTATTACCAATCAAAACCTTAATTTGACAAACTTACTTTGTAGTTTTTCCAGAAGAATAAATGAGTAAAATAGTAAACACATTTTTGAAAGAAGGGTAAAAATAAGAGAGAACTACTCCTACAGTAATTAAAACATTATACCTCAACATCAGAAATAATCAGTAGAATAAAATAGGATGTCCAGTAATAAATCTGTGAGACTAGGTGGGTGTCTGTGGTCTGATTAACGTGGAACCTCAGCTGAGGGAAAGGATGGGCTGTTTTTCAGGAACCAACATGTCTCTGCCCCATAGCCTACACAAATTTCAGGTAGATTAAAGGTTCACACTTAAAAATGAAGCCACCTACTTCAAAGACAACGTCCCAAAAGAACTAGAATAAAATACTGGAAAATGAATTTGAAATTCTTGAGAAGGACTTCTTAAACAAGACAAAACATCTGAAGCAGAAATGCACAGACTTGATTCTATCACTCTTTTTTGCCAGGAGAAAATATTTGCAGCATATATAACAAAGGCGTAGTGTCCCCAAGACATGTGCAATGAGGCAGGCACTTGTCCGGGCCTAGGTCTCAGGAACAGAGGCTGGGCGGAGAACCTCTCAGGTCCTGTGATCTACAGAGACAAGGGGGCTCCATGTACAGGACCATCCATCCAGCAGGTAGGAAGTGAACACCCCGGGTGTGCTGCTTATGGCCCCAGAGGGTAACAGTCAAAAGGCCAGTAAGACAAAAGGATTCTTTAGGAAGGTGGAAAACAAACACCATAAGCATGAGGCAGATCAGAGGCAGGGGCATAAAATTTCATTTCTCAAAGGGGAAAGTGACTGATTTTGCCCTGGGGTATGAGGGGAGGTGGGAGGGGGGGTCGTTAATCCTGGAACTAGGTGACTTATCCATATAGTCACTTTTTTTTAATTATTGCTTTTGGTAATGTGTCTTTCGTTTCATCATTGCAGTCATCAATATTTCTAACTAGAGATGGCCTTTATTTGACTTTATAAGTTACAACACTTTTTAAAGTGTTGTCTTTATTTTGACAAACGACATTTGTTAAGAATGAACTAGTGTTTTACATAGTATCTCTAATACCTTTAAATAATACAGTTCAAAACTATTTCACAGAATGAACACACCCACATATTCACAACCAGATGAAGAAAGAATTCTCCCAGCGCCCTAGATTCACACACTTGAAGTCTAGTTGAATTCTACTACAGGCGAGTCCTTGCTGTTGAGGGATCCTTTAACAGATTGAGAAGAGAGGACTAGTTCAGAATCAGGGCACTCTGTGCATAAACCAGGCTCTCTCTGGAATGGCAGACTCAAAAACACAAGGACAGGGATGCTAAGATATCAGCCACAGAAGCCACACTGCTTATCTTGAAACTGGAGACTTGGGCTCCAGTTCTGTAAGTATCCTTCAAACCTTAACGTCCTGAATTCCTCATTAGTGGTCACAGGCAGGATGCACCAGTGATCAAACCAGCAAACTCTGCCTTCCAAGCTTTCACAACAAGATATAGGGCACAAGTGGGCACATCCTGAGAGCACAGTTCATTGTGCAAAAAACTTATTACATACAGTCAGGGGCACGGCCATAAGGAAATAAAAAACAAACAACAAAAAGTGTCCCAGTTAACAAAATGATGACACCCCTCAAATGCACAGACTGTTGGGACCATATATTGACAGGAAGTACGGTCCATCTTTATGGAATAGATTGGGAGAGCGGGGTGTGTCAGTTCTTTAGAAAAAGTATTCACCTTAACCTCATCACAACATCGACATCTTCAGTTCTGGGATTTATGGACCATCGTGGAAGATTGCTCCTGGTTATTCTAGAGGACTGATCTGTCTCTGATAACACAGGCTCTCTGGCAACACTTTCCTGGTTGATTTCTTTGTTTCTATAATTTCAGCAAATCTATTCCTATTCTGATTCCCCAACCCTAACAGAAGAGCCCCTTTATGTTCCTGAGTTACCAAGTAGCAGAAATTGCGTGATTGGTTTGGGCTTCATGAGGCTAGAAAGCTGGACGTTTCACTGCTATTATTGCAGTCTCAACGTGGGTCTGATTTTCAAGCAGGATGGGTCAAAATTCTGTTGATTTTTTAAAATGCCACCTGTGAGGCCTGAGACAGAGCAAGCAGTTTTATGGGAACTTTCATGGTGCATGTGCTGGAAGGGTGTGATCAGAAATGGATTTTCCTAGAGAGCAAGGAAGAGTATGATAACGTTCAAATCTTCAACACCAAGTAACCAGTCCTGATACCTTTTTTAATGGTAAGACGTTGGATGTGGTGCTCTCCATTGGGGTAGTGGTTGGGTCAGTTGTCTCCAAAGGAGCCCGTGTCACATACCCCTGGTTTTCAGTCCTGGGCTCAGGAGACAACCAGTGTAAAGAACTAAATAACATGCTTCTTCCTCTGCTCACTTCCTGCCTGCCTGCTTACTCGCTTTCATTCCTGCCTGCACCTTTCCTTTAAGAACAAAGAATGTTGGATGTTTCTGAAATAGTTGTAATTCAGATGTGATCACTGAGCACTTACTATACCTGCAGCCCCACGGGTCAAGCCCAGGAGCGACGCTGATGGTCCAGGCTGCCCCCAGACTGATACCTGAAGTTCCACACCAAGCTCCACCCTGCTCTTAACCATGTAAGTCTTCTTTAGAATGCAAGTGCTCACTACAGGAATAATAGTTGTCTCTAGTTAGCAGGTTGGGATTTTTATATCCCTAACACTACACATTGAATCTTTGCTTAAATGAGGGAGCAAGAAAATGAGTGAATCACACAATTCAGTGGTCAAATAGGGGCTTAAATTGAGACGCTGTGAGATGAGACTCAGATGACTTGGCAACCATCCATTTCCTTCCTCTACACTTGATTCAAAGGAGAACTTTCTAGAACTTTCTCCAGTGAGCCTGGAACAACCATAGAAACTGAAGAAAACAAATTAAGTGTCATGGGAGTTTAAGTGCTTGGAGGCAGTGAGATGTTTACTTCTTTGTTAAGCACATACTTATTGAAAGGAGTCATTTATGATGTTCAACTGTCCATAACCATACACCACTGGTGTTTTTCTTCATGTGCTGTTTTTCATATGAAGGCAGACATGTCATCAAGATTAATGGAGTTTACTCAGTGTATTAATGGAAAAAGTTATGAACAGATTATATATCAAAGTAACTATTGTTTATCTCCTCTCTTCCTACCATGGTCAAATTTCTGTCACATGGGCAGTAGATAACACATGCTTACTGTAGGAATTGGATTAAATGACTCAGACTTTCTTTTACAGTCCTATGATTCTATGTGAGATAGCAATTGATTAACTATAAGTGATCTAATCTCAGGGCTAAAACGGAGATTGTCACCCAGCTCTATTGATTTAACAGCACAAGGAAAAAGACTCCCAGGGTAAATCATTTGCCATATTTGGTTTCAGGGGCTGAAGGAAAGACCACATTCGGACTGGCCCCAGTGCATCTAAACAATATTGGCCACTTCTGAAAATATCCAGGATCAATGAGAAAATTCTTTGCTTTTAGTAGAAAAGGGTAACACACAGGGGACTTCCAAAATCTCTAACAAACCACATTCTACACGCCGGGCATTTGAGAGTCATTCTTTGGACTCCTCTCTGATTGACAAGTAGGTATCGTTAGGCTCAATTTTAACAAGGAAGACATGGAGGCCCAGTGTGAGCTGGACTCATTGTCCCCCATGCCTCCCAGTGAGCGAGCGTAGGATCAGGGCGTCGAAGGGTCAGAGGGAAGGACAGAAGTGGAGAGCAGCTGACAACCCTGGCTGCTTTTCTGATTTTTTTTTTTTTTTTTTTTTTGAGATTTCAAGAAGTTACAGAAGAGAAGTGCCAACCAGAACTTTACAGTTTTGGGAGACAATGAAGTTGTCCTTCATCCCCATTTCAAAATAGATGTGGGAGTTTTTATTCCAACAAGAAATCTGAACTTAGGTTACCAATGAACAGGTGTGGGAGCTGCCCCCAGCACCAGCACCCGGCAGCCAGTGAGTCAAACTGAAGCAGCCTTACCCACAAGAGTCGTCTGTCCCCACTTCCGATGCCTCCATCTGATAGTCAGAACCCTTGAATGCAGGTTATGGAAACCTAATCTAAACTGGAAAGAAAAGGAGGTACTGGAAGCTTGAAGCCACCCCAGAACCAGCAGGGGTGTGCTGACCTGGAATGCACCCAAACTCTCTTCTCCTCCTTCGATTCCCGATTCCTGGGGTGACACTTCCTCTTCCCTGCATGTCCTCCTCTCTGAGGTGGGGTTCCTTCAGTGTCCACAGCATAAGCCCAGCTTATTGGAGTGTCCCTCGAGGTCCTTCCTTTTGCTAGGGCCCTGCAAAACCTTTTCCCCCAAGTCTAAGAGCAATGGGTAGGCTCGAAGTAACAGGGGACTTTGGACACATCAACCAAATGGCTGGGTTCACTGAGTTTCTTCAAGGGACAGCCAAGCTTGGGGTATCCTGGACCTGTCCTTGTGGGAAGAGCTTTGAACCACAGAAAAGGAGAGGTGAGGGAAGTGGGTCTGCTCTCTAGAGACCAGGCCGGTGATGGAAGGTGGCATACGGCAAGTCACGGGAGCCCTCTGACTCTCTTTGTCCTTAAGGAGGGTCGGTGCTGCCCTGAAAACCCTCTGAACTGTGGGAACATGAGCAAGATCTCTGACTTCTAGGTAAACGGGGCAGAAGCTCCAGAGAGGGTCCTAAGAAGACTCTGGAATACCTAACTGGCTACCTGATATTATCAGTCACTGAACCACCCCCCATTTCTCTAATATGACACTAAAGTTTCCTAGAAACGCTCAGAACATTTGTTTCTCACAATGCGACAGGTACGGAGATTCCTTGAGACCTAGTCAAGCAGATTCCTGGGCCCCAGCCTCTGAAATGCTGATTCTCAAGGGCCAGAACTGGGGCGCACCTGCTGCGTTTCCTGGGGTGGTGCTGCTCTACTGGGCGCCCAGCTGGAGCAGCTCTAGCCTGCAAGATAATGCTGCTGTCCTGTAGACAAAGGGGTGAGTTGTGCTCTCCCTGGAATCAGACAATACCAGGTGCAAGAGGAACTGGGACAAGGATATGTCCTAAGACTCGGGGCCGTGCCTCCAGTCTCTTCCCAGCTCTGCCTTTAGTGTCTCAGTGACACACGCATGATGAGAAACTGAAAAAGAGGTTCCTGATTTCAATACCAGCTCAGCTCCCTGTGCTGGGCAGGGGAGGCGGGGGCAGGCAGAAAGGGCTTAGGTTAAAGCTGTGAGGAGGGAGAGGCAGAAGTCAGACATTCATTCAAGTCTGTGCATCTCAGGGCTTAGTCCTCAGATGTGGGAGGATGGGAGTCCACTAACCAGTGTGTATAAAGCCAATGCTATGGCCCCAGATTTTGAGAGAAGACAGAGTTGAATTGAGAGTTAACTGGCACAGAGACAGGTGTAAAGTTTCTCAATCCATCTCTCCTTCCTGGGTCAGAGCAAGCTTTCATAGGCTTTGAGGCTGAGGCAGTAGAGGGCAGAGAGTGGGGAATTTGATGTTTGACTGGCTCTAGTTGAAGGTGAAAACTTGTTAAGAGGTTCGGGTTATGCAATCTAAGGAAACTACAGTTTTGTTTTGTTTTTTTAAACTAGATTCTGCTGGTTGGAATCTTCAAGAATAAGGTTCTGCCATCAACACCTACATTCTTGAGACAGCTTGTGCCAGCTTGTGAAAGACAGCTTGTGAAAGGTCCCTTTCAATCAGTTTTAGGGGGGGTTTAGCTACAAACACGAGCATGAAAGGGAAGTTAAGTCAATCTTCCTAGCTTTAGGAACAGACAGTACTTAACCATAAATTCAGATAGAGAGAAGGAGATGGAGTTCTTTCCACTCCTCTTTGAGGATCAAGCAAGCTAAAATAAAATCTGACTGCCATAGCAGCAAGTCTCTGAAACTCACGAATGCTCCCTAACACTTTCACATATAAATAGGTTTTTTTTTTTTAAAAAAAGCCCTTCATTTTACATAGCAGTGGATAACTGATAAAGCACTTTTGCCTGTTATCATGATCTTCACAAGAAATTTCAAATATAAAGGCAACCATGTTATCCTCACATTAAAAGCTAGAAAATGAAGGCTCAAGAGTTAAGTGACTTACAGAGGCTTTGTCTCAAAATCTAGTTTTTTTCGACATTGAAGAATGCTGGAAGGATTTAAAATGTATGTTGCTGGTGTCCCCTGGTGGAGCAGTGGTTGGGTCACTCACCTTTGCAGGACACAAGCCACATACCTGAGTTCGAGTTCTGGGTTGGGGGTGAGGGTGGGGGGACAATTAGTGTAAACAACTAAATGGAAATAAACTAAAAAAGCTTCTTCTTCTCAATAAATAAATGCAATGTACGTTGTCCCCAAATGACTCACTCGCACAATAGGGAGTTTTCTCTAAGGGGCTTTATGACATGGATGACAAGCATGTATCTTCAAAACACACTAGGTCTTTGTGGTTAGAAAATCCACCCTCCTTCCAGAGATACGGAGGCTGAGGCTTAGAGAAGCCAAGAAACATTCTGTGGTTCCAAAGTTGTCCAAATCTTGATAATTACGTCTTTTTTATTCTTTAAACATCATGGAAAGGCAAAGGAACACTAATTTGGCAACCAGGTTATTGATTAACTAAAGATACTGTAAATGGGGCACAGGCCTGTGTTCAGAGCAGAAGTAGAAAACTCATGCCATACCCTAACCCACCTAGAGTCTCCTGTGGGGGCTCAGCCAACCGGATGGAAAAGCTGTATCCAACATGAGTTCCCTTTGTCCTGAACAGGGAGGGCTCACACAAGTACCTTCTGAGACGGGAAGACGTTGCCTCTCAAACATCACCATCTTCTCTAGCAAGTGAACTCAATGAGAGGAGCCAGACATGAGGAGGTGAAAGTGACAACAATGGCCGCCCCCAGAAGGCACGTAGGATCTACAGACACAATCTATGGACTGGTGGCAGCTGGGACAGATGAGCAGAGGAATGAGGCTTAGAGACTCAAGCACTAAGCTGACTGATCATGCAATCATCAATTCAGCTGAACTGTTTAATGCCTTGTATTTTAGCCTTATTGCAGTTAATATAATCAAGCTGCTTCAGACTTACTGTTTTTGACGGTCCTGCTGTGAACCTGGCTGTATGTGCTTCTGAAAGCCTGTCGACAAGTCATAGACAATGAACAGACGCCCCATAGACTAGAAGCCACTGCGCTCACCGCCCCGTGACTCCACATGGATGCTGTACAAGGGAACATGACGCTTTCTTGCAGACACAGGACATCCTGACCTGGGTACACACCACCACCTCCCAATGCCCTTCAGATGCTGGAAAGAAAATCACTGCAGAGGAATCAGTTCCAAGGAGAAAATGCCACAGAGTGAGGGGTCCCTCAGCCATGGAGATCCACCGCGATGCCTCCTTTACCAAACCTGCACAGACCGTCGAATCGGGCAAACAAGATTTTCTTTACTCTCCTCTGGTCCCTGGTCCTTTAAATTCTTACCCAATCCCCAATCAGGGAGGTGGTTTGAACCCTGCTTCCCTGCCCCCATGCTGGCAGGTTTTGCAGTAAAATTCTTCCTTTTGCAAAAATCGGTGTCACGGTGTGTGGACTGACTGTGAGCACCAGGCAAACAAAGCCAGGCAGGGTTGTACCAGCAGGAACAATTTATTCTGACTGGATGGGAAGAGAAGATGTCAGTTTTGTATGGACTTGGGGTAGGGTTTCAAAAAATAGATAATGGAGAATGTGGGATTCAAATTCTTTCCACTTCAGAAAATAGTGGTGTGGTCCCAAAGCTGCCAGTGGTCTAAATGCCCCCCACCCACCAACCCCACGAAAAGACCATGCAACTTGGCAGGCTGCTCTGGCTTCCTTGGGTGGGTGGCTCAGAAACCTCTGTCCTGCAGGACAACAGGCATCACCCCGTTTTCCATGGTCAGGGTCAGCTCTCCAAACTCTGGCCCAAGAGGAGAATATTTCACTGTACTTGCTTCCAGTCACTGTGACAGTGAGGAAGGGGCAAAGAGGCAGGACAACTGCCAGCTACCAGATGAAGTCCATGCACTTTACTGCTCAGGGAGGAGCCAGTGAGTTAAAAGGAGTTTCAATGGGAGCAGCCATCAGTCAGAATAGGGAAGAAGCACAGAAATCAGCTCTCTTAAAAATCTTTACATCACTCATCAGAAAAATGCAAATAAAACCACCATGAGGTAGACTTCCTACCAGTGAGAATGGCCTATACCAAAAAGACAAGAAACAAATGTTGGAGAAGATGTAGAGAAAAAAGAACCCTCCTACACTGTTGGTGGGAATGTAAGTTAGTGCAATTTCTTTGGAAAACAGTATGGAGATGCCTCCAAAAAAAAGTTGGATATATCATTCGAAACAGCAATCTCACTTCTAGGCATACGCCCTGAGAAAAGAAAACTTCTGATCAGAGAAAATATTTGCTATGTTCATAGCAAAATTCACAATTGCCAGGACATGCAAACAACTGTCAACAGATGACTGGATAAAGAAGCGGTGGTTTATATGCTCAAGGGAATTTTATGCAGCTGAAAAAAGAAATTGTGCCCTTTATAACTACATGGATGGAACCAGAAGGGGTTATGAAAGTGAAATAAGCCAGAAAGAAAACAAGAAGCCCAGGATGGTTTCACCCATATGTGGAATATAAAGAAATAAAACAGATAAACCCCAACAAATTTACAAGAGGCAAGCCCGGGAGGGCTGGGATGGGGAGGGAAGAAAGGAGGGAACGAGGTGGGGTGAAGGGCACTGGCACTCTGGTGGTGGGTGTGGTGTGAAATGCACAGACTGAGATGGAATTAAATATCCTAAAAAAAAAAACATGTAACAATGTAAACAGGAGAAATAATAATTGGGTGCCAGTTGGATTAGCAGTTAAGTATATTGGATATAGTTTAGATACATCCCAAGGACTCAGGTTCGCAGAACAACCAAGATGACCAACTGAATAATTTTAAAATACTGCCTCTTCCTCCTCTTTTTTCCTTCCTGCCTACCTATCACTTCCATTCCTGCCCACACCTCTGTCTTAAAAATAATAAAATTATTATATTTAAAAAATTTTCTTTTCCCCCTGGCCCTCTAGCCCCTGCAGTGTCTTTGTGAGAAAAGATACCTATTTCTCTGGATTTCAGTCGCCACACCTGGGCCTGCTCTGGACAAGCACAGTCCTGATTCCATATCAAGCGTCAACTTCAAGTGTGGATGACTTGCACCAGCTACACTGGGACAGAACGAGCAGCTGCTATTTGAAGGGGCCAAGGGATCTAAGTAGGGGTGCTGGGGGGCAGCCCACTGGGCAGGGGCTTCACACAGTACTCTTGGGTGTGTTCGGAGTCAAAGCGACGAGTTAGCTTATGTCCGCAGCAGGAAGTGGGGTGTGGGAAGACAGACATTTAAGTCTGACCTTGGGTCTGAAGAGAGCCTGCGTACTCTGGAAAACTCTTTCTAGGGTGTTGTGGGCAGGCAGCATGGAGCAGTGCAGCCCTTCTCCAAGTGTGCCTGCCTGGACCGGCAGCGCCAGCGTCACCTATGCTAGGAACATGGATGGATCGGTCATGGTGCAGACTGATCAGAATTGTCCGGTTTTAACAAGGTGCCAAGTGCTTCTGACGAGTCTGGATCTGAGACCCCCAGCTAGTCAAAGTGCAGGGTGTTCTCGGGGAACTAACAGGCTGCCCCAGTCTGTGCCCATGTGGAAGGCGAATTATTATGAACTGGGAAAAATTAAGACAAATGATCAAATAATGATGGGATTTTTCTCCCCCTATATCTAGTTTGCTCAATCCAGGACAGCTGTATGTTGGTTAAAGTAGTCTTATTACCCAGCCTGGGACTTGCAGGAAATGTTTTTGATGCACATTTGGTAAACCCCGTGAAATTTCTTTTTCTCTGGATTGCAGAGTTCTCTGTCCTGTTTTGCCTCCTAAATTTATTGCTCCCTTCCTAGACACTATCACCTCTCTGGAATGACCAGCTAAGGTTCTGTTATCCTGTGAATGGGCCTCTATGTAATTGGTTAGTATTTTCTTTTTCTCTCTTTCTTCAGTTTATTTTCTGGCTCCAAGTGGCCCCAGAGATGGTCTGGAGGTGAGAGGGCAGGAGAGAGGAGACAATGTGCCGGAGGGGAGGGCCCAGCCTGCACGGGACTGCTGTGGACTTGTGTTTATGCTGAGAGTGGAGAAACCCCTGATGAAATTTGGGGGGTGCGGGGACAGGTGGAATCTGTTGGGACAAAAGCTGGGGAAGGACAGCTGGGGGTGACAAAGGAGAGGAGAAGCGGGTAGGGGTCTCAGGGCGTCTCTGGGTTCAACAATCATGAAATTCAGTTCTTAGGTGCTCAGCTGCCAGCTGTACTCGAAGACTGACTGTAGCTTGTGAAAAAAATCATGTGATCAGGTGAGCAAAGCAACAGATGGTGCCTGCTACACACACACACACACACACACACACACACACACACACACACACACCAAAAAACCCCTGTGGTCATCCCTGAGAAGAAATAAGAAAACCAGTCTTGACCTTTTTATTTTCTTGCTGCATTCCATCCTGTAAAGGTCATATCTGACTTCTGTAAACAAATATGCTCTTAAAGAACTTCAATGGTGCACCCTGTTGGCTTAGCCTCCAGCCGGCACTGTCCACAAACATCCCAAAGTCCTAGTTTGCAACCCAGGGGAAAGTGGGAGCAACCAGGACGAACAACTGAAAAAAAAATGCTGCTTTCCTCTCTCTTCCTGACTGCTTGCCTACTCGCCTTTATTCTTGCTTGCACCTTTCCTTTGGAAAAAAAAAAAAGAAAGAAAAAGAAAAAATAATTAATAGTCTGTGAGGTGCATCCCAAATATTGAAACTTCATCTGGGCCGAGTGGTTTCAGATGGAGGCTCAGGTGTCTGTAAAGATGGGCTTACTCTGACATGGCTAAGTTCTGCCACCTGGTGGACAGAGAATGAAGGACAGACTTCTGTTTTGAGATCTCTAAGTTATCTTGTGAAGATTATTCACTGTCATTCAACAACTATGTACCAAACACATCCCAAACGCCAAGCATGATGGAAATATAAAGGCAAATTTAACAGTGTTTATGATACATTATGCTTATAATAGACTCACGTTTAGGGAAATGGCCTATCTCTACTTTTTTTCAAGTTTTCTTTTTGGTTCAATAGTTTTTTCACACAGGCCTTGCTCCTCACTTTTTTCTTCCCTCTAAACAGTTACATACAATGGGATATTTTTCTTGGTACATTTTCTGATTATAATGAATAGTCCAGAAGCTACTAATTTTCCAAGTAATTTTTAAGTGACCCTACACCTGGATAATATTCCTAGATTTTCAGAGTGTTCTCTCTGATTTCAAGGTATACAACCATGCAGAATTTACTCTTCTCTAAAACCTAGTAACTAGAACTGTGATTTCAGAGGTCTGTCCACAGTAGTCTTCCTCCCTGGCTCCTTCACACCCATTCTCTGCCCTTCCCAGCCTGCTTTCTAAGCGAGGACACTTCTGGTTGGTTCTGCCAGTGGGAGGCACAAGGAGGTCAGAGGACAGGAGATGGGGATGGGGTGAAGGAAGTCAGGCTATTCCTTTCCTATCAGATTCCCCTATTTCTGTCAGGGTATGCAGTACCTTCTGAACCCCTCAGTTCTGGGCAGAAGTCTTAGGGTTTCACTCCACTCCTTCCCCTTGACTCTTCAGGGCACGAGACAGAACCGCTTTCTACGAGCGTGAGTTGTTTACATTTAATTATTTTAAATTAAGTATCTTAAATATTAGTAAAGATAACAGATCTAACCCACATCTAATTTCATTTCCTCCCAAGTTCTGACCAAAATACAGTAAAGGAATAATCCTTACAAGCCACTGACCCTTCGGCTGGGAGAGCAGATGAGGAGACACTGTAATGGTGGTGTTGGGAAGACGGGCTAATGGGAAGTGACTTGGCAGATCTCAGAAGGGAGAGCAGAGAACCACCTCCCCCGCCCCCGATCTATGTGACAAGGCCGAGACGGTGGTGGACACCCTCTCCGACTCTGGATCATTGGAAGATCTCTGAACCAGGGTCCAGTATCCACTGAGAGTCTGGCACCATTTCAGAATCAGAGATCAAGGGAACATAGCACACAGCCTGCTATCATTGCCCTCTTCCCTATGAGGCATGGATGCGGGAAGCCAGATCTTTGCCAACTATAGTAGAACAGACAAGTTTCTCTTGTGCCCAGAGGAGACAGCTAAAGATACTGACTTAAAGGGAATCAGCAAGTCAAAGTCAGGCACTTTCCGCCATGTTCATCTCTGAACATGAGCTATGGCCCAGGCTTCCTGGGCATCTGGGGAACATGTGAATGACAAAGACAAAATGAACAGAAGAACATGGTAGGAGGCAGTACACAGGGGAAACTAAAAAACAAACTTAATTTCCATGGGGGTGGTAAGATATGCAGTGATCAAAAAATAAAAAGCAAATAAATATAGACTACTACTACAAAAAAAAAACATTGAGAGAAAAGTGAGCACTTGAATGTTAAAAAAATTGCAAAAATGAAGGAATGCAAAAAAAAAAAAAAAAGGTGAGGCAATCCTCCAGAAAGTAGAGCAAAAAGACAAAAGGATGGGAAATATGGAGGGAAAACATATACAGGAACCATTTTAGAGGACAATGTCTGCAGGAGTTCCAAAGAGAAGGACCAGAGAAATGATCTAGAGGGATCCCCAAGTGAGACGGTTCTGTGACCTGCAAGCCCCCGCTTCACTATCTATCCATTAGCTGGGGTCCTGAGTGAGTTACTAAACTTGTGTCATCTTGTATCAACACCCATGTTTCATGAGCAGAGGATTTTTTTTCTCACTGAAGTGTTCCCAGCATGAACAAGAATTCTTAGCATAACACAGGCACTCAATTCTCAGAGAACAAAAAACTACTAGAAGTGGAAAACAGGACTTGCCAGGTTAGAAGGGTTCACTGCACTGGTGGCCCAGTAAAACCACTGCAAACCTTCCCTACGCCAGGAACAGAGGAGAGTCTGTAAGCTGTGGAGGTCACAGATAGGAATGTCTTTGCTTCCTGACAGCAAAGAGGAAGACCATGGGAATACAATTTCCAAGTGAGGATTTGTAACGACTCAAACTAGCAAGTCTGAAGGTAGAATAAAAAAAAGCATCTCAGACTCTGGATTTTTGCCTCCCAGGAACCCAGTCTCCACAAAGGAGCAAAGCATAGCAAAAAGGCTGTGCATCCTCCAAACAGGAGGAAAGCAGGACCCTGCCACCAGAGGTGAAGGTACAGAGCAAAGGGACTTTCTCCATGAAGGTTCAGGGAGATTCCTGCGACGCCAAGCGTGCACTGAAGCACAATCAGCCCGACTTGACGCTCCCATGTCTAATCTGACGAGTGCGGTCACACTGTCCCTCCAGCCCAGTAAAACCAAAATAATGGATACGCTACGTAGAAAACAGGAATTCTCACGCTGGAGCAAGGCAGAGGTCTCAGGACAGCAGTGCAGCATTCCAGACAGAAGGGGCCGTCCCTGGGGAAACTCGTACAAAACAGAAGTTTGAGAAGAGTCTGCAGAAGGTACAAAAAAATCAAGCTGCATGTGTGTGGCACATTTACCTTCCGGAAATACAACAGCATAAGAGGAATGTGTCATTCAGAAACACGGAGCTGCAAGAGAAACTGGAGGATGGGGACGGGTCGGGAAGGGACCTCTGGATTCTTTCATGAGCCATCTAAAATGGTGTGTGTGTGAATTCCTTTACAACAAACAACTTTCAAAAATACACACTGACTTCTCACTAAGCTTTCCAATCTTCTCATCTATTTGAATTTTTCTTTCTCAGTATTTTTCTATCAAAGCGTGATGGTAACAAATGTTGGTGCCTCAGATTCAGGTAGGGAAAATATGAAAGAACTGAAGAGTACTTTGAAATAGTTTTATTGGTTCATAAGACCTTTGCATATAAAAAAAATACCCAAAACACTATGCAGTATTAAATCACAATTACATTTTTTTACCAAGTGAAACTACCCAGAATATATATTTTTAAAGAAAAAAAAAACAAAACAAACCTACAGAACTGAATTCTGAAATGACATTATGACTTAAATACTATGACAAAATATATAATTCCTTATAACATCAATTCATTGCACAGAGCTGCCAGATATTTCCAGAAGCATAACCATTGCACAGGGTGCAAATTAACACAATTTCAGTTACACGTTCAGGTGACGCAACCGCACCTCCACCGCAGGAACTTACATTTCTGGCACAGAGTGTTGGTCAGTTTTAACTCCCACCAGGCAACTTCCACTTGCGGATCCTTGAGGGCCCGCCCTTGAAGAGACGCGTCCTGCGCGGGCCGTGCGGAGTCAACAGCGCCTCTGCTTGAAGAAGTCCGCGCCCCGCAGCCCCTCGGGAAGGTACTCCTGCTCCCCGGACTCGCCGTGCGTGGGGGGGTACTTGTACCCCTTGCCGTAGCCCAGCTCCTTCATGAGCCTGGTGGGCGCGTTCCTCAGGTGCAGCGGGACGGGCGGGAGGGGCCCCTGGTGGGCGCGCAGGCAGGCCTTGACGTTGCTGTAGGCGCTGTACACCTCGATAGACTTTGGGGCTCTGGCAAAATAGACGACGCACTGGGCCAGAAGAACCTAGGGCGCCAAAGGAAACCATGACGATGAAGGCAGCAGCTCTGTGAGCCTCGGCTATTCCGAGGCCCCCGCCACTTTCTGCCTCTGCTGTGTCTGGATAAGACACCGACAGAAGGGTTTCCACAGGAGGCCAGAGCATAAACCATACCAGTGTCTTTCCTCCTTTTTTAATAACTGAAGACCTTTACATTAGATGAAATTGTCTCAATCCTTATAAAGCACATGAGGCATGAAGAGGAGAATGGTCTGTGGGTGAACCTCTAAGACCCTTTCTGCAGGCCTTCAAGCCCTCTGCCCCCACCCCTGTACTCCTCCCAGACAATCTGAGGACATGTCGCCATGAAAGGCAGGCTCCCGCTCTCCGTCTCAACAGGAGTTATAGAGAACAGCAGTGTCATGGGGTCTGGCCATGAAGGGAGAAGCAGGACATACGACCACACCCACAAGGAGACTCCATGTGGGAGGAGGGAGTGGGGGTCTTACCTCACATTCGGGCATGCCTATGAAGTGACAGCCTTGGTAAGCCGCGACTGCTTGCGTCAGTGCAGACGGGTCGGCCAGACCTGTCACCGGGACAGAGGGAAGCCTGAGTCGCAGCGTATTGTCCATGTGCCACCGCAATCAGAGACCATCACCACTGGAGACTTTGTTGACCAAAAAGTCCTGCCTAGCAACATGGACTGACTTCTCTCTGATCTCATTAGTTTCTTCAACAAATATTTACTGAGTAGTGTCAAGAACTGCCTTCTCAGGGATAAAACTATCTAGCAAGAAAAACAAGACTGTACAACAAACAAGAAGCAAGGCCATGAGGATGTCACAGAATGGATATATTACGAATGAAATATTTACTAATACCAAAGGAAAGGAAAGCTCTTCTCATCTTTTCTTTAAACTGCGAACAGAATCCTACATTTCTATTTTAGATGTTCAAAAATAAGCTGCACACGTGACTGTAAAGCAGGTTGGAAGTATTTCTTTTGTTTTGATACCCATGTCAGTGTAACTCATTACCAAAGGAGAAACAGGAGATGAGGACTTCAGAAACGCAAACATCAAAAGCACACAGGCAATACCAAGTAAAGTACCAAGTTCCCACTTTGGCTTGTCTTATGTGCCCCAGGTGGTAGCAGGAAAGCATTCCCGGGCCCCCGGACATGGGCTTGGGTCCCCGGACATGGGCTTGGGTCCCCTCATCACTCACCAATGTCCTCGCTGGCAAACCTCACGAGCCTCCTGGCCACATACAGTGGGTCCTCCCCACCCTCCAGCATGCGCGCCAGCCAGTAGAGGGAGGCGCTCTGGTCCGAGCCCCGCATGGACTTGTGCAGTGCAGAGATGCAGTTGTAATGCTCTTCACCTGGACACCAAGAAAAGCAGCCTCAGTCACAGGTGGGGAGGGGGTGACAGACTCACAGGAGGCTCAGCCAAGCTGCTGATTTCATAGGACTGATCTGCAGGGAGCCCGAGTTAACAAAGGACCCAGGCACCCCTGGGGGGTCCTTGAGCTATGAGGGGGAACGTGGAAGCTGGAACAGGTCCCATTTGGAAGCCACCCTGCTAAGTGGGAGCTGCTGAAACACAAGGGTACAGTGCACTATATGCAAGCACAGTGGAGAGGAAGGGACCCTCCCTCTCAAGGGGTCCCACTGATCCCAGGGGTGTCAACCAGGAATGGGGGGCAAATCCCAATGTCTTGGTGCCCAGGAGCCCCTGTAGGCATGGCTGTGGCCACTGGGATGTCCAGCAGAAAGACAGTTGTACTAGTCCACCTGTTCCCCAGGGTCATTTCCAGCTGTCATTCTGCTTTCTGGAGCCTATGGTTATTCAAATCAGGATGGGGACAGCTATGCGGCAGAGTCCCAGAAGGACTGAACCAGGGAACAGCTGTCACCCGGGAGCAGCTGCTCTTCTCACTATTGGGTTGTAAGCCAGTTTTCACCCCAGGTTCACATGTAAACAAAACAGCTTACATCAGAAATGTTTAGAAAAACATACTTTAGGAGAGAAAATTAAAGCCAAACACTTGCAGGCATTCATTATCTTCTGGGAATCGGGGAGAGGTCACCCCATGAGAAGCAGAGCTGTTATGTTAGTTTAGTCCTTTCAGAGAAGCTCCCGTTTGGGCTCCTGGCTCCGCCTGTGTCACCAAAATACCTTGATCTGCTCTGCAGAGCACACGGACCCAGGGATTAGTCTAGCAATGGACCACACTGGTCAGGTAACACCTGGGCTTCAGAAGAGAGCGGGACGAGATGCTGGCCGACCAGAGGAGAAGGACTGGAGAGGCTACCTGCAGGGCCCAGGCTCACCCATTCCAGGGGAGACCTGTGCAGACCAGGGTTTCAGTCATTTTGGAGGACAAACTGAATTGTCACTGTGCCAGGATCTCATCATCTACATCACAAAGCCATCAAGACTGGCTGGGAGAGTCCTGGAGAAGCACACAAACCCTAGGCCCTGAGCTGTGCTCCTCTCGACTGGCAGCGCAGAAGACTGGGCAGTGCGGGGGCCCAGTCAACTCCTAACACAGACAAGATGGAAGATGTCCCTTCAGCGACCTTCCCATCAGCAGAAACAAAGAGCTGAGAATGAGTTGTCTGAACATCAAGGTTCTCATTTTCTCCTACCCGTATGGGGTCCAAGGGGAAGCAACTGGCTAAGAGCACAGGCTCTGGACCCAGCAGCCGTGTGACCACAGCATCTGGCTCCTCTGTCACAAGCCACATGGCTCTCAGGGTTGTGGAGCTCGATGCAGCTGCTGGAGTGCACTCTATGGCATCACCAGTCAGTGTCAGGTGCTTTCTACGTGAGTTTCCACTTCTGCTTTTATTAAAATCACTTATATGGAGCCCTGACCTTAATGCATAACTTGTTCTCATTTGGAAATTTCTTCACTCTGATGCAGAAATAGAATCCAGCTAGTTACTGGATCCCACAAGTGGGTAACTATATGCTAGAAGACATTAAAATAAATCACTAAAATCTTGGGGGTAGGGTCTGTTTCACCAGCATTATAAAAAGGCCCAAGAGTACAAGCAAGCAGGTTTCCAGGGCAATGCTTTCATTATCCCTATTTCTGGAACAAAGCCTCTAAGAGAACAATTCTCTCAGACTGAGCTGTGTTTGAGCCTCCAGATCCACTGTGGAATAGATCTATCAGTGTGGGGCAGGGTGAGGGCACCACTGCATTCTGTGCAAGACTTGCAGGATATGTAAGCTCCCAAGACCTGGCCCCAGGGGTTCCCACTGGCCCAGATTTTCCTGGGACAACACAGATCTACCAAGGAAGAGACCTCCAACCTCAGGTGCTGGCTCCCCTGGATGGGACACAAGTCTCATTAACTAAGAGTCCAAAGACTGGACATGTCTGGTAGGGTGTGTGTGAGTACATCTGAACCTGAGCAAGTGAGTGTTGGCCAGTGGACATGGGGAATGCAGGGCAGGGCTGACATGGAGCAGCACCCAATGGGAAGGCCTGGGAATCAGTCGGACCTGGACTGGAGGGTGAGTTTCACCACTTGCTCTGTGAACTTAAGGCAAGTTGTGTCATTGTAAAATGAGGATAGTATTAATAGCTAGCCCCCACAACGTTGTTTTGAGAAATAAAAATAAAACAATGCATATAAAATTCTCAAAGATTCACTGTTAGCTAACTTGCTATTTCTGACTGATGTCTGGTAATTTGTGAAGAACAGTTCCAGTGGGCCCAGGCAAAGTGGAGTCTCCTGAAGAGGCCTACAAGAAGGCCTTGAGCTAGAACCTCAGATATACCCAAGACTCCAGAAGGTGGGGAGAGTTTTACCTCTTAAATTTTAGTTTTTCGTATCTCTTGTTCTTATACTTGGCCTAAAACTCTACACCTAGAATATTTACCCTGCAGAGTTTCCAAGCATTCTGATGACACTCAGCAGACAGAAGAGATACCACTGAGGTCCCGGGGCAGTACCAGGAGGCACACTCACATCAGAAGTAGACAGGACCACTGGTAAACACCTCTAATGTGTTCTCGCCAACATGTCCTCAGAGCTTGGTGCCCACCCCCACTGTCAGCTGAAGCACAAGAATTTCTCCCTCAAGGTCACACAGAGCAGACCCTTTCTGTTCACACATCAGGTGACCATCCATGCCTGGAACCAAAGCAATTCCGCCACCTTCCTTAACAGCTAAGAAGTACTCTTCATCCTCAAAAAGCATCTGGAAAAACTATGGAATAGGACTGCCTCCACAATATCTAGAATGTTCAATTAGCAACTTCCTTTTCTGGTAGAGTTTTTGAAGGTGGCAACTTCTATTCCAATTACTGCTATATGGGTCTATCCAGACTCACAGAATACTTCAGAGTCCAGACTAATCTTCAGGATGCTGTCTTCATTATAAAAAGATACAAATGTGCTGTGCTTATGCATTTAATACTACCAGGTCATGGATTTAATAAGCCCTGGTATAAAATTTGTTATCTGTCAATGTAGTTCAATGAAAACAGGTAAATGCACCCAGGAAAATATTTTGAAAAAATCGAGATCCACATAATTTTAATTTTTAATTGAGACTCTTAGAAATTAAGGATTTCAATTCTCACTAAACTAATAAATAGGAGTCACTTAATTGTCAACGGCCTCTTGCTACTGACCAGCATTATCAAAGATAATAAGTATTCATGTCAGCTGAACACAGACTTTCAGAAATGTTTGTGCTCTAAAAGGTATCATCAGAGCCATGCAACATATCTAGCCACCTTAAAAACTTGAGGTCTACAATTTCAAAGCTCCTCAATTGTTTCAATTGCTCTGTGCCTTTCTGAAGGCTGGAAAGTGGGGTCTTTGCATCAGGCTCAGAGTGGAGGCTTCATTCTGTTACATGAGAGCCAGGTGAGAATCAGAATCCTGGAAATGAGAAGGCGCATACACAACTCATTCAGTACAGCTCCACCCTTCACATTTCAGTTACCTACCTGCTCGGTCATATAAAATGTGAGATCGCTGGAGGCCTTCCTTCACATCATTTTCAGTAATCAGAACTCTACTGGGAGAATAGGTTTGCCCACTCTTCTTACAGAACAACTTCCTAGAGCTTATCCTGGCCAGCACCGCCAGCTGTAGTCCATTCAATCCCGCTCGGGCATCTCCATCACTGAGATAAGCCAGCGTGTCCACCGCTTTATCTTCTATGAACACAGAGGGCCTGCAACACAATCCGTGTTAGTGACTGTCACACTCATGCCACAAGCTTTTCTCCCTGGACACCTCTTCGCAGACTCAGATGTCCTAGGAAGGTCACTAGAAACCACCTTAAGTTCAAGATTTCTGCCCTGTACTTTCACCTCAGGCCATTACTGTGGGTGCACATTATCAAGATGGAGAGCTGACCTAACCTCGAGTCACGACGGTGTCTCACTGCACAAGAACGCGCATAAGCGTAAGTGAAAGACAAAGTCGCTGTTCACATGTGGGCTCACTGGTGCTACCCTACAGGAACACCAGGTGCAATAAAAATGTAGAGAAAACATGCTCCAATGCAGCCCACATCCTGATGAGAGGTATGCTCTGACCACTTTCCACACAGGCAGAGCAGCACTGCACTAGAATGCTGGCTCTGAGAGGCTCCAGATTCTGCATTCAATTCCTCACTTCACAAACAGCATACTAGGTCTTTGTACCCTGGGTACAGCAGGACCTGGAGCAGGTCTCTGGGATTTTGGCCTGAGGAGCGCTTCCAAGTGAAACTGACCACGTGAAAGCTGAACGGAAGAGCAGAGAACATGCCCACCGGGCATCTATCAGAAGACTGCTGAACTTACCTGGGAGACCTGGTGTTAGGTTAGTCACCTAACCCCTCCTCATCACGCCTTCTCTCTCAAAGTCAGCATCACATTTCTAAGTGAGGACCATCATAAAGAAGGTCTATAATTCATCCTCAAGTCAAATTTAGAAAAATTAACAATTCATCGTCTAGTTAGATGTTTAACTAATTAACTACTTAGAGGGGTCTTATTAATCCTTGACTGAGTTTCCAGTTGCTCATTTGCAAGGCAAACAACCCAACTTTTCAAAGTTCTAGCTCACCCATGTCATTGCCAACCTTCAGCTGAAAATGTCCAGTGATGATTATGTCGATTAGGACTATTCAGATCAGGGACATGGAAAACAATGCACAGGTGCCAAAGGGGCTGGGCCATGGAACAGAGCCATGTAAAGGGTCCCAGCTTGTCTGGAAGGTCAAATCAGAATCTCTTACCATACACCCACCCACAACTTTGGTGAATAACTTGAATAACACCAATTTGTAGTTCATGTAATAAAAGATTTGTTTCTAAGGTCTCAAAAAAAGAGTGCCTCATGTCCATCCCTTACTTACCAAAGCCAAACTTCCAAGTTGTTATTTGTGGCTCTCTCCCCACACCTATGATCTGTTTTGTCTTAGTTTGACAAGAGACTCTTGATCGCCACTTGGCCCCAGAGTCACCGTTCTTGTCTAGCCTGTCCTCCCTCTTGACCAGAGACTCAAAACATACATTGTAACATACACATCACAGCCACTTTGTAAAGTCAACTGACCAATTCTCAAACAGATATTGTTTAGCAGATTTTCAATGATTCGGAAAAAATGAGAGACAACTCTACAGAAAACGCACAAGGAGGGAACAGAAGGGCATATTCCAAGTCCTGATTGCATGTTATCAGTGCGTGTGTGGGGACTGCGGGGGAGGAGGAAGGGAGAACCAGAAGAGCTTGAATGTGTCATGTTAGCCTCTGAACTAATAAAAGCATTGCCTTTTCTCCCTGGAAAGCCTCCTAGCAACAAGGTGCTGCAGGGTCATTTGCGGGGGAAAGATGTAAAAAAGTAAAGCCGAGCTCTCATCACTCCTGGCTGACAGAGCCATCACCAAGTCGCTGTTTGAGCACATTTGTCTCCATCTCCACTGACTGCCGAGCTCAAGGACAGGAATTATGTTTTATTTTTTGTGTCTTCCGTGCTTGGTAGAGAATAAGCTCTCGATATTTGCATGTTGAACAGACTTAAATTAATTTTTCCCACTATCTCAGTAAAACGTTTTCTAAAAATTATAAGCTACTGAAGATATTTTTAAAGAATCCATTCCATTCCATTACAGAGAGATAACAGCCACTATGCTGAATTTTCTTTATGGTTCATCTACCCACATACAACTATCAGCCTTTCATCTAATTTTTTAAACAAAATTGGAATCATAATATGTATGGTTTGCACTCTTAACAATTAAATGATATTTTGAAAAATAGGTAAGCTGCTTAGAACGCTGAATAAACTTTTTAATCAAATGTACATTACATTAAATTAAAAAAATAGAGACAAAGGGATCGAAGTCACCTATTGCTGTACTATGCCAACATTCTTATTTTGGTATATATTCCTTTCAAATGCTTAAGAGACATAGAAAACGTGGGTGGTCTTCTATACCCATTAGTGCTTACCTATTGTCCCATTCCCATTAGTCCTCACCTGAAGTCAGCGAGCAGGCCTTATTAATCATGAGAAAAGTCGATTAGCAGACTGCTCCAGAGATTCACATATAGCATGCTGATAAGTCTCTGAAAATGGGTATGCATTTTATGCAGTTGGAAAATAGGATGCCTTCCTTGATTTTTAAACTCTTAAGCAAGTTATTCCCTTTCCTTTCTAATCAGGTCAGAGTGGCGGGAATGGAGCATGGGCACTATGAAGATCTCCCATGGGAGTTTCCACCCACGTCCCACTGCTCCATCCTTATCCGCCCCTCTTCCATACACTCCACATTCCAAGTTTCACTGCTGTACGAAAGGAGGGAGCACTTTTCAACACACGTGAATCAGTCACAACTCTGTTCAAATGGTATGTTCAAATGATAAAAGGAGATTGCTGACAACACTCAACAGTGGCACCTAAATCAATCATAAAATGGAAATTTGTTGCTGAGGATACTGAACAGGATGTTCAAAAGGCTCTACCTACCATCCAAGATATCCTGAACTCACTTTACTCAACTCCGTTTTGAAGAGCAATAAAATAAGATGTATTAAGATACCACATGATCTTAGGAAAGAGAACACATGTGAGCACTCAGCCAAGAGGATAAAATAGGGGTATTTGCATTGTTATTTGCAAAACTCCTCAGCAAACAGTAACTATCACTGCACAAAGTATCCCAAAAGAGGGTTCTTAGTCCAGAGAGTTAAACATTATTTTAAAATTTAAACACAAACTAATAACATGTTTTCCAATTGGAAGTAAATTTTCCAAAGTTAGAACTGAAAAAGGCCAAATCTACATTGGGGATGTCTGATATTTCGTAACATCCTAGAGAAATAAAAAATAGCCAGTAAGTCATATACTGTTCTCATGTGATAAAAAGAACAATAACAAAAACCCCTGCTCCATAGGAAGGAAACAAGTGGTTAAAATAAATGCCACCAGAGGAGATAATAGTCCTAGTTAACAAGACCTAGAGATAGAAGTCTCTAACCCTTTCCACTGAAGAGAAGTGCTCTGGTCTTCACGGGAAGTGAAGAAATATACTGTAAAGCTAGCCCCTCCTTTTCTTTGCTCTTCCAGGTCTGAATCTTTCTGTACCTTGTTTTTCTGGCAGATGACACCGGGATTTGGAGGAGTCCATTTATATGGCAGGATGTTTCATTTGGAGGAGCAAGGGGAGGACTCGTCTACATGAGGGAAAAAGTTCTATCTAGTGTATGTCTGCTAATTTTTCCCTGTGACACGCTGCCAAACCTGATTCAATTTTGCTGCAATAACGTTGACTACCTCTCCTGTGGGCAGCCCTCTGGCTTTCCTCCCACCTTTCTGGACTTGGTCTCCTTAGGCTCCTCTTCTTTCCCCACCCAATAAACGCTGACATGTCCTCAACTTACTACCTTAGCTGTTGGCTCTCTTCAGCTCTCCTGGGAGAATTCTTCAAAAGCCAGAACAATGCTATCTTTGAAATGCTGGTGGCTCCCGAATCTCGGTCTCCAGCCTTCCCACCGCTCACCTGATGTCTCTAACTAACCAGGGGACCTCTCTACCTGAATCACCCAGATGCCCACATCATAAACTCAATATGCAAAAAACAAAACAAAACAAAAACCCATCCACGCCTCCTCTACTCCTCTTCTTGTCTTTCTTGTTTCAAAAGTACATATGACCAATTGTCCGGTCACTAGATCTGAATCATCTTAGGTTTAGATGCTCCTTTTTCTCCCTTCTCGTACCCAGGCCCACCAACCTGATTGTAATTTCTCAGAGCAGCCCTGCCTTTGTTTGGGCCATTTGCATTGGTCATTTATCTTTAGCATCGTCACAAATCTCTAAACTGGTCTCCCTGCTGCTGGGGCTGAGGGGTGGGGTGGAAGAGTAGACTGTGTCCATTCACCCTCTCCACTGCTGCTCTCATCTCCCTAAAATGTGGATCTGAACATGCCATTCTCTTGCTAGAATCTCTATGGTTTCTCATAGCTAACAATCTTCACATCACTTGGCTTACTTTAGAACACAGTTACTGATCATCTGGTCCTGCCTCCTGGTTGCACTGACCATTACTTCCTCATGTCCACTCTTCCCTCCACTCATATAGTACCTCCGCCTGCTGAGACAAGCCTGTATTATTTTATCTAGTTAAATCCTGCTTATCTTTCAAAATTCAACTCAGTATACCCTCGTGGAGGAGGTGAAATGTTTAACTTCACATAATCTAGATGCCTCTTCTCTATACCCCGCTGCTCCTTGACAGCATTTAACTAGTGTCCCTGAAGCCAGGATACTGTCTATCCTTGATCAGATGAAGCTCTCTAAAGGCAGAGGAGTGTGCTTCTTAATACTCAGCCCAAGCCTGGTCTTCATTTACTACTAATAAATAAATATAGACTCATAAAAAAGAATCAATTTTTCTCACTTTGATGGGACTATATCATGAATGTGTATTTATGATGTGAGAATTTACAATTTCTCAAGTAAAATGAAAAATAGTATAGGTAACAGCTTGATAGTTTCCAGAGTCAGTACCTGCTCTGCTCCTCTCTGCATGACCTTCTACCATCTAGAACTTCTCTATAAGCATTCTAGTTGCTGTCTAGGGCACCAAATCATGACACAAAAATGCAAATAGTCACTCAAGGCTCTTACAGAAGGCAGGCAATAATTTGGGGTTGAAAATAAAATTTTACCCAAAGTTGAAAGATAACACAATCCATTCTTAATTATCCAAGGCAACTGGTGTGACCACAAACTACTACTGGGAAATCATTTATAATGTAAGAGTTCTTTTGAACTCTTATAGCCTATCACATCTTCCAATGTAATTTCTTGTCAGAACTGCTAACAAACAGATCTATTAGGTAAGCTTAATAAACATTCATTTCACTTTCCTTGCTGCTATAGTTTACCTGAACAGTAAAGAGTTAAAGAAAAAGGTCTTGAGACCTGGGCAATCAGTCATCCCGTATGTTGGACTCTACCAAAAAAAAAAAGTAAACTGTCATAACATAACAAAAGCTAAGATTTATTCATTCAGGAAACACATACTAAGCACACAAAAGATGCGAGGCACTGTGTCAGGTGCTGGAGGTATCTAGAGAAGAAGTTCTTAGCCCTCTCAGGAAGGTGGGGGGATAAGGACGCACACAAGAGAATAAAAGGAAGTCACAATTAAGATCAATTCTTAGTGAGAGTGGAAAAAGGAAACCACTGACTAAATATAAAAGGTTTTCTGATTAGAATGCAATTTTAGTAGATTAAAAATCACTTTCAGTTTTAGTAATAGAAAAAAATCTTAATTTTTTTCACTTGATCCTCTCAAATTTGAATGTGCATGCAAATGAGCTGAGGATCCTGTTAGATGTTAGAATGATGAAATCCTTTGTAAGATAAGCACCATGGTTCTCTACTCTCTCATTTCACTGAAAACATGGCACAGCAGTGATGGGGGAACGCAAAAACCTGAGGATGTCTAAATAACAATCCTATGACATGATGATGAGGCAAAAATGACCATAGATAAATTATCTAGATAAACATGAAGGCTATAAGCTATAGATTTTATGTAACCTGTACACAGAAAAAAACATACAGAAAAATATCAGGATCTCACCCTTAGGAGATTTTTATTTCTTGGTTATGAATTTTGTCGTGAAGTGTGGAAAGAAAAGGTGCACTAAGTTGTGAGAAGGAGGCGGCCCTTTTTGATCTCACAGGAGCCAGCGCACAAAGGGTGCCTAGATGACTAAGAACACCTGACTTCTCTTTAGCCACAATTCTGATGGTTCTCCCATCGCACCTCCAAAATGATGACACTTGATTCCCCCAGGGGTGAAGGGGTTTCCTTGGCCAAATGCTTCCAGGCTTTCAGAGGGCAAAGTGTAACTCCTCCTCGCTCTGAGAGGAACAAATGGGAAAGGCCAGACTCATCAGGAGAGACAGCTGAAACCTAACCCTGAGCCTCAAAATATGCCTTGTACTTTAATCCTCACAGAAGAGTGGCTCCAGAATTGGGCCTCAGGGCAGGCACCAGCAGCTGTGGGGTCCACGACACAAGGGGGCAGGTATCAGCCTCTCATCTCACCAGATTATATTCCATTGCCCTGCCTCAGCTGACACATGAATAAATGACAGCTGAAGAATATGTTCTAACATAAAGGAAAAGCTCTGACTCCATTAATCTAAATGATTCCCCACAATCGTTCCCTGTGTGCATGAACTCATACAGTACCCATAATACAAAAAAGAAAGAGACAGCCTCTAGTATGTCTTTTTTAGGTGAAATTCCTTTACTTGCACAGATGAGTTTGATTTTTAGAGTGTGCAAATATCATCCTAAAACTATTTAAAGAATTTTATGGTAACATTTACATTAATTTTACATTTACATTAATTTTTAATTAATATTTTAAAAGTCAATTGCAGAAAAAAAGGAAATTGGAAGCTGAGCCTAAGTCACAAAAGATGTGAAAGACTGTTCCATGAAGGAAAATCATCCCATAGTCTTCCAAGCCTTAAAAAAAAAACCCAAGTATATTAGGAAAAGAACCCCTAAGCACTAAAGCAAATACCCAAGAGCTAAAATACGAGGCCAAGCAATGTTAAAGCCTGAAGAGCACAGATTCACCTGTTAGAGGTTTTACAATGAATATGAAAAGGAAATGCCGGCAGAGATGTGCTTGTTGGCTGATTCCCTCCTCTGTCCGGTTTTCTTGACTAGATCAAATTTTCTGTCCCCACCCTCTCCTCACTGCTGCCAACCCTGTCTGGCTCCCTGCCGCCAGAGAATCTGGGAGGTGTGTGCTCTGTGGACTTACTCAGAAGTGCTGGTGCCGCTGTGGCTCCCAGAGTCCGTAGGCCGGCTGGAGTCTAGCACGTGGATTCCCAGTGAGTTGACAGCGCGCATTAAAATAGTCACCATTGCCTCTACTGGAAGCTTCTCAAGAACAATAACCCGACAGCGGCTCAGAAGAGCTGCGTTGACCTGGAATGAAGGGTTTTCTGTGGTGGCCCCAATCAGAGTGATCGTTCCACATTCCACGTGAGGAAGGAAGGTATCCTAGTCATGGGGGGAAAACAGAAGAAACTGACTCCAGGCAACAGCAACCTGCAGAGCCTGACGTAAGTTGGTTATCCATTCTTTCCTTTTCCTCTTTTTGAGTTCAGGAATAGCAGCTTTATAGTCACTGAATACAGATGCAAATTCAAGAGAGTGTAACTCATGCTTTTTAAGCCTGGAATGTCAATGTCTAAGTCGGGTCTCTTTCTGGTCAACTAATATCTCTCAGTAGAATTCTAATTTAGTTTCAATATAAATGATTTCTTTACAAAGAAAAGACTCATCTATCTTAAGGCTGAAAACACTTAAATTTAAACATAGCATCTACTTATTTACATAAATCTAAGAAAACACCAAAACATTCATTAATATCACCAAAATCTGCTTCCATTTCAACCACTCAACCATACTGTGATTCTTCCTAACAAACTTGAGGAAGATACGTTGTCGAATATACAGATGATGTCTTCTGGGGAAGGAGTGCCAATGGGAGGCCACGGTCCAATATGAAAACCTGGAGTACTGACATCTAGTCAGTACTTGAAAGGGTCTATTTAGTTTAAGAGTCAAGTCAGGAAAAAATTCTTAGTGCTATTTCCTAAAATATTTCTACATATGATTAAAAAGTTGCGACAAATATCGAGGAAAAAAGTATAACTGAAAGCCATTTAAGTAATAGTAATTACAACTTGGAACGCTGACCTTTAGTAGGGTCTGAAGTCATAGAAAATATACTCTTTAAATGTGAAAGTCAAAAGTAACACATTATATTGAAGAAAAAGGATTAATGATTTAAAATCAAATTAAACTGTTATCTATGGCTTCTAATATTTAAGATTTTATAAAAACAGGAAACTTTACCCCAAACTGCTTTTCTGATATGCAGAGCTCAAGGAGACACCGACAATTTCATTTACCAGAAAGAGCAAGCATTTCTTCTCACCAATAACCACAAAGCAAGAAATGAGGTTCAAAGGAGCTGAGTTGACAGTCTATGCTTCTCTGCAGACAGTTAACAATCATCACAACGGTTCCTAGCATTTGTATAGTGCTTAATGCTTTTCAAAGCAATCTCACATACTTTAGATTCTATTTGATGTCCACAATGACCGAAAAGCAGAAGAAAGTATACCTGCTGAGATTTATTGAACCGATGAATCTCATCAATGAAAAGGATGGTTTTTCTTTTAAAAAAGCTCTTTTCATTTTGGGCTTGTTTTATGACATCGCGCACATCATTTGTCTTGGCATTGGTTGCAGACAATGTCACAAATCTTATGCTATGTTTCTTGCTGTTGGTGGCTATGATGTGAGCCAGAGTGGTCTAGAAAAGACGATGCAGATTTTGGAAAGTTGATCAGACACAAAAAAGCACCCATGGGTTCTAATACAAGCAGCATCAGCACTATTGACAAAGTATAGACTGCTTAGCAGCACAAATAGGAACTACCACAGCATCTTTTCAAAAGTTAAAAAAGTTGTAAATAAAACAAGTAGCTAAACCTTAGACCAATTCTGACCTTTTTCTCCTTTATACCTAACCCCCATAGATTCCATTTTGGGGGACGCTAAGATCTTTGGAATCCCAGTAAAGAGTGACTGTCTTGATTTAGCAGAGCTTGGGTGACAGCTGTGACCTTTCCTAGCCAAGAAAGCATTGCTGAAGGACTGGGAGCCGAACCATAGAATCAACTGATTCCACAATTGGAAGTTCATCAGTGCAGCTTAGAAAAGGAGTCAGTCTTTGGGCTGAAAGACCAATGAAACTACCTCGCATTTAAGATGCCTACTTGCTACTTGTAAATGTCTCCTCTGATCGTGTTAGGACTTACCAGAAAAGAGAGGTCCAAGGAAAGCAATCATAGTGGCACTTAGCATTACTACGATTACTAGCAGTAGAGTAGAGTAAGGATGGAAATAAAGAAAGACATTTTAGTCAGAGAGACATATCTGCTCCTGAATGAATGGGAACCTGGCACTTTATTTTCTAAAGTTGAACACCACCACTTGGCACTGTGGCTGCTGCTTTAGCACTTCCCAGCCTCTGGACTCCCATATGCCACCTATGCCTAGGCTTGCCACAGACCACCAATCCTATAACAAGCAGCCCAGTCCACTATATCTCTTGCCCTGCATCTTCTAGGAGTGCATCCTATTCATCTCTGTAGAGACTTTTTCCCCGCCTAGGATTACCAACAGCTGATTAGCCATTCTCATGACTTTATGCAAAGAATCTCCAGAAAATTAAGAATGTCACTGCTCAATCCCTTAAAATGGGTAATAACTAAATCTACCACCATGGTAAAATACTATTTGGAACATATCTGGAGTATTTCTGGGCAAAGGGTAAGTACTGGCAAGTTGAGGGAGATGAAGCTGGAAAGAAAAACTGGAGTAAAATCATAAAAACCCTAGGGTTTGAAGCAGTCTGAACCTCAAAGCTATGAGAGGTCCCTTTATTCTTTGACGCTGATTTTTGCCTTTCACTCAACTGGAGTTATTTCTTCTCCTTCTTGCTATGGATACAAATAATAATACCTTTAAATCTCTCTTAGTCTTCTCTTTTACTAGTCTCATTCCTCCACTGTTTCTCCAGGGCCCTTCCAATGAAATGTTTTTAGACCCACAATATCCTAACTGGCCTCCTCTGAACTTGTACTATCTCCTAACTAGGTATATAGAACTGGACACAGAAACTCATCCAAGTTTCTTTTCCAAAGTTGGGGACAGTTGTGAAAATGCTAGATAAAAATTACCTTCAGGGGGAAAAAATGACTTTTATGTTAATCTTGTTAAGTATATACTCAAAGAAAAATAAAAACCACAGTTTGTTAAAATAAACCAAACGATAGGGGAAGGGGAAGAGGAAAGGGAAGGATGCACAAGAGAAACTGAAAAATATTTAGGCCGTTTTTTTCCAACCTCGTACTCATCATCTTACAAATGGTATGTACCATGATCCCGTGTAATTTGCAGCGTCCACCTTCCTTGAGAATTGGGTTGTGAATGTGGCCTTGGTACACAAAGGTCGATCGAATTTAAGAGTCCACTTATCGTTGTAACTCATGAACGCAGGCATTTTCATTTTGAAAACGCCCAAAACGTGCCTTAGGAACCTGGGGGTGTGCCTGTCTCACACCAAAGCGGACAACACCTGTGGCCCAGGCGCTGCCTGGGCTCATCCTCCGTCCCCGGTACCGGGGGAGAAAGGCGATTCGAGGGCGGCCTTGCCACCCCCCGCCGGCCGTTAGCCCAGCGGCAGGGCGGCACTCACCTTGCCGCAGCCCGGCGGGCCCCACAGGATGAGCGAGGGGATTTCGCTGGTCTCCAGGAGGGAGCGCAGCAGGGTCTCCTGCCCCACGGCCCGACTCTGCCCCATGTAATCCTGCAGCGTGTTGGGACGCATCTTGTCGGCCAGCGGCTTGCCCTCCAGCATCTGCCGGATCTCCTCCGCCGCGGGCGCCCGGGAGAGTGGACGGCTGGCCGCGAAGGCAGCGGCGTTGGCGGCATCGGCGTCCCAGTGGCCGGACTCGTCCTCGCCGTCCGCATCGGCGTCCCCGTCGCCCGCCGCCTCCTCCTCCTCAGGGGCCTCCGCCTCGTCCCAGCTCCGCGGGGACGCGCTGCCCGCCGCGCCCGCCGCCGCCGCCGGCCTCTTGCTCGCGCCCTTGCGCCCCGGGCTGCCCGAGCGCGCCACGGGGAAGTCGGGGATGAGGCGGGCGCCGCTGGGCGTGGGCGGCGCGTCGTAGCTCTCGCGGCTCTCGGTCTCGCCGCCGTCGTCGCCCTCCTCGCCCTCGCCCTCACTGCTCTCGGCCGCCGTCGGGGTGGCCGGCTGCTTCAGCGCCGCGCTCTCCGACAGCCGCCGCCGCTTGGCGCCGGGTGGCGACAGCGCCTTGGTCCGCTCGCCGGCGCGGTGCGGCCCGGCCGCCGGCTCCGCGTGCCCCGCGGGGTGCAGCAGCAGGCAGCGGTCCAGGTGCGAATTAATGTGCGCGGCGGGCATCATCTGCTGGCACACGGGGCACTGCACCTGGTGCAGCTGCGACAGGAACGGGTCGTCCTCCGGCCCGCTCACCTCCATGGCAGTCACCGCCCTCGCCGCCGCCCTCGCCGCCGCTTGGCGCGGCCGCAGCAGCCCCCGCTCACGCCCAGGGCGCGCCTTTCCGCCGCTAGGCCCCGCGCTGCGCGACCCTTGCTCCGGGAGGCGGCAGCACGCGCGCGGGCCGGGGGAGGGCGCAGCTCATGCCTCACGTCCGGAGCTTCCCGCGTCGGCCCGCCCTCGGCCGGCCGCTAGCGGCACCTCGGAAAGAGTAGTCCGACACTGGTTACCCTAGCTGAGAATCCCGCGGCCTGACGGGAAATGTAGTCCCACACCGGCCACCCCAGCTACTAATCCCGCGGCCTGACGGGAAATGTAGTCCCATACCGGCCACCCCAGCTGCCAATCCCGCGGCCTGACGGGAATCGTAGTCCCATACCGGTTAGCCCAGCTGCCAATCCCGCGGCCTGACGGGAAATGTAGTCCCATACCAGTTAGCCCAGCTGCCAATCGCGCGGCCTGCGAGAGAATGCAGTGGGCGCCAGACCGCCCGGGCCGCCGCGCGCCCACTTCTGGTCGACTCGGCGACCTTTGTCCGGGGCTGCGGTCACTGCCGGGGTGAGCGTCCGCGGAGAGAAAACGGCGCCCTTGGCGCCCGCTGGACGTTATCAGGGAAACGCCCGTGGTCGCTCCGGGAAGGCGGCTTTCCACTCAGGGACCCCGCGAAGTGGATTATAGTTAAAGAAAAATAGGGAGGAAGTCAAAATTCAAGTGTCCCGATGGAGAAGTGGTCGTGGGCCCGGAACAGTCGCTCGGTGCGGGAAGCGGAGCAGAGCCCAGTTCACCGTCCTCCAGAGGCCCGCCTCACCCGACGCGCCCGGGCCCTCACCGCTGCCAGGGAGCAGCCAAAGATGGCAGCACTGGGGCAAGGGCAGGTGTACCCTCTGCTGGAACATGATGGGCGCCGCTGCTAGGTACATCGTAAACTGCCAGAAAATGTCCCCAGAATGAAAGATGAAGAACTACGTGTAATTTTCCATGAATTAATTTTCTGCTTTCCTCTAAAACGTCTTCAAAAACATGATCATGCATTTTTGGATTTCAGGGGAAGAAAATAATCGAGAGAAAATGGAGACTTAAAAAGCTGACAAAAATGAGAATTTAATCTACTGCACAAGAATTTCATCTCCGAAGTCATCTAAAAGCAAACTCTCATAGATTTTATGACCCCCTTCATATGAGGTAATTTTTCAAAAAGAGAAATGACTCACAAAGAACTAGAATTAAGTAAACGATATTAATAAAAAGAAAGAGTAAAAGAGGCATTTTTCCGTTGAAACTGGATATAAGGTATGTGCCCCAGCCTCCTGGCAATTAACAGGCTGTGGGATCCAATTTTTTGACAGTATCTCTAACCAGATGTTAGGCTCAAAAATATAATTAGTAGGAAAGCAAACAGAAATGAGTTAAGACTCTTTATTCTTTGGTTGTCATATAGTTTGAAATTGTACAAAAATGGAAACTCATGGACTTTAATACCCTTTTTTACTTACCCCCTGGAGCAGCCATCACATAAGCAAATACTCCCTGGACAAGTAATAAACCTCTCAGGTTGATTAGCAGAACCCTGGAAGCGCAACTGACAAAAGTCATGTTAAAAAGAGAAAAACACTGAGTAGCAGGTACATCCTGCAGGCACACAGACAGTATTCAGTGCTGAGAAACTCAAAGAGGTGGTTAGAACTTGGGTTTATATAGCATTTTAGTAAAAGAACAATACCTGTGTAGAGAAGGAAAGCAAAAGGACTTTCAGTTTCTAAGGTGACAAAGTTTCTAAGGGAAGGCAAATATATGAGGGAATTAAGAGGAGACAGGACTGGTGTTTAAAGTTTTCTATACAGAAAGTATTGTCTTTCTTGGTGGGTAGTGGAGGAAAGATGTCTGCTGCTTTACAAATACATACCCTGCTTTGAGACAAATAGGGTAGAGCAGAGAGCTTTTCTTGTATCTGCTGCCTCTCGTTTGCCTTTAGCTCAAAATAATCCTTATACCAAACAGGCATATTTTGGTGTGGCATATTCTTATACCCTTCAGGTTCTACGGCTGACTGTCTTCAAAGCAGGTATTGAAGGAAAGTGCTACTTGTTAGGTTCCCCCGAAGATTTGGGGGATTTAGGGGTTTGGTTCAGGAGCATGGAAAGGAGTGATCCAGAGAAACACTGAATATCCAAAAGAATTTATTTTGGGACTTCAGGAGTGGGCTGACTCAGAAAGGGAGTAAGCCGGCACAGCCTGGAGAGATTCTTGGCTATTTATAGGGGTCAGGGATGGCCCTGCTGAGTCTGGAGGTGAAGAGTTTTTTTTAGAAATTCATTAAGATGTTAATACAGACATTAATCAAAACAATGAGGCTCCTTAACAGAAGAGACTGAGAAGAATGCCTAGGATCTGCCTGGGCGAAACACTGAGACAAGGCCAGTAGAGGGTCTCGCCAAAATGCTGTACACAGAGATCTAGCACAGAATGGTGTCTCCCATGCCTTTTTTTGGGGGGGAAATGGAGTGCTTGTCCCATCGCTGCTAAATAAGGAAATGTAATTAACACATCAATTTTAAGCATTTATAAAAATATGTGAATATATTGTCCCCCTAAACACAAATTATTCTGAAATAATGTTATGCAGTAGGCAACTATTCTGAAGTTTCTTGACTGACTGCTTAGTAAATGTGAGACTGATTTTTTTTTTAGAAGTAACATACTTATGGAAAGTGTACTCAGATTGTAATTTTTAATATTTTAGCACCTTTTCCAGTTTTTTTAAATGAAATTAAAGATTATATTGTGTATTTAAATATAGATGCAATTCTGTGTCTTTATTGTTACCTTATATGTATTTTTAAAGTATTTATTGTAATAAGAAATATTAGGTAATATGGAGTAAAAATTAAAAGATACAAAATTAATTTTTACAGTTAATACTATTTCCTTTTCATCACGTGCTTTGCAAATATATAATGTGATGTGGGGGCTCTGGGGTCCGGCAGTGAACGGTTCAAGAAAGAATTCTTGAGCGTTAAGAGTGCAGTTTTATTAGTTTATTTATTATTAGAGAAAATGGAGGAGAGAGAAAACAAAGCAGGAGACAGTCTCCTGGACAGGAAGAGATGCACTGTAGACTGGAGGCTGACTGGACGTTATACTCTTGGGAAGGGGGTTCTGGGTGGACCCCCTTACTAGTGTCTTTAATTAGCAAAACACTAGAATTCACATGGAAGTTCAAAAACAAAAGGGGATTGTCCAGGAAGTTGTCAGGTTTGTGAAGTGGCCTCCAGCTTTTTGGTGGTCCCAGGCTCCTTGGGTAAAACATTAAGTTGGAATCTTTCTAGAAGATTAGAGATAAACTTTGAGCTCTTTGGCCTCTAGTGCTCAGGAAAGGGCCTGTCTGGTGACTCAGGCAGTATCCCATTCTGAACTCTCCCTATATCATTATAAGAAAAATACAAAGAAAAGATTAAATTTTCCACATGTATTTGTATATACTCTTATGTATTATTCTCTCACTCAAATACATGAATAAAATTGCATTTACTTTGATGTACTGTGACTTGAAAGAGTCCTAGACTTGGACTTCAAATTCTGGTTTTGGGGGTATGCCCTGGTGTCCTAGTGGTCTAATACACCCAGGAGCAGTCCCACCCATGCTCCTAAGTTCCCTAAAAGAAACCAAAGTGCTCCTTCCTCCTCTTTCTTCCTGCCTACCTACCTACTCCCCTTCATTCCTAGCTAGGTCAGCATCTAGCTTTAAAAAAAAAAAAAATTCTGGGCTTTGAGTTGGCTGCTGTGTGACCTTGGGAAAGCTACTTAACTTCCCAGACTCACTTTACAAGACTAAAAGAGGAACAGTATGTGGACCTCACAACCTGTCCAGAGAACTAAATGGTCTCATTCAGGTAAGAGTGTTCCTGGCACTCAGTATGATTCTTTTTTTCCTGAACTCGTTTATTCTGTCTGACGTTCAAAGTTTTCTCCACTAGATGGTGATGGTAGAAAAATAAAACGTATTAACCATACCAGCTTTTCTAACCAAATTTGAACTTTCTCTCTGAATCAACACAAATATGAGTACATTCAAACTTACTATAAAGTCATGGGACTTGAGATCAATGTCAAATAGTAAAACCTAGGGCTTAAAATTTCTCCTTTAATATAGCTCTTGGGGTTTTCGGGTCAGGCAAGTAGGAAGCAGAGATTTAATCAGAGGGTAAAGGGATGGAGCTGACTAAGGGAGGTTCAGACCCCATGGGTTGGGGGTCACTCCACATATCGGACAGGCTCAGTCAGTAAGCAAGTTGGGGGTCCATTAGTGGAGAGTAGAGGGAGAGAGGATGGAGCCAGACAAGGGAGGCTAAGACTAGAGGCCTTGCTGGCAGCCGGAATTTTTAAGGGAAAATCCCACAAGATGAAGAAGGGGGATGGAGAGAGAGGTCTGCAGACCAGGTTTCAGTTCCTGACTGGGCAAGGTGACATTGCCCTTTGAAGTTATTGGTGGTTTTCTTCAACTGGTGTCATTCCTTTGTTTCTTGGTGAAGGTCCTGTCCTTGTCACTGTACTACAAGTCCAACATGTTGAAATCATCCATCGGCTTTCCTTATCGATCTGGATGCATCCACGAGTGGGTGCTGGCGCCAGAGGCAGTTCACTGTCCTGATAGTTGAACTTTAATCCCGGGTCTAAGGCTTGCTCTTGTGGGGGTGCTGACATAGCTCACTGCTTTTTTGCTCTGAGCATTGTACTACTCTGTCCTTCTTCCCTGGGGTTAGAATGGGAACACTATTCAGTGTGTGACTCAAATGACCCTCTGCTGAGTGGCCACAAGTCAAACATCAGTCTAATTACAATGACAAGCCACAGGTGTGCCATAGCCTCCTAATTTTATCAAAGCCCCAGGTATCATCTTGCACCTTTGTATTTATACCCAAAGTGTGTTGGGCATTTTGAGTCCAAATAATCCCACCAAGACACATAGTGTCTTTAGTCCCCACTCTCAAAGGTACCCCTGCGGTCATCTGTTCTTCCTGCTTTCTGATTCCTCATATCATATCATGCTGCTAACCCAAGATCATGCTGCTTTCTTTGCCCTTTGTAGTCTCTGAAATCAAAGTCATGGCTTTTTTATTAAGTTTATTCTAATTAACTGTATACGTTTTCTTGCTAACTTTTAAGAAAAACATTTTAAATGTTCAATTTTCTTACTGATCTTTGTTAGCATACAAGAAATCATTGATTCCTATTGGACCTTTTTGATTCATTTTAAGTGGTTTTCAATTGCCACTTGTAGTATAAAAGTGATATAGCTGGTCTTTGCCTCTCGTCCTGGCACAGAGATTCAAAAACACTTGGAATTTCCTCTGCGATAGGAGAACCTCTATTATGCCAATGAGGTCACACCACAGAGTCTCTGGATTGCTTCAGGACTAGGTGTACAGTATATATAATTTAAAAACACTTCTTCAAAATATATATTTAGGAAAACGAAAGCACAAAGCTATAGATTAAGAGAAAATATTTGCAATAAATATATCTGTACCAGACTTGTGTCCAGAAAATTCAGAGAATTCATACAATTCAATAATGAGATAAAACATCCCAGCTTTTAAAGGAGCAAAAGGTATAAAAGAATACTTAGTGAAAGATGATGTACGAGTGGCCACAAAATACATTATACATGCAGAGACATGCAATGAAAGCTACCATGATATACCACAGTAGTCCCACTGGAGTGACTGAAACTAAAAGACTGATTTTTTTTTTTAAAGCAAAGATTCAGGCAGAATGAACGTAAGCAAGAAGAGAGAGGAGGAAGAAGCATTTTATTAAAAAAAATTTTTTTTCAGTTCACATTGATTATTCCCCCCTGGACTGGGGACATGAACCAATCCCTGAGATACATGTGGACTCCACTCCTTAGGAAGTGGCTGACCTAACCACTATTCCATTAGGGCACCCCAAAACTAACATTTTAAATTCAGGTGAAGACAATTGGAGCGCTATTGCATTGCTCATGAGGCACAAACTGTACCATCATTTTAGAAAGTCATTTGTCAGCTTTCTTAAAAAATGAAACATAGTTTTGTCATATGACAAAATTCCACTCCTGGGGGATTTACTCAAGAGAAACAAAAACATGTCCACAAAATGACTTGTATGTGAAAGTTTAGAGTAGCTTTATCCATAACAACGCCAAATTGGAAACACCCCCAATGTCCATAAGGAATGGAGAAATAAATTTGGTTTACTCATATTCTGGAATTTTATCCAATAAAATAAACTACCAATGCATACATCAGAAGACATAACTTAAAAACATTATGTCAAATAAAAGAAGCTGAGTACAAAAGAATATATACTTCATGATTCCAATTATGTGAAATTCTAGAAGATATGAAACTAATCTATAGTGATATAATTTATATCAGTAACTATTTGTGTGTGTGGGTAGGGATTACCTTAGGGAATGAGGGGCTATTTTGGACAGCGGTATGTATTGACTGAAGAGATGGTTATATAGAACTATACATTATCAAACTCATCAGTCTGTACCTTAAAAATGGGTACAGTTTATGTATGTCAATTTTCGTCTTGACAAGATTGATTTAAAAAAACATAATGAGATCCCATTTCATGTCCATGTGAATGACTAAAATTCAGATGACTGACAATACCAAATGTTAAAGAAAATCTAGAACAACTAGAGTGCTCACACATTGCTGGTACCTGGTAGAAGCATAAAATGGTTCAAGCTCTTTGGAAATCTTTGTGTTGGTTTCTTATACAATTAAACATATCTACCCTATGACGGACCAATTAAACTCCTAGGTATTTACCCAAGAGAAATAAAAGTATATGTCTGAAAAAAGACTTGTAGAAGAGTGTTTACAGAAGTTCTATGCATAATAGCAAACAAAACCCTAGAAACAGTGTAAATCAGTAAGTGAAGAGATAAATTGTGGTCTGTTCATACAGTGAAATACATCAATGAAATAAGAAAGGGTGAACTATGGATATATGTAGCAATATGCATGACTCTCATAAATATTCTGTTGAGTGAATAAAGCCAGACACAAGAGAGCAGAGATTGAATGTTTCTGTTGATAAGAAGTTCAAAAATAGGAAAGACTAGGGAAACTACATTGCTAGAAATCATATGGATGGTGGTCTCAAGAGTGGGAGAATTGCTGAAGGCGGCATAGAGGAAATAGTGGATACCCTGATGGGGGTGTTGGTTAATATAATTTCTTTTTCCTTTTATTTTTCTTTAAAAGAAAGGTAGGAATGAAGGTGAGTAGGCAGATAGGCAGGAAGAGAAAGGAGGAAGCCTTTTATTTATTTTATTTAATAGGTTGTTGTTCTCCCTGGCCTGGGATGCGAAACAGGGTCCTCAGGCTGTATGTGGATTGCACTTTAACCAGAGGTAGTTGATCAAATCATTGCTCCACTAGAACATGCCAGAATATACACATTTCTCAAAACCTGTCAAATTGTATATTTAAGATCTCAGCATTTCACCGGAAGCAAATTTTATCTCAAATAAAATAATTAACATGAATGACTTCCCCTTCAATGATGGCATCTGGGAAATTTAGACCAACACTTTTGCTCAAAACATCTAATGATGCTGAATAAATTTTTTTTCACTCTTCTTTAAAGTATTACAGACTTCGTGGTTGAGGTGTTAAGTCTGTGGCTCTGGCACAGTCCACAATTCATCCCAAGGACCTGAGTTTGTTATCAGGAGCCAGGGGAACAACCAAGATGAACAACTAAATAAATGTATAAAATGCTTCTTTCTCCTCTCTCTTCCTGCCTGCTTCTTTACTATTAAAAAAAATAACAATAATCAAAGACCTGATAAAATAGGCAGGAACTACCAGGCAACACTTTAAGGAAAATCAAAATTCAAAGGCAAGAGGTGCCTGAGCACAATGCTCCTTTTGCACTGAAGACCATGGTCAGTCCTGAATAGAGAGCTTGAATTTGAACAGCCTCAGGGAGCCAGCGTGATGGTGTGTGAACCTCTCCAGCTGATGGCCTAATGAACCTAACTACACTAAACCGGTACCCCAAAGAGCTGGCACCCTTACCTGATAGTAAAGGTGATCCAAAGTAAATCAAACCCTACAAGTGTCCCACTGGGGGTTGGCTGCTTGGGTACAGAGTAAGAGTCAGGAGTCAAAAATATTCAAGGAGACTTTCTGAACAGGGAATCTGCAAACTCAGTTTCCTGTGTATTGGCAGTCTGGTTTTCAACCACTGAGGAGGAGGAGGGAGCTTTGAACTATGAACTGGTTTAATTCTGAAAGACCAGTGCACTCAGCAGCAAGGCAGGGTGGGAGAGAGAGCTTCTCTAGAGAAAGAAACACATTCTAAACAACCCATGAGTCAAAGAAGTCAGAATGGAAATTAAAAAAAGGATTCTCAGCCTAAATGATACAAAAATTTTATATATCAAAACTTGTGATATGTGATGGAAGCCAGATTTAGAGAGAAATTTGTAGCCTTAAATACATCTGTTATAGCATGTATTACAACATGAAACTTTTTTAAGAGGAAAATTGTGGACCAATTTTACTCAATAAACATATATACGTGTGTGCGTGTGTATGTATTTTCTGAAAATAAAGTATTAACAAACCTCATCCAGTAACCCATGAAAAAGATAATATATCAAAACCAAGTGGAGTTATTCCCAGAAACTCAAGGTTGATTTTACAGTAGATCAATACAATTCACCATATTAACAGATTAAAGGAGAAAATCATACAATCATCTCAAAAATGCAAAAATAAAGCACTTAATAAAATTTAACATTGATTCATGATTTTAAAAGTGTTAGAATACAAGAACAAAATAGAACTTCATTAATCTGATCATTTTCTGTGAAAAGCTCTTAATAAGCATTAACCTTAATGGTGAACTGATAAGAGCTCCCCTTTTGAAATCAGGAAAAAGAAGCAGAATGCCTGCTATTACCATGTCTATTTAATGTTGTACTGGAAGCTCTGTAAGATTTAAAAAAAGTAAGAAAGGGAATGGCATAGTGATTGGAAAGAAAACAACAATTATCTTTAATTACAGTTTACATAATTGCACACAAAACAAAAATTATGCACAGAAACTAGCAAGCTTTCACTTACAAAATAATTGAAAGTTTAATATTATTTTTATAAACAGGAACAGACATAAAATAAAATGTAAAAATGTGAGAAGCATGAAATATGTAAGAACAAATCTAATATAAGATGTGAAAGAGCTCAACTGAAAAAGAAAATTGGAAAATTTTAGGAGAAAGTAATGACCTAAATGAATAGAATAATCGAGTATATTCACAGATCAGAACACTCAATAACATTAGATATACATTTTTTCATGCACTTGTATAGATTCAATGCAATATCAATCTGTATCTCACAAGCGTGAATATGTTTATCTTGACAAACTGATTCTAATTTTCCTTTTAATGCGACAAGAATAGCCCAGACACTGTCGAGATGTGGGAGGACTTTTTCAAGTAGACAGGAGGACTTAGCAAAAATAAAGACAATAGAAATAAATACAGTGTGACATCAGCATAGGAGCAACAATATTTCATAGCTCTGAAAATTATTACTTTTCAGTAATAATGCTGAGACAGTATGTTCAAAATAAAATAGAACCAGCTATACTATACTATACTATACTATACTATAATAAATAAAATCATCTCTTGAAAATCAAACTATAAAACTTTTATGTAATAATACAGATGAACTGCTTTATAAGCTCAGGGTGATAAAGAGAGGGCAATTTAAATAAATTAACAAAAGATACTAACCATAAAGGAAAATATAAGCATATTTTACTACACAAATCTATGTATCAGAAAGCACTGCAAAAAAAAAAGACTGAAAATTCAAGCCACAGAGAGAAAGGCATCTACGACACATCTGAACGACTCTTGGGAAAAAGGGAGAATCAAAGGGGAAATTACAAAAAAAACCAAACACTGGGAGTCAAACAAGAGTGAAGACATGAACTATCAGAACCTATGGGACAGAGCAAAAGCAGCATCAAAGAAAATTTGTAGCAATACAGGCCTACCTCAAGAAACTAGAAAAATCTCAAATAAATAATTTAACCCTGCACCTAGATAAACCAGAGAAAGAACAAATTTAACCAAAAGTCAGTAAAGGAAAGAAAATAATAAAAATTAAGGTAGAAATAAACAATATAGAAATTTAAAAATAATTCAGAAGATCATGAAAGCAAAGGCTGATTCTTTGAAAAGATAAGCAAAATTGACAAACCTTTGGCTGGCTCAACTAAGAAAAAAATGGAGATGTGCCTTGGTAACTTAGTAGCTAAGTCAGCAGCAGGAGCATAGTCATGTAAAGCCCCCATACCCAGGTTCTCAACGCAGGTAATGGGAAAAGCCAAAAATAAATGAACAACTAAAAGTGCTTCCTCCTCCTCTTCCTTCCTCCCTTGAAGACGGTTTTTCCTTTTCTTCCTGCATCCCTTTCCTTAAAAAAAGAAAAACAGAAAAGTCTAATAACTGGAATCAGAAATGAAAGAGAAGTTACAACAGAAATCTCAGCAATACAAAAAAATCACAGGAAACTATTATGAACAACTATTTGCAAGTACACTGGACAATCTATAGGAAATGAACAAATTCTTATAATCATACAGTCTAGCAAGACTGAATCAGGAAGAAACAGAAAACCTGAACAGTACTACCACAAGCAAGAGAATTGAAGAACTAACCAAAAGCCTGCCTCAAAATAAAAACTGAGGACCATATGATTTTACTAGTGAGTTTTAACAAAATTCAGAGAATAACACCTATTCTTCCTTAACAATTCAGAAAATTGAAGAAAAGGAAATTCTTTCAAACACATTCTCATAAGTCATCTTTAACCCTGATGCCAAAAACTGAAAAGTACTTACAAAAAAGAATTACAGACCAGTATCTCTAATGAACACAAATGGACAAATCCTCAACAAAATATTAGTTAACTGAATTCCACCACACATCAAAAGGACCATAGCATCATGACAAGTGGGATTTATTCTGAGATTCAAAGATAGTTCTTTATATGCAAATGTATTAATTTAGCACATCAACAAAATCAAGGAGAAAAATCATATGATCATATCAATAGATGTAGAGAACACATTTGGTGAATTTCATCATCCATATGTGATAAAAATTCTCAATAAAATGATGATAGAGGGAACATATTTCAGCATAATTCAGTCCATACATGATGAATCCAAGCTAATATCATACTTAATGATGAAAACCTAAAGATTTTTCCTCTATATTCAGGAACAAGACAGAGATATCCATTCACACCATTACTATTCAACATAGTGTTGGAAGTCCTAGTCAGAGCAACTAGGAAAGAAGAAATAAAAGCAATCCAAATTGGAAGAGAAAAAATAAAACTATTGCTATGACATGTCCTGGTGGCTCAGGAACTAAGTCCACAGTTCAGTGTGATCCATGTAAAGCACAAGCACCCAAGTTTGAGACCTGTGGCAGGGAGTGGGAGGGGGGAACAACCAAAATGAACAACTAAACAACTAAATGAATAAATAATGCTTCTTCCTCCTCTTTCTTCCTGCCTGCCTAATACCTTCATCCCTGTCTGTTTCTTTCCTCTTTAAAAACAAAATGACCACTATTTGCAGATAACATGATAATATACATAGAAAGCCCCAAAGACTCCACCACAAAAGTATTCGAATTAAAAAAGTGTACTGTGTTTGTGTGCCCTGGTGGCTAAGGTGTAAAGCCCATGCCTGGGGTGCAGTCCACATACAGCCCAGGAATCCAGATCTGAGGTCTGGGAGCAGAGGGAAAGTGCTTTTTCTCCTCTCTCTTCTTTCCTGCCTCCTGCCTGCTTATTTCATTCTTACCTGCCTTCTTCTTTAGAAAAAAAGTACTGTACTAGTAAAACGGCAGGCTACAAAATTAATACACAAAAATCTGTTGCTTTTTTATGCGAACAATGAGATAGAAGGAAAATAAATTAAGAAAACATCCTCATTTATAATAGAAACACAAATAATTAAATATCTTGGAATAAACTTTTGAAAGGTGAAAGATCTGTAAGTGAAAATTACATGACATTGTTTAAAGAAATAGAAGATACAAAAAGATGGAAGATATTCCATGTTCATTGATGTGAACAATTAACCTTGTGAGAAGGTCTATCTTTCCTAAAGATTTAATACACACCGATAAAAATTCCATTGACATTTTTTCAAGGAAATAGAATTAAAAAAAATGTTTAAATCTGTATGGAATCAAAAAATTCCAAAATAGCCAAAGCAATAATGAGAAAAAAGAACAAAATTGGAGATATCGCACTCCTACATTTCAAAGTATAATACAAAGTGAGAGTAATCAAAACGGTATGGCACTGGAAAAAAAAACACAGCGAAAGGTCTGTGGAGCAGCACTGAGGCTCCAGAAGTAAATTCACAGATAAGGTTGGTTCATTTATGGCAAATAGCAAGAGCATGCAATGGACAAAGGACCATCTTTTCAACAAATGGAGTTGGGAAAACTAGACAACCACATGCAAAGCAACGAAACTAGATCACTGTCTAACACCGTTCACGAAAATTAATTCAAAACGAATTAAAAATTTGAGTGCAAGACGGGAAACCATAAAATAAATTGAAGAAAACATAGGCAATATTTCCATGATATGAACCTTAAAACGTCTTTGGGGATTTCACTCTAGTGGAAAGGGAATTGAAAACAAAAATAAACAAAGAGAATTATTTAAAAAGTCAAACAAAAGGCTTCTGCACAGCAAAAGAAATAAAAGAAATTTCCATCAGAACAAATCAACAGCCAACTGAAAGGGAGAAGATATTTGCATATCATATAAGGGGTTAACATTCAGGATATACAAAGAACTCATAAAACTCAACATCAGGAGAACAAAGAAACCAATCAAAAAATGGGCAGAAGATATGAATTGACACTTCTTCAAAGAAGACATAGAGATGGCTAAAATCACATGGAACACTGTGCATCATCACTTGTTACTAGGGAAATGAAAATCAAAACCACCATGAGATATCATCTCACACTTATAAGAATGATCTCTATAGAAAAGTGTGACAGTGTGGATTTAAAGGAACTCTTTTATAATGTTGGTAGGAATGTTAAATTGTTGCAGTCACTTTGGAAAGCTGTGTGAAGGTTTCTCAAAATTTTTAAAAATAGAACTACTGTATTATCCAGGAATTCCACTTCTAGGTACCTATTAGAAGGACACAAAGACAGTAATTAAAAAAGATATAGTACTCCTATGTTCATTGTAACACTACAGTACTCAAGAAATGGAAGCAACTTAAGTGTCCATCAACAGACAAATAAATAAAAAGTATGTGGTATATATACACTAATGAATACTACTTAGTTATTATAAACAAAAAGATGAAATCTTTCCATTTATGACAACATAGATGGAACTAGAGGGGATTATGTTAAGTGAAATAAATCAGAAGGAGAAAGATAAAAACCAATGTCAATACTCTCCCTACTGTAGTGTGTTTCCTTATGGAAAATTTCTCCCCTGAACCTCTTGGAATAAGAGGCCAACATTCAGTCAGAAGGGCATGACTTGGACTTTGCACTTCTCTAATTTCATATCTTGTTACTATCATAAGCATCATCTGGCTCCTGCAATTCACTTCCAGTTTAGCAGGAAAGCCAAAATCCCAAGTCCCAAGAATATAAACATAATATTCCCTTCCTCTAATTCTTAACGCCACAGAATGATGATTCATGCTATAGAATGGGATTTAAAAAATGTAACACTCTCAGACTCTCCCCTATTGTTTAGAATAGTCACAGCAGTTAGCATGAATTTTACCTTGTAGCAAGCATTTTGTTTTATTCTCTCATTTTCAAGCATAAAGAATTAATGGGAGGGAGAAAAGTATTTGGAATGGGGAAGGGACAGAAAGAATGCCAGTGTTGGGTTCGAATTGAAATAAATAAGGATGAACTCATTATTTAAAAAGAAAAGCATTGTGATTCCTAGCTCTGGTTTCTCAAAGGAATACACGCAATGGCAGCCAGGGAAGAGAGCACTCCGCGGCCCTGGTATTGATTTTGAAATAACCTTCTTCTCTAAAAGGAATCAGGGTTCCTTAGAGAAATGGCAGATTCGAGAAATAGGGCAGGAAAAGTCCAAGGTGAGCTTTGAACATCTTGTTACGACAGAAAAGAAATACTAAAAAAATAATAATGATATGTCAAAACTGCACAGATGTTCGCTCAGAGGTCTCCCAATGACCAAATCGGGAACAATCTGAGCATCACATGAGTACTATAGGGAATATGTATTGGGTTTTAAAAATCCATGAATTCGTATTGGCACTAAAAAGGATGGGTTGGAGAGCTTTTCTTTCTGGAAGAATATTAATAAACGTATAGGAAATGATAAAAGTAGAAAGTCACCATTTGACAATGACTGTAGTGATAACTGATTCAGCCAAGTATAGATACTAAACTAATAGGGTGGGAGGTTGCTAAGTAACAGAATCTCAAGCTACTTAGTAATTCCAAAAGGAACATGGGTAACTTTAATCGGACAAATCTGGCAGACAGTCCCTTATACAGGTCACCACATTTAACATGACTAATCATAATACAAGGTATTTTATGGGTATAGCTCCCTGAATAGATGGAAAACTAAAAGGACAAGCCAACTAGCTGTGCTGTGTGATTTTGGATTGAAGACTTTTATACGCGACAATGTCTTGATTTTCAGGAGACATGCTTATGTATTTAGAGATAGTTTTATGAGGTCAGCAATTTTCAGAAAGGAGAGGAAGATAGCAAATATGAAAAATGTTAATATTTGATGAATCTACATCAAGGGTGCATAGTCATCATATTATTCTTGCAAATTTTCTGTAGGTTTTAAGTTAAAAATAAATCAGTAGCAAAGGAAAATATTTAACAAAAATTGTGTATGACAGTTTTAGGAGCTCTGGAAAATTATTTTTGAATTTTAGAATTAGTATTTGCACCATTTGTTTTTTTCTATTGAATGCCACACATGTTGCTTTTCTATTAACTCAGTTATTTGTATTTACATATATTACAGGCAAGTACAATGGATATAATTACATGAACAAATTATGCAATCATGATAAAAGTAATAAACTAAAACAATATTTAGTATCTCTGAAGGAGATTAATTTTATGTGGTCCCACCCATATTTTTACCTACCTTTTGAACTCTCTTATTTTCATGTTCATTACACAAAATTTGACTGCTTACTGTCACTTCGAAATATTTAGGGTCTAATATCAAATTGGGTTGTAAACAAGTCTGAACATTTGGTAGCATTACTATCTTCCGGTTCAAAGTATCTCATCCCCAGGCAGAAAATAAGAGAAGTGAGCTTTAAATTGTCATTCACTTTTCTATTCATTACAAACATTATTTTGTATCCATACCTGAAGAAACAAAGACGTAAATATCATTTATGTCTGGTGGGATGCAGCCTTAGCTACTGCAGCAGCTGGCCACAAACTGCTCAGCGGGGTTTCTTGTTTTTCTTCTTTTAATAAATTTACTTTTTATTCATTGTATTTTTGGATTTTATTTCTTCTAAATCACTTTATTGAAGTGTAATTTAAATATCACAAAATTCACCCATCTTCAGCAATGTTTTTGGAAGCTTACTGAGTTGAATAAGCATCACCACAGTACAGGTTTTGAACATTTCCTTCACCCTAGTAATATTTTAGTTACAGTAAATTCCTGTTCTTACTCTCAGCCCCAGGCAGCCATTAATCTACTTTCTTTGTCTAAAGACTTGGCTTTTCTGCACATTTCAGACACATGGAACCAAACAGTATGTGGTCTTTGTTTCTGGCATTTTTCACTTAGAAAGATGTTTCTGTTTATCCGATTTGTAGCAGGGAGCAGTACTCAATTTCTTTTTTCTTGTGGGCTTTATACTCCATTTGAATGGTTATTATATCACATTATCTTTTTCTAGTCACCAAACCAATTTGAATTGTTTCCAAATTTTGGTTATTGTGAGTAATGTGCAATGTATCTATGTACAAGGCTTTGTGGAGATATCTAGGAGAAGAATTGCTAGATAATATGGGAAATAAATTTTTAAGGACCTGCCAAATTGGTTTCCAAAATATCTGTACAGTTTCACATTCCTATCAGCGTGTATAATGAGGGTTCCAGTCACATCCTCACCAACATTTGTTTTAGTTAGTCTTTTTGATTATGGCTCTTCTAGTGAGTATGGAATGCTCTTGCATTCTGATTTTAATGTGGATCACCTTAATGACTAATTTTGAGCATTTTTAGGAATTTATTAACCACGCATTTGTAAATCTTCTCTGAAGAGATGTTTATCCAAAGAGATGTGTGTTTTGAATTTTGATGAAGCACCGCTTACCCACTTTGCTTTTATGGATCACACTGAGTAGTGCTTTTTGAAAGAAAGAAAATTCAGCAATAATGTGGGTAACGGGGATGTCATTTACTTGCATTTTGCTATTTGTGAAAATTGTTCCACTTTTGTGTATAAATGTTCAAGAGACCTTGTTCTGGAAACATTCAGAATGCTGTATATAAATATAAATGATTAGCGATTTCTGTTATGGCTTAAATGCCAAACATACACAGAATTATTGGCAATGCTGCTCTGTGTGACTCCTTTGATGGACAGTCTCCTGCTAGTTAATGGACATGTCCTTTGAAAAGCATCACAATTTCCATGCCTCTGCCACTTTTCTTGAGCTCTTGAGATGAGTATTTTTTCTTTAAGTTTGCAACTCCAAAATGTCAGGGAAATACAGTATCACTGGGCCTGATCTTGGTCTACTGTGGACTTTTCCAAATACTTTGAGCATCTTTAAGGCAATCTGACTGTTTTACAGGTCTGGACTTCACGATGCTGAGGGTAGGCGAACAGACCACAGTGAGTATGCAGGTAGGATCTGGGGCTTTTTGGTGGTCAAGTGTTGTTCACTGCACCATCAGAAGCTGGATATATTGTGACATAGCAAAACTGGATAACCGTCATCTAATGTTAGCATATAAGTAGTATGCATTCTTTTAATTGACTTTTCTATTTTTGGACAAATAGAATAAAAAACCTTCCCACTAGTAATCAATTGACAAACACTGACATAATGCACAGGGATATATCTCTGTGTGATGACTTCCAAATTTCCATCTCCTACCTGGACAGACCTCCCTCCTGAAATCCAGATTTCTGTCCCCACAGTCTATTCCACTTGAATGTCAAACAGCCGCATCAAGCACTCAGCTCCATTTCCCACAAATTCACTCCTTCCGTTGCCTTCTCCATCTCAGTTAATATCAACTCTCTTCATCAAGTGCTCAGGAAAAAAACTTGGAAGGTCATCTTCATCTGCAACCTTGCCTACCATTTTCGTTCCACACCTCATAGCCCACAGATGAAATATTCTTTTGGCTCCAAATGGAGTATGAAATCCTAGATAGGAATCTGAAACAGAAAAAGAACATTAGGTCAAAGTTAATAAAATCTGTATAAAGTATGGAGTTTGATGAATAATGTTGTATCATCATTCATTGTGACAAATACTCCACACCAATGTAAGATACTGAAAACAGGGCATTTGGGTACTGGGCATAGAGGAACCTCTGCACCACCCTTTCACTTTTCGCTTCTCCTATAGATCTAAAGCCGACCCTAAGATTCTGTATATGTGTGTTATGTATGTGTGTATGTGCATGTGTGTATGTGTGTGCTGTGTATGTGTATGTGTGTTGTGTGTGTTGTGTATGTGTGTGTTGTGTATGTGTGCATATGTGTGTGTGTTGTATGTGTATGTGGGTATGTGTGTTGTGTATGTGGGTATGTGTGTTGTGCATGTGTGTGTGTATGTGTGTGTATGTGTGTGTACATGCACACACACATATATTAGTAAAGGACACAACAAGGAACAGAGTGTGCTTGTGCTTCTGGCTTGAGGAAGCCTGAGGTTGGAGCTGAAAGTTAAGTCTGATTCTGCCTTGGCAGAAGTCTTCAAATCAGTAGAATGCCAGGAGCATTGTTTTCTTTAGGTGGGGGGGATTTATCACCGTATCAGTATATTTTCACACTTCATTGCACCATGAAATATTGGTCACCTTGAATCAGTTCAGTCTCTTCATAACAATTTTTTTAAAAAAAGGAAAGGTGCAGGCATGAATGAAGGAGACCTGGCACGCCAGCAGAAAGAGAGAGGAGGGAGATTTTATTTTTACTTAGTTGTAGATCCTGACTGTTCACCCCAGCCCTGGGATGTGAACCCCAGCCCTTGGGTTGTATGAGGACTGTGCTTGGGCTGGAGGCAGCAGACCTAACCACTACTTCACCAGGGCAAAACTTCATAATAATTTTATCAGATAACTGTCTTTTAAAAAATATCTAGTTTTGCTTAAATAATCTTTCTGCAAAACAAAGTTTCCTTATCCCAGGAAAATACCCAAAGTTCTGTTTTGTTTTGTTTTGTTTTTTCCCCCAAGGATTTTGCTGTGATTCTTTATAGGCTACTAAAAATAGAAACACGTTTTGATCTGTTTTTTAAAGGAAAGATGCAGGCAGGCATGAAGACAAATAGGCAAGCGGGCAGGATGAGGAAGGAGAAAATTTTGTTTTTATTTTCATGTCTATGTCTCTGTTCCCCTCCCTCACACCAACCCCCGCTCCCAACTTGGGACAAACCCAGGGGTATGCGGCCTGCGTTCCTTTGGAGGTGAGTGACTTAACCGCTGTTCCACCAGGGGGCGCTGCAAATAAGTATTTTTAATTTACGTGAAATACACTGGTTTGAATTAAAAATGAGAACTTTATTTTTTCGCAAGAAGACCTTAGAGACTGGTGTTGGGCTGGAGGGTGGAGGGCTCAGCAATAACAATGAAGAGGTGAGAACTGTCGAACCTTGAGAGCTTGTGGGATTGCTTCCATCTTCTAAGCAATCAAGGTTTGATGCCGCTTACATCGATGTAGGAATGCATTTTTGCTAGAATCAATCAGGACAGTTGCTTACACTTGGATTGTGTTTCATGACCTGTGATGAGATTTGGGAGCCAGGCACAGAGTTGCCGTTCTGTGAAAATTCACCCCTGTTCTTTGTAGCTCCCTCATGCCAGGGCCTTTGACAGCTGGGCAGGTGCCAATAATTTTAAGGGCTGGGGAAATTAAAATTTGTGAACTGTTTTCCAACGATCCCTCCTGTTCTAGTGGGAGATGTTGAACGTGGAAGATGGGCAAATGCAGGTGGCTGTGGTGTTCCCTTGCCCAGAATCCTCGCAAAAGGAAGGGCTCCTTAATTACTGCGTCTGAAAGGGCAGGAAGGAGGGCATATGATAGCAGAGTCAAAGGCAGCTTTGTGTTTGTGAGTGTTGCCACAGTGAGGAGGAAAAGGTGAAGGTGTTATTTCATCCACTGTTCTCAGCTTGTCCTCTCCTTACCTGACCTCTGAAATGGAGCCACTGACTTAAAAAGCCTGGCGTCTAAAATTAATATTCTTCCCCATCTGACTACCAAAGCAACAGCTGAGCAACATGAGATCAAGGACCGTATTAGTTTAAACAGGGGCTCAAAGTGCCATTTGAGGGAGAGGATACGTCCTTTCACAGTGGACATTTATCTTTTCACAAGACTCACTGACTGAGAGTAAAGCCTGTCATCAGAGACTCACATAGTCATTCTGAATTCGGCAAAATTTACCTTTGTCGGAACTTACAGTGGAGTGGTCCCCACTCTAGGATGTCCTCCTATTGATGGTAATTACTCTTTTATTGTTGTAACCTGTTAGAGCTCCTGCACTTTTTCTGTGTTGCCTTAAATGAAGTTGAACCAAACTCCAAGTGGAGCTTAACATTGACCATGTCTTAGTAAAATTATATATATAAAGCTTTTGCTTTAATGTTGATTTTATGTGGCTTCTTGATTCAAAATGAGTACCATCTACATTTGCATGTCATATTTTAGTCATAGTTTGTCTTAGAAATAACCATGTGTCAGTCTCCTTATTTTCATAATATTTCTTTTTTCAGGGAAATTTGAAAGAATGCTGATAGTCTGTAAAGTATCTTATGGAGCTGAGGTTGATAACATTTTCATTTTAGTGTTTTGGGATGTAAAATATTTATGGTATTTGTGTAAGGCATTTATGGTTTTAGGTAATTTGGATCTCAAGAGTATCATTTTGCTTTACGAGTTGAGAAAACGAAAGCTGAAATTTGGAGATAATGACAGATGATTTTACATTGAGGAAAAGATGGAGGAAGCGATTTTCAGAAAATCTCCAGTAGGGGGCGTGGGAACCTGCCACAAATTCAAATCATCTCCTTTCCCAGATAGCCCCCTCCACAATCAGAGATGTGTGGGTACACAAGTGTGTAGATCTCAGGTATCGGAGCAATAATTTGTAAAGAAAGTATTTCAGGGAAAGGACAAGGATTGGAACTGCTTGGTACCAAGTCCTTGATGAAGATGCCGGAAAGGATTTTGAGTATCTTCTTTGCGAAAGAGGATTATAAGGAAACACATTTCTTTGAAAAAAAAAAAAAAAAAAAAAGCAAACATTTTAAGGTGTAGGTAGTGATGAGCTCTGGAAATGACTTATTTTCTGGAGACCAAGGGGGGCCAAAGTTCTCAGGGGAAGCATGTGAGACCCCTTGAACAGGAATCCTTTCCCACCAGGGATGGGAAGAGTAAAACTTGCAATCCCAATGGAACCCAAAGGAATAAATATTCTATATTTAAATTGGCCACTTGGTATAAATGGTACTTATGTAGGAGGGAAACATTAAGTCACCAAGTGACACTGAAGGTGGCTTTGTACTGTTTGCCTTTGTATGAAAAAGTAAAATAAAATGTTCTTTTCGAGATTCCAGCGTTTGAAAAACTTAACATTAATATTAGCATTCTCTTCTTAGTTTTGGTTTCTCTCTCCTGTTTAAATAGAAGAGACTTCAAAATTCTTGCTGGTCATTTTCTCCCAAATTCACATATGTGAGTAATGAGAATTTTCTCTGTTTTCTTTCCTTCTAGTCCAGAGGAAGGTGCACTTAAAAGTCAGGATTGCTTCTTGATTTATAAATCAGAGACAAAGAAAGTCGAAAACCACACCCCAGACAGTAACTTAATCGGACTCACGACCAAGATGCTGAAAGTGAAGACGCTGGAGGAAATCAACACCTGCTATACCAATAACCGGCTGGAGAAAATGGCTTTTTTTCAGCGCATGGAAAAGGTGGAGAAAATGAAATGTTTCCTGGAAGAAAGTTCCAGTGAACAGGATTCCATATCCGGAAAGAATGAGGTAATGATGTGCTCATTTAGTCTCCTAAAAAGTATGAGTTTGCTTTATCTTTTTTTACATAGATCAATATATGTTGTCACTTAACAGACCCTTTCAAATCCCAATCTGTCACTTGCATGTAGAATTAAGGAACATTTACGAATTGGCAAACTTCCATTTTGTCCCACTGAAGCTTATGTGTCTAAACTAGAAATGACTGAGTTTGGAGAGTACAGCCACTTAATGGCCTTCGTTGGTTCTTGGAAACTGTGAGTTTAAGCAAAAGGCAGGCTCTCAAACACGTGTTTTGTCCAGGGTCGCTTGGATTGTTTTATTTCTCACGCACATTACAGCGAGATCAGGTTGAACCAAACAGCCTTGAACGAAATGATGTTGTTCAGGGGCCTGGGGGTCTGCACTTTCACCTGCGGGCTACTCCATGTGCGACTGGCGGCTTAGAAGGTGTGAAAGAGAATTTGGGAAGACATGCATTTCTTAAAAAGGTCATTTATAAAAGGATGGATTTGGGCAGGAAATCTAGAGAGGCATTAGGAAGGATACAACCCCTCTGCAGGAGAGGTTTCTAATTTCTTTAAGACCTTGAACTTCTCACAGGGTAGGTAGCAGAGCTGTTGACAAGTGAAAGCCAGAGATGAGGACCAAAAAAACTTGCTGAGGACACAATGTGTCCTCATCTGTGCCCTAGACTGATTTCGGCTGTCTGCTCTTTGATTACTAAACTCCAGCAAGAAGTCACTTCATCTGGATAATGGAATAATATACATGAAGCACTTAGCACTGCATCTGTCCCAGAATAAGCATTCTGTAAATACCTGCTCGCAGCAATTCCTTCCCCTGCCTTAGTTTAGTCCACACCCACTCAGAGATGCCTGTAAGTGTAGCTCCTGGCCCGGCCTGGGTCTCACAGCCTTTTACCTCTGTCTTTCTAACACATGCAATGGCTTGAACGTGTTTATCATCTTTCTCTAGATGGTGTTTGTCATGGTCATGAGTGAATCACTGTGTGTATCACTCCATCTTGCTCTCTCTGTAGCTTTCCCAGGGGTCAGTACATAACAGGCATCCTAACGACTGAAGCCTATTCTGCATTCTGATTAAGGGCTGGGAATCATTATTTTTAATAATCAGAGATAGTGATGTTGCTTAGGCAAATTTGGGAAACACTTTTTGTCCAGCTACTGTTCAGAAAAGCATTGACCTTGCTAATGATGCAACTGACTATGAAATGAGGTGTTAGGTATAAAGGGTAGAGGCGTCTTTTCGTTGTAAGTGAATAAGGGCTGATAACGCATACATGTGCGAGAGAGAAGAAATGGGTCAGGCTGAAGATTATGAGATGTCTGTTGCCCCTTGAGTTAATATCTGGTTCAGTATATACTAAAGAGAAATATCCACAGGCGAGACTGAAGTCAGACGTAGGACTTCCTCACCAGGGTTGTGTATAATACCAGCGAATAGGGATGTTCTTTTCCTGTTCATTGATTTCTGTAGGGCAGAGGAGATAGCATTTTCTTCTTGGATAACTTAGAAATAAATCTGTAATAGGTTTTATGAATGTGATTACTTTTGGTTCTGTCTTTTTCTTGGTTCTGTGATATATTTTTTAGAAGTAGGTTGTATCTTCACATAAGGAGATGTTGCTAAGCTAAACATAAACACTCTCTAGGGAGAATTGCTTTTGTAATAGTAAGTTGCTCCAGAATGTTAAAAAGATCAAATAATTTGAAAGTTAAATATTTTAGGATACTTTTGAGGATAAGACTGAAAATGTGTTTCTCAGAAACCCTAAAAGAACGTCGTCTGCAATTTGCCTGAAATCCCTTGTAGAACCTGGTCCTCCTGACTTGGGTCTTACAGTGCGTGCTATAGTGGCTGGAAGGGAAGACTAGTAGTTCCATGTGCCCCATTCATTTTCTTCTTTGTAATGGCAAAGGACCCAGAAATGTCGGCAATAAATTCCCTGTGTCTCTCTTGCCCCATGGAGACGGCATGGGCACATGCTTTGGAGGCACAGGACTCTCCTTTCTGTGACTGCCAAGGCCAGCCAGTGGGTGCCAGGGAGTGGCCGGCCGTTGGCAGTGGGTGGGTGGGGAAGGGCATTCCAGCTCAGCATGTGTGTGCAGGTATACAGACAGAGGGGACGTCTCCATCTTCTGCTGGGACCACAGTAAATTGATGCCACTCTTTTCTCTCCAGGGGTTGTAAAACAAAACAAAACTTGGCTATAATTTTCTCCATTCACTTTCCTTTCTCTTTTGTCCCTTCTCTCTTTGCGAAGATTAGCACTGCTAGCCATAGTAGGACAAATCTTTCACTGTGCTGCAGAATTAGCTCTGAATTCCAGACACTCTGGTGAAGCTTTGTTTTGAGCGCTGGATGTGCATTTTCTTTCTAGAAGAGTCATGACTTTCCAATCCAACAGGGGAGAATTATCTATACGTTCAGCAATTTACATCTGCTGATGTCATTGGTAAAGTTCCGACTCCTTTTCTTTTCCTGCTTTTAATCAGGTTTTGCTATGCCACTTGTTTTTCCTCTACTGGATTTATTTTTAGCTATCTTCTTCTATTTTTTTTTAATTGTGGAATTTATTAAATAACACATACACTACTTTCTGCTTCATCGTATGTTCATTCTATTTTTCTACTTTCCTTTTTATTCTGTTCCCTAATGACTTTTCTTTTTCTACTTTATTCTAGAGTGTTCAAAATCACTTTGATAGTATAGACTTTTGAAAGCTTTTTAACAGATACACCATAATAAGCCAGGTGTAAACCTGCATAGATTGGTGTTTGAATCAAGTAAAACTTTAAAAAAGATTAATCTGACACATTTGAGTGATGAGCTTAATAGTTACTGTGCATGTGCCATTAAGGCACAAAAATGCCTCTTCTAAGTATAACTAGCACTACTTTTCAAATCCCGGTTTTCTTCTTTTGTTAGTTCTCTATTGCTTATATAAATAGCCCCTGTATTGCATTTCCCTCAAATCTAATGTAACTGTTGAACAAAACACACACACACACACACACACACACACACACACACGCTCACCCACCCTAGACTATTGATGCCCGCCTCCAGTCCTTTGGTGTCCTCCACCTTCCTCTATAGCCCTAATTACCTATCCTCCACTCAAGGGCATGGTTCCAACCAGGGGAAAAAGAGGAAGCTATGGGGGTAAAAAAACAGAATGACTTTGGCCAAGGAGGGACCTCGCAGTCCTGGAGTTTTTAAATGTCTGGTTCAGAATCTCCAAAACCCAAACCAAACCAAACGTTTAGGAATAGGGGCTTGGTAAGTCGAGTGTGCTGGAGCAATGCTGGACCTCCACTGTGCGCTCAAGTCAGGCATTTCATAGCAGGTAGCATTTCCTGACTCACCGCTGTGACATCAGGTGGATCTCAAAAGAACAGTGAGGGTGGGGGCTAGTGGATTTTAAGGTTGTCTTTCCCCACCCCCATCCCTTTCTCCTTAGTGATAAGGGCAACCAGGGAGGTAGGTGTCAGATTCCCTGGTGCTAATCATCCTTGAACTGGGGACAAGTCTTGGTGTCAGTTGTCACCAAGGTCTCTCTCTGCCTCTGCACCTGTTTCAGATCTGTTCCACAGGCCATCACATTTTTTCCTTTTAAAGAAGCAGGCTATCTGTGGATGGGGTGACTGGAACATCTATGGCAGGACCCTACAAGAACCTTCTGTAACTCGGCACCGCTGACTCCTCAGCTCTGAGCGTGCACATGCGTACATCTGTGTGACAGTGGGGTTGAGGGGGCATGCATGGCAGTGACTTCTGGCTGCTCCCGGAGCATGGATGCTTCCCTGAGAAGAAAAGACATCTGGATTGTAGGCAGCCTGTGCCTCATCTCCTCTTCTGTTCTTTGGCTCATGTTCCGGTCAGTGGTGACCCGGGGAGGCAACAGACAGGCTCCTGCTCTTGAGGACACACAGGTAGTGACAACATTTTTAACTAAGACCGATTCATTGCTTTATTCCAGTCAAATGTTTCCAATCAGTGCTGCTTTCCAGAGGAGCCGGTAGGCATGGCCTTTTCTTTGTCCCGCCCAGGACTCCGTCTTTGGAGGGGTTGGGGTGTGGCACATTGTAACTCTTCAGACACTTGCACCCACTTTTAGGGAAATTGGCAGCAGCCATGCCAGAAGCACGTTAAGGTTGGTGAGATGCTTTTGTTCATGAGTTAAAAATAATGTCATCTCTTCCTGCTCCTAATGTGCTGTGACTTTATCATGAAAACGTAACCCAAAGCAAAACTTCATTCCCCCTCGTTAAAGGACAGTATTTAAATGCAGTCTCTGAGGGAGCAAAAGCCTCCTCTAAGAGAGTGCTTCTCTTCTTCCTGTCTGAACTGCTGCTGATATGCCTCTCATGTGACGCCAGGGCTATGCTGGAATGAAACGGAGTCAGGAAAATAGTAGAATTCTGCAAGAAGAGTAATAATTTGGATGTTAGTTCTTAGTTCTTCCCAAGAGAGGCTATTCAGAACTTAGAAAAGAGCTCTTTCCACATATTTAATTATGCGATCAATAAGCATATGATAAATTATTTTTAAAACATGATAAGGCAGCTTAGAAACTACTGCAGAAAGCAGTCAGAGGCTTTGTTCCTATAGGAAGGCCCCAGGCCCCACAGTGATGGTCCTCAGCCTTTTTCATCATCAGCTACTACCCTCCAGTTGGCATACTTTCCCCCAGGCTGAACCTTTCTCCTGAAATCTTAATACCACAGATACCCTGTGGTTCTACATGTGAATTATATGACTCTCTGTGCTTTATAGGTAAACGAAGAAGACTGTTTTCTTCTTTTAAGAAAATAATTTTTCCCCATTGAAAATGCACTATTTCCTATTAAAAAAGAAGATTTTGCCAGGGGTTTGGATGATGTAACCTACCCTGCAGGTAATCACCTCCTTTATATCTTATTCAACAAGAAACCCCCAGCTCAGCATCTTGCTGGTGTTTAGGGACTGAGAGCTTCCCTAAAAGCTCCCAGCCTTCCTTTCCTTGGCACTCAACACACTAAATACTTCTGAGACCATCAGGTTCACTTTCAGAGGAATTACCAAACCTCAGAATGGTTTATCATCTGATGTTAGTTGAGGACCATGTAAAAGAGATGAGGGAACTAAGGACAGATCAGAATAGAGAGTTCAAAGTAAGACAGACCCATCAAACATTATCTCTTTATAACATCATGATTATGTCTGCATGCTAACGGCGGTCACCACTGCCCAGTCTTTAGTGATTTCTGACCTGTTAGCATATCGACTATGGGGAAGTATGGAAAAGAGCGAGCTGTTACCTTAAGCTATGAAAATGTAGCCTTAGCAGTATTACCCAAAGAACAGATCGGAAAGACACATGGGTCAACTAGGAGTATTGTGGGTGGGTATTTTTTAAAAGTTTTGGTAACTTTTTAACTGTAAAGAAAGTCTCTTAAGTCAGATTTTATAATATATATTTCTTACTGTTTCCCCATTGTTAATGACTTTTTAAAAAATATGGGTAGGCGATTGTCCTAAAAATGTCTAAAGCACACAATTTAAGGGACTTTCCTTTATAGGAGCATCAGATTATCTTGTTTGTGATGTTAGTGTGTTCTGTCTCCAGTCAGGTTGTGAAACGATGAGAAGGTTTTCAATACAATGTGACAGATACCTGTCTGTGTAAAGTTCTGAGTGTCCTGTACCAAACACACAGATGAGATTTATTTATTTTTGTGTCATCTGAAGTTCTCAGAATAATTAAAATTATGATAGTTTTGTGTTATTTTGTACAATATGGGAAAAAAATCTTTTCTCTCTAAAAGTTAAAGAAATATTTTTTAAAAAATTGTAAATTAAGCATGTATTCCTAAGTAAGAAAATGCTTGGCATACTTGATAACAAAATTTCTGAATATAATTGACCAAATTGTGTCCTTACTTAATCACCCAAAATACCATAGTTGTCAAAACCATATTTAGCTATTAGTGTTTCCCAGATTTTAATTTTTCCACATACTACCGTTATGATTTTTGCTGTACCTACATACTGTTATATTTTGCTATATTGTCATATAAGGCTTTTAAAATTTTTTATCAAATGCAATATAGAGTGAAATCATGGCTTATTATTCAAATACACAATCACACACACACACACACACACACACACACACACATATTTAACAGATGCCTTGTTCAAATCCCTAGCAATGAGGTGGTCCCAAGTTCAGTATCTAGAGAAGCTATTTCTATTTCTCACTTTCTGCTCACTAGGTAGCAATAGTCATAAAGACCAGGGAAATGAATGATAAGCAGACAGCAGACACCTCAATGACAACTTCTAATTAGGAAAAAGTGTGGTGTGCTTGTCCACAGCTTGTGTGAAGTGACACATGCTGGTTGGGGTACCAGCACGTGGTCCAGTCCAGGTCTCAGGGCTTTCTCCACACAGGATTCTGATACGCGCATTAGAATCTGTTACTGTGGCTTCTCCATCAGGAATGTGACATGAAAGGCCTGTGCACTGGTTTATAGGTTGTGACTCAGAGACTGGGAACTGTAGGAGCATAGCTCTGGAGAGACGTTGGAGGTCTGCCCGTCCAAATCCACCTTTGCAGGGAGACTTCACAGTTCAGAGGTTCAATGAACTTGCCCACGATCCCTTACATGGAGGGACACTCCTGGAAACACATCCTCTAGCCACATCTTCCTGCTGCTCCTTACCTGTTAGCTTTGTCAGGGCCAGCCTTCTTACAGAGGGGCTGAGCAGCACTTTGTGGTCACTGTCCTGCTTCCCTGTTGAAATTCCCATGTGGACACAGTGCAATGACTCTGGGTCCATGAGTCTTACAGGCTTGTCTTGCAGGACAGTGGACCACCAGGCAGGCCTCTGGTTTCCTGCCCTATCTCCCTCTTTCTGGCTGGACAGGACCACCAACTTTCTTCAAATACTGCCCCTCGGGCCTCTCCTCTGAGGACATTCTTCCCAAGGTCTCAATTTGGGGGCCAGAATTCTGAGCAACAAAGACCCAGAGAAGAGGCTCAGTCAGATTTAAGGTTCCTGTGGCCACCCAGGCTCAAGAAACTCTTAAAAAGGCACAGATGAGGCTGGAAGCGAGGCTGGCGGGCGTGCAGGCGTGTGGTTCCACCCTCTGATTTGTCTAGCTGACCTTCAGTTTCTAGTACTTGCATTCCAAATGTGAGCAAGGGTGTAAACTTTTCCTGTTCCTACAAATATATAGTTTTAGGGCTTCTCTGAACTAAAGTACGGTAAGTCTAATAATGAATTATAAAGACAAGACTTTAACTCCTATATCAGAGTCTAAGTATGCATTTCAATCGTGTCTAGACTCTGGTTTAACTTATCACTCAGCTCACCTGGCATGAAAGACATGATGTTGGTCCTGCTGGGACTCTCCCACAATTGTGACCAAATATGACTCTGGTTTGGAGAGAAGAGAGTTGAAATCCAAAGATGCAAGACATTTCACTTATCGATGGTCTCTAATCTCAAAAAGAGGCAAATGGGATGAAACAAAATAGTTTATTTAAAAGGGAAATAGGATATGTGTTTAGGTTGCAAAGGACATTTCCTTTCAGTCTGCAATTCAACACATTTATACAGAGATGTTAGCGTCTCAAATTAGGCTATGTGTCAATTTCTAGCTATTTATAAATTAAAAAATGGATAATGCGAATTGTTAGGTTTCATTTTTTGCCAATCTTTTAGGATGAACATGTTGAATGGACATACTAATATAGATAACTTTTTTTAATTCTTAAGGCTGTGCTTCCATTTTGCCCATTTAGGATTTATACTTTTACTTATTTTCCTTAACAAACATGCAAGTGGCTTTTACTGTGTGCTCTGTTCTGAGCACTCTGCACACATGAACCCATTTGAACTTTGTAGACAGGACTTATCACGTCTGTCTCTGTTTATGTTGGGCCTGCTGTATTCTAGGCACAGTGCTGAAGACTTTTTACATGGCACCTCAGACTCACAATGGCCCCCGAAGTTGGTCTAATTTATCACCTCTGCTTTATAAGACAAGTACCCTAAGGCTTAGTGAAGTTTGGAACTTGCCCCTAGTTACAAACCCCGATATTGCTCTTTGAATGGATTAGCTTGTCTAACACATATAGCAGGTGATGAGATTTATTTGTGCCAAATGTAACTGGCATCTTTTTTTTTTTTTTTTAATTTAATCTTTAAGTATCTGACAAGAAGTAATTTCTGATGAATTTTCTAAGGACAGGTGTGTTATCGTCACATTATCTAAAATGTAGTCCAAATGAGGTGACTATTTCGGTTATTTGCTCTGTTTCTTTATGCAAACTCAGTCAGACTGAGCAGATAAAAAAAACAACAGTTCAGTTTCTTTGTCAAGGCAGAGGTTGGTCTTTCCGGGAACGGTGAGGGAGCAGTGACCTCCAGTGGGGAGGACTTGTAACAGTTATGGCTGCTCTGGGAGCGAAATCAGAGTGGTTCAGACTAATCCTTTACCATGATTGAGCAGATTCACTTACACGTGGATCTTCCTGTAAACAGATGATGGAAATTCATGGTTTCAATAAATACAGGATAGGACTGTAAGTGTATTTTCTCTTCCTTAAGATTTTCTTAATAACATTTCTCAGCTAACTGTTGTTAGAATGCAGCATTTAAAACATAACAGACATACTACATATTGATCCCTAATTATGGTGTCGGTAGCTTTTCTGGTCAACAGTAGGTTATTAGTAGTTAAGCTTTTTTGGAGTCAAATGTTATATTCAGATTTTTGACTTCCTGGGGGATGGATGACCCAACCCCTTGGTTGTTGGAGGGTCATTTGCAATTTGTGGAAATCAATGTAGGTATCTGTGGTCAGCCCATTTTAAGTCCTCTGGAAGCCAGGAAAGGAAGGATACAGGGAACGAATGAGCCTCTCAAACACATGCAAATTATAAAATTGTAAACTAAGTGCTGTTTGTCAGCCTGCTGTGAAAGACTTAATTTTGGGGTTATACAGTGCACCAGCAGTTTCTACATTCTCCATACTTTGTTAATCATAATTGTCTGGACTATTGAACTGACTTTTTTTATCATAAAGGCAGAGCTTACTTCTTAATATATTATGTGGTATTTTTGCCAGTGTACTTACATGTTTCACCTAATAGTGAGAAGTTAGAGTGTGAGGCATTTTTACTATGTGATGTAGTTTCATGTGAGGACCACAGGCTGTTTCATTTCTGCTTCTTGCTACTTTCTGACATGGAACATACCGTTTAGCCTCTCTAAGCCTGCTCCTCCTCTGGGATTAATAATACCAACCTGCAGAGTTGTTGTATGAAGCAGTTAGCATAGTGCATGACATAGAGAAAGTGTACTGAAATCTTTACAAAACACTGGGCATCTTTTCCATGGCCTGATCTCTTTCCTGCTGTGAGCCCCACAGATCTAGTTTCCCGAAGGACTTTTCTCCTTCAAGGTCTGTGCACCCCTCAAATTCTTTCCATGTTTCCCCAGCACCTGGGTTGGGATCCTCAGTCATCTTGACTCCTCGCTGTCCTGCTCTTTCGACCCTTCCCTTCCCACTCACATCCTGTCAGATACCAAATCCTGTACGTGACTTCCTGAATGGCGTCTTACCTCTCATTCCCACTGGAATGATGGGGAAATGACAGGCCGGCATTTCTCCCACTGTCATCTGAGGAGGTGACGAGTTCTGTTCAGAGACTCTCAAGAGGGACACAGACACTCCATCCAGCATGAATTCCCCATTATTAACAGCATCAGAATAGTAACAACCTTGGAAAATCAGAAGATGAACCAACTGCTTAATGGGGGATCATGTTATTTGATCTACAGAAGGATTTAGCAACAGGCTTAATAGAACGTGAGAGAAGGCACGATGATTTTATCGGACAGATGGAACCTGGTATGTCACAGGAGCTGGGCAGTTAGAGACTAGTTCAAGCCTGACACAGACAGAATTCACAAAGCTTTACAAACTCTCAAATTACAGTTGCTATCACTCATATGACAAAGGGTGCATTGGCGTCCTGTTCAGAACCTTTCTCTTGATATTTCAAATATTTCTCTTGATATTTCAACTTAGCAATTGGCTGTCAGAAACCACAGAGGTGGCTGCATGTCCCACCTCTACACTCTATCCTTCTTCCCTGAGAATGGTCCTTGGTCCCAAGCTCTGAAGGTCACAGTTTATTATAGAGCTGTATATTCTAATGAAATTAGCCAAGGATAAAAGGAAGAATGGAAGTCAACAGCTATAATGTCTAGGTCCCCCAGGAGATAATGACTTACAAATGAAGCCCATCTGAGTCTACTTCCAGTGACCCTATTTTAATATTATATTCTTGCACAATCAATACTATATTACATAGGACTATTTGTATTTTGCCCAGCATTAATACTGGAAATTTCCAATGCACATTAGAATATCAAAGACCCAACACTTCGATTTGTGTTTCTATTTCTTAGGTTCTCACCACGCCTTTTCTCATCCTCCTTTCCCTTCTGTGCTTTCTGAAGTTCTTGTTCTTCAAGGTCATATGGAATCCCACTACAGCTGATTCAAAGATCACATCCCCAGTGTGCATCAGCTATGCTGTCCTTAAGGACACTGCTTAAGTTCTCTGTGCCATTTGTATGAATAGTTTGGTCCTTTAGAGTAATTATGTTTCCAAAGGTGAGATATCTGCTCCTAAAAGCTGGAACTCTTTCCCCATGGGGGTTGCTCCCTATATTTTTTTGTGTCCTTCACAGCAGCTATATTATTGTATTTAGTTTTACTCATGTTCTATTATTATTACCAACACATTGCAGGAATGATTTATTATGTCAATTCTTAGATGTGAGAATAATTATTAATATTCTTATTCCCAATATTTAACAAAGGGACATTAGGGCCAATCTTCAAATAGCAGACTATTTGGAATAATACTGGTGTTGGACATTTTTCTCAAGAGTTCCCAACAGGGTGTACTTGAATGAAATGTCATTGCTATCCTGGCAGAACCAGTTCTGGGAGGTCAGTGTGATCTGGCAAACCCCACTTTCTTCATTTACCAACAGATCAGTGTGTCTGTGATAAGAGAAAGCTGTTGTCATTCTGGGGACTTCCTGCTCCTGCTGTAGAGCAAAGCAATTCACCTCTCTCTCTCAAGTCAAAACCTTTCTTCTAACTTGTTCTCTGAAATGGCTCTAATAAAAGTGAGTGAAAATTGTTTTAATTATAGTGAAGAGGCATTGCATAGATTTCGAAGTCCCTTTAGATACTTATATCCAAGAAAGAATAACTCAATTTGAACAATTTTCATTTGTTTGTTTCATATATCCTAATCTTTGATAAATGCTAATTTTATGGATGATGAAGATAGTCACAGACCGCAAGTGCAATCTTGTAACTCAGAGTGGTCCAGGACTGGTGAGCTTGTTAGAGACATGGATGCTCAGACCTATTGAACAGGCATCTGCATTTTCATGAGGTCTCTGCATGATTCATGGACACATTAAACTTTGAGAAGCACTAGAATAGCCATTATCTCCTGCAATCAAAAAACAAAATTTACTGTAAAAATTGCTGAAAGAAAAAAATTGCAGTGTGAATATTTGCACACCGAAGCAATATACATTATTGATATATACACATTTACATATATATCCTGAATATATGTGTTTTCCTGTGTGTGTATATATATATATATTATACACATGCATATGTATCACCATTTCCATTTGTCCAGTGGTCTCTCAGGCTGTTCCTTTGGAACCAGGCAATATCTTTTCTTGAACATTTTAAGAACATATTTTCCTTGATAAAAATGTATGTCTAATAATAGTTCTTTCCATTACATTTCCCAGGCAGACAAAACATAAAACTTGTGTTACAGCCAGTTAGATAAGGAAGCTAGACTGCCAGACATGGCCTGTCTTCCCTGTGATGGTCACACTGGTCCTTTCCCAGATGGAGCTCTTTCCCAGTTTGAAAGATGGTGGCCCAGGAGGAGACACTGCAGTGGGGAAATTCTTTGGTCTTCCCTGTTGGCAAGCTGTGGGCAGTTGGATGGAAAGCCTCCTATGTGCTGGGCACAGGGATAATCTGACAGTTACAGTCTTGCAACTACAGTAATTCTACAGGCGCTTCTGGCCTGCAAATCTGGTCCATCATGGAATGGCCAGACCCACTTCCCTGTGATTCCTTCCTCCTTCTCTCCCTGAACGTGCTCATATCAGGAGATGTCAATTAATAACTGGAAAATAATGTGTAATTGCTGGGGGCTGGTTAGACTCTAAACTTCCAAATTATTTGACCTCCTTATGGGATGAGTTCTCACGACCCCTACCTCTTACAGTTAAGCGAGGTTTGGGACCACTTGAGTTTCCTTATCTACAGAATAAAGCCAATAATAATAGACACATTTTAGGTGGTTTGGGGTTGCAAATTAATAACACATGAAGTCAGCTGATAGCACCTAGTTTCTTGCTCCTACTATTGTTTATTTGGTCTCTGAGGTCTCTTGGTCTCCAGGGATTATGAATTCATGGGAAACTGAAAACTACTGTTTTTAGGCATATATTTCCATTTCCCTCATAATTCTGCTGCCTTTGCAACAGTCGTATCAAGACAAAAACAAGAAATATTTTGTGGGCTTAAAAGTTTGGTTCTTTCATACCCTGTAGTGTAGGAATCTTTGAGAGAAGGCTAGTTCTTTCACAGTTTGATAGAAGAGAGATAATATATAATTGAGGTAGCCAAAGATGATTCACACAGGATAAAACAGATTAAAAGCAATTTTAAAAGGATATAATGCAAAGAACTAAGTCTAGCATTAGATTGCACCATGTGAAGCAAGCAGAAGGCTCTGTCTCTGTCTGAAGAATTATAATAAAGTAAACCTTCCTTGAATCTATTTCGAAGCTGAATGAAATCCAACTCCAGTGTTACTCGTCCTTCACATGTCCACAAATAGATGGAGAGAGCAATTGAGGACAGAGGGAGCAGGAAGGCTGTGAGTGAAGGAATGTTTGGGAGAAATGTCCAGGACAGGTGGAACGAGGCCCAGTTTTCTGCACTGTGAGGTCTCTCTCAGCAGAAAGAAAACCCCAGTGCAGACTCTCTGGCCATTCCTACAAAACTCTTTGGATTTTTTTCAGTTTTACAGCATTAGTGGAGGAGTCAGCTAACCTCTTCGAATGTTGATCCCATCCTCTTGCTGGCCAGTGAATTCTGTCAAGCCCAGGGTTCATCTCAGACGGACTCTGGCTGCAGGTGTGGGAGCAGGTGGTAACTCAAGCAACCAGAACTGCAGGGTCTTAGACCGTTCTGCTCAAGCCAAGTGAAAAGGATTTTTAAGTGCTCCTGGGGGCCCAGATTCCCATTAGATCCATAGAGGAGGCCCAACATCTCCATCATGATTGGCTTTTGAACCATACAGATTTCTGAAGTTGCTGAGTAGCTATGTGAAATATGAATTAATATTGCTCTCCTGCAGGGTGCCGTGCAGAATCCATAGGCACTGAGTAGAAAATGCTCAGCACTAAGCCTGGTGCAGAGGGAGTACTAATAAACAATAGTAACATGATTATTAGTATTATGAGTATTGTTACCGATATTCAGTCTAGCTTAAAATGATTGATTATATGAATCAAAAAGAAATTAAGACTGGATAAAGGCACACATGGTTTCGGAGGTCAGTAATTTTGCAAGTGCAGCTGGCCAGCGGGTCCAGGCTGGCTTTGTGGGATGCCCTGCCGACTACTGCTTTCTCTACCTTCTCTTAGGCTTACACCCAAGTGGAGTCACCCCGGTGATGGCCGCACCGCACTGTAGTGTCATAGACACTGCTACGGTGCCATACCTCTCTGCTTTCTCTCTCTGGAAACAGATTTTGGCATTTATGTGTTTCACCGCTGTCCATTAAGCCCCCAGGGAGGAGATGGTGGACGAGTGGGTGTGAGAGGCTGGATAGAGTGGTGAGTGGAAGAACGCCCCCCCCCCCGCCCCCCAATCTTAGGGAGCACGCAGACCGTCCATAAGGGTGCTAGGGTTTCAGAGAGCAGCAGAGGCAGAGGAGTTTAGCTCACCTGTAAGGATGTAGGAAGCCCACTCTGAGCAAGAGGTATTTCAGTTACACTTGAAGGATGGGTGGACATGGAGTCAGGGCAGCATAGAGGAGGCACCTAATAAAGTTCACTCAGTAGGTGCGTGAAGGAAGGAGGCAAGGGCCAAGAGAGATGGAGACTGGGCAGTTGCGGTGTGACTCTGTGGTTGCTTTCAGATCTGCCAGCTCCACTCTAGAGAGACTGGGACCCCAGGATGCAGATTCCTGTTTGTGTCTCTCTGACAGGTCTGATTTTCTGCCAGGATCACTACCACGATTTGGTCACCCCTCAAAGTTAATTCTGGCGGCCGCAGGTCTCATTCCGTGGACTTCTTAGAAATGAAATTATTCTTGGTGCTATTTCCCTTCCTTCTGAAATTACTATGACTATATTTTTAGTATGTTTTAGGGGAGTAAAAAGCATTACTTACCTCTAGTTTTCCATATAACCACTTCTGATGACTACTCCCTTTTAAACACTTTTTTTTTTTTCCAGGCTATCCAGCCTGAATTAACTTTTCTGTAAGAAAAGGTCTTTGGTGGTTTATAAATTTTAATGCAGGATGCTAACTGCCAGGATATTTTTGGACCATAACCAGGGATTTAACCCGCCTCCCTTCACAGATGAAAGGAGCAAGTCTGCTCTGCACCTGGGTACAGTGCTTCTTTCATCGCTCACTTTCAAAGCCACAGCACCTCCTGCTTTAACCTCAGGATGTCAAGAATTTTCTTTTAAAACCTGTTTCCTGGAAATAGGTCTTTACTGTGCTAATGGATAATTTTTCACTTCATATTTTTTTAAAGTGCATAAACTCTATTTTTTTCCCTCTTGAAAAAAATAACCAGGGTGTGGGGGGCCCTGGTGAGCGCCTCCGCTGTACTAAATAGTACAGGCCATCCCTGTCCTGGATTTTTAAATATTTCATTGGCAACAAGGGGTTTGTACACTGCTCTATTCATTCCCTGTTCCCCCTCAGACACTGGACTGATTATTTTGATTAAAAGTGCTGAATAAGAGAATGAGGCCTGAAAATTAGCCTCTTAAGTGAACACCAGAGCCTTTAACTACAGAGGGACCTGCTCCTTAGCTATTTAGAGTCTCTTATTCAACACTGCAATGAAGAAAAATGGGTTTTTGAGACTTGACGCCTACCTGTTTTCTCATCCTTGCCCCTCTATGCTGGGCAGTCTTCCTGGAAGAGGGTCCCTCCACCTGACAAAGCACCTTTGTACACCATCCAAAAAGTTGCTCCCTCTAGGGCAGTAGATTTGAAGGGACATTTTTCTATGTGTCCTGGGGGCTGACATCTTGGCCAGCTGACAGCTTCTGAGAGAAGAGAGAGACAGCCCTTCCATGGGCTTAGCCAAGGGCCCACCCCTGGCTGCCAGCTGTCCATCTCCTCCAAGGCCGCTTTGTTCAGCATGAACCACACCTGGTGCAGGGACCTCCTGCTGGAGTCCAGAACTTTTATTAGCTAGCTGTCTCCTTGATCTCACTCAAGTTCTGATATTTTGTTTGGAAGACTCCAAATAATGCTTTTGAGAAAGAATCATAGTAGGTTTTCCCAGGTAAGAGAGTGTTTTAAAGAAAAAAACTTGCATTTGAAGATTACCAAATGCATTTCCATCTGAATGGAGGGAAAGAACTGTCTTGGACCTTGGGCCCTGCTGGGAGGAATTGCTTGAGTGACCCTTCTGGGTTATGTAAATGAACAAAGTCACAAAACCCACTGCCTCCGGGTACGTTTTAATAGCTTCTTTTGTAGTTTCTCTCCCAAAGGTCTTGTTGGGTAAATACTGCAAAATGCCCCGGAGGAGGAACCTCCTAGGAAGAACAAAATGAAACCTTCAGGTTCTCCCCACTGAGGTTCAGAATGATTACAACACATCTAATGAACTGAAGTTTACACTCCGGAAGGATCCCTTAGGGATACTTAACTCTCCTTGGGGGAGTCCAGCCCACTGGACAGGGTCCAGGGCAGGGTGCCCCAGGGAAGTGTGATTGTCCCATAATAGTGGGTCACTTGCAGTGAAAGTGCATCCATGTAAGGTCCCGGACATAAATGCACCAAAACTATCTGAAAGGGAGGTCTTACCGGGCTCCTGTGTTTGTATCTGCATGGTTGAGGCATGGTCCGTAGGTAAGGCTGCTCACAAAGTGCTTTGGAGCTGTAGTGCCCTTGTTAGACTGGATCCAGGAGGTGCTTGAATGGGAACCAGCAAAGACGCCATGTCCCTATAGTGGGGGCACTGCAGCAGTCCATCGGGGAGGCAGCAACTGGTTAGGGCTGCAATAACTCCAATAACTCGGCATACGGTATTCTCCACACCCTCTTCTTGGGACTGGGCATAGGGTGTGAATGAAGCTAGAGGGTCTGAAGACAGGAGGTGCAGGGTAGACCTACTGATTTAAAAGTCAAGAAAAAGTAGATGTCAGTATTCTGGTTTCCACATCAGTGGTGCCTGGTGCAAAGGACTTGGACCACTGTGATGCCCAGAATAGAAAAGAGAGATATTCTGTGGCCCTGTCGCCTCCCTGTGTCCCCTCAGTTGAGCTTGATGGGGACCCTGGGGGCAAGGGGCACACAGAAAGGCACAGATCAAAGAAAGTGCACTGTTGCAAGACCTGCAGGCAGATGAGTAAAACCAGAAGAGGCTGAAGTGAGGATGGAAAGTAGAAAGTTTCAAGGCCAGCAAAAGCCTGATGAAAGCTTGAATCTACCGAAGACTGATCATAAAATAATAAAAAAAGAACTCAAACGCTTTCTCTAACAATACATGATAAGTTAAAGACATAAAAATGGAGCCCCCAGGGCTGTGGGGAGTCTCCAAACCTCTCCCACTTTGCTGAAAACAGTAAGTTTCACTGCGGTGCCTGTATCTTAAGGTCAGGCTCCTATTGCAGATGAAAAATTCCCTAAAACAACTAGGAAGAAATAAAGCGTATTGTAATGGGATTTGCTACTTAATATTTGATGCTACTTGTTAGGACTTTGTTTTTTCAAACTGTGATACCTTTGTCACCTTTAAAAAAAGAGGTATCTGTTTCGCTACTTCCCACCCAAATGACCTCGGAGGCATTACTTAATTTGTCTGTGGCTCAGTTTACTCGTGGGCAGGATGGAGGGAAAATGAGCACTGATAAGGTTGAGGGGGATTAATAAGGGCAGTGTCCCGTCATTGTACATCTTCAGTATATGCTAGCTTTTAATAATATGAATGAGATATGAACCAACAATATAACTTTTTTAGCGTTTCTGAGCCTTATTCCAGATTTAGGAAATCAAAATTTTTGATTCTCCTGTACAACCCCTAGTGATCCTTAGGCCTTCTAAGACGTTGGAAACACTGATATGTTTTCTGTGAAAGAATGACCATCCTCGGGGGCTTCCTGTCCACTTGGGGGTTGGTTGAACACGAGACTGTGAGTAGAAGGGGGGCTCCAGGGCAGTCCCTCCTAGAATGGCTCCCAGTTTCCCATTTTTACCCCTAAAATGGCCTTGCAGGACTTTCTGGTGCCTTGTTCTTTCCTTGTCATCAGAATCTTAGTCAAATTCAAGCTTTTTCACTTGAGCTAGAGGAGTGGACTCTTTTGTTTGACAGGGTAGCAGCCTTTGACTTTGATTTAGTTAATGGAGTCAGGCCTTATGATCTGTGAACTTGACAAAGACCAGAGAGGCCAAATTCTCCCTGCCCACAGAGGTCCACCCAGCTGCTGCATCTGTGTCCGCTGAATCATACGCTTCAGGTAACACAGCATGTGACATAATGAAATTCCAAAGTATTATAGATCATGAAATTGGTCTTTCCTGCTATAAGGTAATAATCCAGCTTTAAGATATTTACAGAGGAATGTGTTTTAACCTGGGTTATCATTTGGTAACTGGTAAGAAAGCCAAGGACTTGGGGCTATTCTGGTCTGGGCCTCTTTGAGTCACTCTTTCTCATTCTGCTTCCACATCTCTCACGATGGCATATAACTCTGGGCATGGCTTTTCTTGCCTTTAAATTGGAGGGAGTCATTTTCTCAATGGTTAAAAAGAGTGCACAGCAAGGATGAATTTGCTTACACAGACACCTAACACAGAGGTCTGGTTTCACACAAACCACCCCCTACACTTAAAACAATTTCCTGGCAAATGGCAATGGCCTTGTGTGACCAGAGTCCCTTCCTTCATCTCACCTACTACATCTTCTGAGCTTTTTATTACATCTGCTGTAGCTGAAAACATTTCACATTTTTGCAATTCTGCAGTTCTACAGAATCTCAGCACCATTTACGACTTTGATAAACAGTCTGTGTTTCCCACATACAGCGGATAGAAACAGTAGTGAGACATTTGGCGACGTGGGTAACTGATAATGAGAGAAACCAGCAAAGAGAAGGGAGAGTGCCACCCCATGGCCACCACTTGCCCCTTGCCAAGTCCACAAACTCAGTGTCTTGAAGAGGTGCTAACCTTGGTACATGAGAATCAACCTTCCCCAGAGGACTGTCTGTTCTGGAAAAGTTCACGAAATAAGATTGAGACTGGACAACCATTGATCAGGGATACAGCTGTGCCTCACTTAATGATGGGGATGCCGTCTGAGAAACACATCATTAAGGGATTCTGTTGTACCAACATCATAGAATGTAATTACACAAACAGATGGTATGGCTAACTACACACCCAGGCTGTATATGTAGCCCATGGCTGCCCAAAATATTGCTGGAGTGACATATGGCTGTATTATAAAAGGAGTTTGAACGAGACACATTCACATGACCCTCCAAATGACAAGACTCTTTGTTTTTAAAATATTGAATCCTGATGCATGTTGAATTCAGATGTATATTCCCTCCATACACATGGGGTTGTCTTTTTTTTTTTAAATGCATGTTAAGAATTAATTTAAAAAATGTCATATCCAACATCCTGCTTAGCTCCACAACATAGTATTAGTTACATATGGTTTTAGTAAGCTTAGTAAGTAAGCTTAGTTGTTTGCATTATGAAATTGAACTTAGGAAATTATGTTTCTTGAGTTGATAGAATATGAGAAATCTCTACAACCGTGTCCCTGTCATCTCTGCTCTGTCATCATTAAGGCATTTACTAATTTTTCATCTGTGTGGTGCTGGGTTACTTATGATTCACCCCATCATGACAAGATATCCAGTAAATAATGAACTGTGGAGTAGGTTCAACTATCTTGGACTATTCAACAACTGATCATGGAAGTCAAAAAGGTAAATCTCTACAGTGTGGTTTTTACTTGAGAAAAAAACAAAAACCCACAAAAAACCCCCTTTATTCTCCCCTCCACTGTTTCCCCATGGCTCCCACTATCATGTCACATTTTGTTCCTCAGCACAGGGTGACCAGGGATCTCTAAGTGACTTTCTGCATGAGTTAGGATTTGCTTTCCCCACAGCTGGGTCAGAGCTGGAGCCCCCCTTTCATAGCTCCTGTAGATCTCAATCTGGGATTCCAGTTGTTCGCCCTTAACGTACCCCAGAGCAAACCCTTGCTGAATTGTCAAGGGGAGAGACATCAGGACACGTGGGTTTGGGGGATCATGACTAAGCAGACACTGGGGACTGTCCATTATGTGTCCAGCTCAGCTGTATTATGTTGGCTGAGGAAGAGAAGCCTCATTCGTGGCTATGGAGGACCGAAAAAGGGCAAGGTAACTTGAAGATGATCAGTCAATAGAGCCAGTGTGAAGTGTATCAGAAAGACACAACTTTGTATAGAAGACAAACACACTGCTCCAGAGCCCAGCAAGAGTGGGACTTGTGTGAGTTCTAAGAGTCCAGCGAAGGGTGTTTGTACAGCTAGAGATGTTGGAGTCAGTGCCACCCACAGCCTGACCACTTCTACTGGAGAGTTTACTGACGATACAGAAAGTCCGCGTTATAACTTCATGAGGTGCTCTGACCAGGTCACGAGTGGAGAGGAAAACTGGGAAACTGATTCCAATGAAAGCCCACATGTAGACCACAGGGCTTCATGAGAACCAGAGACAGTTGCCCCATCTTTGAAACCTTTGTATCCTCTGTCCTTCAAAATATTTGAATGCTGAATTGCTTGAGCAAATTAATTTTAGTTCAAGCTTTAAAATATACTCTTTGATGCTCCATGGGGATGGGAAGGATTATGTTTAAAATCCTATCTAATCATCTTCATAATTTTCAGAGCTAACATTTAATTAAAGAAGAGGAAATATGAGAAGTTGGTGTATCATTGAAGAAATGTGAATTATTAAGAATAAAAGTGATTTATTAAGGTAATACAATAGGATCTCAGATTGTCAAGCTTTATAAATTGGGGCAGCCAATTAACTCAAAATCAATATGTTTTATATATAAAGTATATATGTATCTTTACATAGAAATATGTATGCTTTTCATGCTCATTACACACTCACACAGAGTTACCCAGTTCTACAAAATTCTTGGTGAGAAGGGGCACTCCCTCTCTCTTTATCTCCATTTCCCCCTCACTAGAGGTCAACATTTTCATTTGTTCTAGCTGATTTTTCTGTTATATAGTTCCATGTATATTCTCTTTTTCCTTTTCATGTTTAGACTTTCTAAATTAAATAAGGTAGAAAGAAAGATAATAATTAGGTCTCTTTCATCTCCTACTTCACACACACATACCTTTTATGTTTTTCTAACAGGAATATTTTATAATAATTTTTGGTTAAATAAAAATTCATTGTTGCAATTATTGTGATTTAAAAATTCTATTAATGACTGAGAACATTAACACTATTGTAAATTTTCATTTCTTACTTAGCCCTTTTTTTTAACCTCTGGAGTTACTGGCTGCTTTGTCTTTTTCTTTTTTTAATTATTAAAAATTTTTTTAAAGGATAGGTGTGGGCAGGAATGAAGGCGAGTAGGCAGGCAGACAGGAAGAGAGGACGAAGAAGCACTTTCACTTATTTGTTCATTTCTGGTTGTTCCCTCCAACCCTCAGGTTGCAAACCCGGATCCCTATGTCTTAAGTGGTCAGTGCCCCAGATGCTGACCTAATGCTTGAGCCACCAGGATGTTTTGATCTTTTAATTTGCGTATTAAAAATACTTACCATGAATTAAAATAACGATAAGATTGATAAATAGAACTGTCTAAATCTTTTCTTCAGATAAATTTGTGTTCTATTAATTTTATTTTCTTGAAGAGACCTCTTCCAGTGACTTCTGATCAATCTGAACTTATTGCATCTACAGTGGATGCTCTCTAAGTTGGAAGCACTGCTGACATCCTAGGATTTCCATGCTCCATCAGTCTGGAGAGACCCATCTCCTCTGCTAGGTACCTTGGTTGGAAAACCTGTGCCTTTTTTTTTTTTTTCTGTTTTATACTCTTGTTCAGAAGAAATATATCTTCTCATAGCTCTCTGATAAGTGATGGAGGGATGTAATAATGTTGAGACCTTATATGTTGGAAAATGTCTGTCTTTTGCATGTACACTTGGATAATTGTTTATCTCACTGATTCTAACAGGTTGAAAATAATGTCTTTTCAGAATTTGGAAGGTTTTATAGGCTTGTCTTATAGCTTTCCTGTTGCTGTTGAGATGTCCAAATAAGCTCAGAATTCTGATCCATTGTACATGGTATATATTTTTCTCTGTAGTGGCTTGTGAATCTTCTAATAACCCTGCTCCTCTGCTTCATCCCTTGTGCAGGACATCTGGGAACCTCTTGGACAATTTCATATTCTCTTGTTTTTGTTTTGGAGCTCCTATTATTGAATGTTGGCTATCCTAGTCTAGTCTTCTAAATCGTATCTTTTGTTTTTATTTGTCTTCTCTATGTCTGGTCACTCTTTCAAGGAAACTTCTTTCTCATGGATACTCTCTTAAATTTTCTCATCTACTATCATAGTCTTGATTCTAAGAACTCTTCTTTGGTCTCTTAGTGTGTCTTTTATAGGAATCCTGTTCTTGTCACATAGATTTAATACATTTTATTATTTCTCTGAGGATTTGACAGGTTTTAAAACAATGTATTTGTTTCTCTGCATAATCTCTGTTTCCTCCAATTTACTTCGTTTTATTAGTTTTAGTCTCTGTTGTTCATATTAGGGTAGGGATCCCAAAACATGCCTATGTTAGAGTCACACAGAAAAATCTTGAAAAATTCTAAATTCAGGTCACAGTGCTTGATCATAATCTGTGGAATAGGTAGAGGAATCAGTATTGTCTCTCTTCTCTTTTTTTTACCCTGTGTATATATATTTATGTGTGTGCATACCATTTCGCAAATACCTTTACTGTTATTTTAATGGGGTTTAAAGAAGGACAGAACCTGCGATAAGACTAGGTGGGAAAGCATACTTTGAGGAGGCGAGTTTTGAGCTAGAAGGGTCCTATTGACATATTTACAAATACATCATTGATAATTTCAGCTTCACTTTTTTTCCCAGAAAGGAGCTTCTAGTTTTAAAAACCTAAATTTTCTTTAAATATGAATACTGTGCAATTGTCAGTTACATAGTAAAACCTCACATATTAAATGTTACTTATTAATGGACTTGGTTAATGTTTACTATTGTTCTTTTTGTCAGGGAGAGGATTTAATTTTAAAAATGAGTGTAAATAAGACTGAAGGTTGGTAACCTAGGTGAGAGAGAAAATATTTAAGAATGTTAGAACTTATCTGCAAAAAGACAAACTAGTTCTTCTGATTACAAATTCAGCTTGTTGATGTGAATCTGATGTCACATGTGTATAACAACACTTTTTAGCTTTTAAGTTGTATTACTGAATTAACAGCTGGAATAAAATTTGTGCTTCTTTTTAAATGTATTTTATAATTTTTTATGGACTTCTCATTTACTTGAACGTGTAATGTTCAGGGCTTACTGTAATGAGAACAACAGAAACACAAACTGTGAAGTATTACGTGTCATTTATAATGAATAAATCACTAAAAACAAGCCAACAATGCAATGGCTGTAAAATGTATTTTCATAGTTGATACTAAATTATTTGACACATTCAGCTGTGTAGCTGGGAGGGGAATGATTATATTTAATTTCTTTCAAATTTGCAAAATTACCTGTGAAATGGTCACCCTCTTTGATGCTCTCAGGGACTATAATAAACCAGGGGGAAGTGTGCCTCAGCTTTCCAGCTCAGGAAAGTGTTCTTCATTTGTTTCTTTTAAATGCTATCCAGTGGTATGGTCTTCCTTCCTTCCCTCCTTCTCTTCCTTCCTCACTGATAAGCATTCAATGTCTTGGTTTTTATGCCCCAAGCTGCTTGGAGTGTTTTTCCCATGTGTAGGTGGATGTGACTCAAGAATGTAACCCAAGATTTACCTCGATATTCTGTCCTTTGAAGATTCTTTTTTTTTTTGTAGAGTGTTCACTTCCTCTAAGAAACTCTGAGGTTTTGCTTAAAAAGACCCATTTTTGCTCACCCGTTGCTAGTATTAGTCTGTTCTAACCCTAACTGCAATGAGGCAGAAAGAGAATCAAATAAAAAGTACAGAGACCATCTGGCCTTAGAAAGTTACTTTAAGGGTCAAGTCAGACTACTAACTTGCAGTCTTATTAAGGTAAAAGAAAAAAAAAAAAATTCAGACTCCCTTATAATAGCTGCTGTTCTTCTGTTGAGCAAATTTATGACAAAAATGATTTTTATTCAGTAATCGTTTCAAATAAGTTTGAATTTTACTAACCACAGAATTACAAACAAACATAACAATGTCATGTTTTTAGTACCTGCTAATATTTAGTCAATGTCTCACTTAGGAATTGTATGTGGCTTTAGAAATACAGTTCTAACTCTAACGGATTCAGTACAAAGATTTAGATACTCAGGAGAAAAAAAATCCAGAGAAATTGGTTTTTGAGCAGGATCTCTGAAATGCTCTTCCTCATGGTCTCAACATGGTTGCTGGAGCTCATACCACAACTACTTTTACTGAAATTCAAAGAAGGAGGGTGATGGAAGGGCAAAAAAATTTCTTTGACGGCTTTTTATTCTTTTATGCTTATGTCTTGATGTCCACCTTACCTGAAAAGGAGGAGGCTGAAGAACGTGGCTGTTCAGCAGAGCATATTTTGTAGGGATCTGTTAGAAGGGAAGATGACAGAAGGATCTTGTCAGCACGCTGGCACCTGACACAATCAATCAGTAGTCAACGTTGAGAGTGTCTAGAATCCTGGGTAAGGAGGCTCTCTCAGTGTGAAGGTTGGAGACATAGATGTTCTAGATTTCTTACATCTCTAATTTATGAGGCTGACATTCTTGGGAAGATGAGCTTAAGGTTTTTCCTGAAGGAGGCAGAAGTAGCAGTGAAAGGAATGGTTAATGTGGAATTTTAAGACATAGATACAAATGGAACTGCTGATAAGGAACTTGGGCAAAATGCTTATCTTCTCAGAAGTTCAGTTTTCTCCCACAGCAAAGAAATAACAATGTCTAGTCTTGAGGCTTCTTGTGAGGACTGGATGAGATTTTCAAAAGCCTGCTCGTGCCAAGCCTCAAACACATAGGTGTTTGCTCAGTGTGAGTTGCAGCTGAGGAACCCAAAGTTACACTCTAATCTCAAATTTGGGGGCAGTCAGGGACCTTTATCTTGATTCCCATTGAGTGGGTGCCAAAGGGACCATCATAATGTTGTTCCCCAGGCAAATAGCGTCCTGTGATTCCTGGCCCCAGAAGCAGGTGTCAATTGGATTGGGAGAGGTGTGAGGCCTGCGCATGCCCGTATCTGTGCTCTGGAGGTCTCCGTAGGTACCTGCTTTATGCTTCAGGATTTTCATTTTTTCTACTAGCTCATTTACAGATGTTTGATCAGGTGTAAATTTCTACAGAGAAGACTATAAAAAAGCAATTTAACAAGTCAGTCTGAAATGCCATATAAAGGGTCAGACTTTACACAAATTACGTACTGGACTTTAAAAATGAACTGTTGCTCTTTCTTTTTCATTTCCTTGGGACGTTCTTGGAAGGAAAGGTCACAAGTTCACAGGGCCTGTTTTGGGCTGATGTCCAGGCCATTATATGTCCCTGACTTTTCTCAAACTGTTCTTTTTCCTGAAGTGTCCTTTCCCCTACTCACCTGGTGACACCCAGTTTGCCTTTTAAGGTCTGGCTTAAGTAGTATCTCCAGTTGGATGACTTGATAAGAAATCTCTCTTCCAGTTCTGGTCTAATGCCTGTCTCTATCTTGATAATAACCTCAGGCATTTATTGAGAGCCTACGATACGTCAGGCAGTTTTTTACAGGATGTTCATTCATTCAATGCTCATTGAAAAGTTCTAATTATCCTCATTTTATAGATGAAAATTGAGGCATAGAGGTTAAGTAGCTTGCCCATGATCACACAGCTAGAAAATGACCAGGATTGGAACTCAAGTTCTTAAACAATTATTGCAAATACACAATAATTATTTTAATAATGTATGTATCAGTTTTTCCTACTAAGTTATGAGGAATTTTCTCTCAGGGGCTCTGTCTTATTCTTCTGAGTATATTCAGCATTTTTGAATGAATGAATGAATGAATGAATATGTAAACACACAAACTGGCATGGGGCAACAAATTCACATTGCCCAGAACATTCTAAAATGAAGAGAGATCACTTTATCATCCCAATTCTTTCCTTTCTCCACAGTAAATATTGTTAATCATTTTTGTGACCTCATCTGGAAATGGTTAAGTACTTACTGGTTGTATATATCTGCTTTAAAGGATTTATCCAAATAAGATCACACAAAACACATTCTCCTTGCTACAATATGCACGTCTATTTTCAACTTAAAATAAATGAAGGAAGAACTGGAATGGTGGATTTAATGTATTATATATAGGTATTGATTTACAATGTGTCACATCTTTAACCTATATAGCATTATGATACAATGTTCCTTCAATACAATTAATAAAAAGAAAAGTGCTAATGAGGCATAAACACAAAAAAGAAAAGCTGAAGTAGGAATGATTCATTATCTACAGATGTATGTCAATGTATATATATGTATATTTAAAAATATATAATGTATATACATATTTTAAAGGAAGGGTACAGGCAGGAATGAAAGTGAATAGGCAGACATGGAGAGAGGAGGAGGAAGCACTTTATTTAGTTGTCCATCTTGGTTGATCCCCTCGCCCTGAGTTACAAATGTGGATCCCTGGAATATATGCTGACTGTGCTCAGAGGACTTTACTGCTAAGCCACCAGGATGCACTGATTCGTGATATTTTGATGGACTATACACCTTGAAAATGTATTGATTTTATGTCTGCAACATTTATTGATCAGATATCAAATTTTAAAATATTCTAACCACATGGTAGTAGCCTCAAATCTCCTGGGGAAGAGGGAAAGACATTACTAAAGGAAACTTCTCTATTTTAACCAATGTGCTTGCCCACGGTGCTCACTTAGAATCCTTTCATTTCTGTTACTCTTCCACATTTTCAAAGAAGCACTCACTGGAGTGTTTTTTAAAAGGAGGGGATGAGCAGAGAGCTTTGAGCAGAGATGAAGTCTCTAAAATTCCTGTTGGCACTTGAGTGTCTGGGGTTTGGGGTGTAGGCAATCATGGGCTCCCTGCTAGCACAGAAGAGCTACCATCCATGTTGGGGTTTTGCTTAAGCTCAGTTCTTTTACTATTCAAATATGTCATCGCCTTCTCTGGCAGGGAGGGAGCACCACAGGGTGCTGACTGGTGCCTCTCTCAGAAGTGAGGGAAAGCACGCACTTTGCAATGGTGAATCCGAGAACATCTGGCTTGTGATTTTGATCCTCACCTACAGATCGGACACTTGAAGTGGGATAGTCCCTTGTTGCGAGCCAGCAGACAGCTTCTGAGAGAGACACCCTGCAAGGAGAGGGGCCTCTCCCAGGGGAGATAGATTCCCCTATGCTCAAGCCTTTAATGCCTTCTGGATCAACCTCCTTTCTCCTCAGAAGTTTCCTAGACAGCAAGACAAATAAATTTAGCTTGTATCACCTTTTTAGAAATTGCAGTAACATCATGTAGCACAAAATTTACCATCTTAACCATTTGATGTATACAGTTTGGTGACAGTAAGCATATTCACACGGCTGTGCAATCACCGCATCCATCCAGCTCCAGAATCTCTTCATCTTGCAGAACTGAAATTCTGTCCCCAGTGAACAGTAACTCCTCCTTCCCTCTCTCGCACTCCCTGGTGACCACCTTCCTACTTTCTGTTTCTATCAATGTGACTCTTCTAAATACCGCATGTAAGTAGGATCATTTAGTATTTGTCTTTTTATAGTTGGATAGTTTCCCTGATATAATGTTTTCAAGGTTTATCCACATTGTAGCATGTCTCAGAATTTCCTTCCTTTAAAAAGCTAAGCAATATTCCATTCTACATGTAGACCACATTATGTGATTCTGTTCATGGGCTGGTGGACATACAGATGGCTCCCACTTTTGTCCATTGGAAATACTGCTGCTGTGGACATGGGTGTACAAATACCTCTCTGTGTCATTTTCAGTTCTTTTGGGTCTGTACTGAGAAATCCCTGGGCCTTTTGATAATTCTGTGCTTAATTTTTTTAGGAAACACCATGTAATTTTCCAGAGCAGCTGTATCATTTTACATTCCCATCAATAGTGCATAGGGGCTCCAATTTCTCCACTCCTCACAATACTTGTTATTTATTTATTTTTAATATTAGTCATCCTAGAGTGTATGAAGTGGAATATTATTGTGCTTTCATTAGTTTTCACTCAAGAAACAGTGTTCTTCAACATGGTTTTGGGTGAGAATGGCCATGACCTATTTGTGTTTGGAAGAGGAATGGTAATATCAGAGCAATCTACTGAATGGGAGCTCAGGGCACAATGCCAGTCTACACTGGGACCTAAACCTGATATCTGACCTTTCAAAGGTGCTGGCTGGGAGGCCCTGCACCACTGCTTTGCTGGTCCTCGGTGACCTCCCCAGGGGATTACTGACAGTTAAATTCTGTCCTGACTCTGGGTGGGGAATGCCCCCAAGCTAATATAACACCGGTGGTGGCAGCTTTGTGCTAACTCTTATGTAAAAAGAGTGTGTTCCTCCAAGTGCCAGGGTCATGCATGGATACTCCTCCTGTTTCAGCAGTGGTGGCAGACTCGGAGACACACACGAAGGACCTTTTCTTTTGGCAGTAGAAGGAGGATTCAGAGCAGACACTGCGTAGACACTGAGAATGCTTGATTGAGAGAGATAAAATTGAGTTTGTGTTTCCACATTTGTCCCTGTATGTGAGCTTCACAATAATCTTTGGAAGTAGTGGAAAGTGAGCCAATTTGACAGAGAGACACAGTCTGAGAGATTAAATGCCTTACTTAAGGGCACATAGCTGGTTAGCAGAAATGGAACTAGAACCTAGCATCCTGGTTTTTGATGGAGATGATTCCTTCCAGGACTTGGTATTTCATGATTGGAATAGCCGGCTTTCTTCAGAATGCAGTGGGTTGAAGTGAGGTGTTCTGTTGAGCAGTGTCAGAGTAGCTTGTGTCCCGCCCTTTCTCCAAAAGATCTGAGTTTTGAAGTGTAGTGCAGAAGTGGGCTTTCTGAAGACAGGCATGCCTCAAGTGGGGCCTCTGTGGGTACCATGTAGTACTACTCAAACCCTTAGAGATTCAGTTCTGCTAACTCTACTTAGCAAAAGTTTAGAAACCATTGCTTGGGACTTTGACAATCATTAAAATCAACTTCTCAAAACACGTGTCACACACTAATGGGTTTGGTTGTTGTTGCTCTGCTTTGCTCAAAATAGAGATCACTTGACAGATTACATCCCCAATAATGTTCTTCCCACTGAATTTTAAATAACCCGAAATAGACACATCGGTCTGGGCAGAAATCATCAGGCTACTTGCAAATATGCAAGCCTGTGCATAAATGGTCCGTCTTCTGGAATTTGCTAACGCAAAGCCTGAGAGTCAAGAGGGCACATGAGAATTTGAGAACTCGGCAGGGGAACACCACTGGCAGGCAAAAGGGAACCAGTGAAGATTGATGACTTATCTCCACCAGGGTATCCATGGGCTCAGGTGGGCTCTGCTCCATGAGGCTCCCATCATGTTGCAGCTGCTATTACAGGGAGGGTGGTGTCAGTGATTGAGGGTCTTACATTCCTGTGAGTTTAGTGGGAACGCCAGTAAACAGCAGCACCTCTTCTGCTTTGAGACAAAAGACGAGTGAAACCTCCTTCAAATGGCCAACTCTGACATGTGTTTTGATATATATTTACCTGCACAGTATATAACTATTATTTTTATTATTTCTTTCTTTACAAGAGAAGCAACTTGAATCAAAACTGCCATGATTGGAGGAAAGACCTATAGTTACTGAGACAACAGTGATCAAATTTCTATGTTGCTCTTGGAATGAAATCCTCAGAGCCTACTTTAAAATTATAGACTTTAACATTTGCCTAATATTTAAAAATTCAAAGATACTCAACTTTAGCATCCCTTAAAAACCTGTTTTTAATTTCTAGGTAAAGCTACATATTAAATATCTGGCTCAGATGCCCTTCCAAAGCATCTTTGACCACATAGCTTCTCAGATCACACCTTCGTGTTCAAGCTTGTCCACGCTTAATCACGGGGCTGATCCTATTGGGCTGACACCCCACAGAAAGGCCCACACAGGATAACCAGAAAATTTTCTTCCTCTGTTATACTGAAATAAAATTTGCAAATAAGAAGAGTCTTCTTCACATTTTGTTTCATCTTTACTGAGCCGTAGGCAAGGGAATTTAATGAGAAAATTTGCAAGTATGGTAGGTAAGAATGTTTAGGAGATGGGAGTAAAAGTGGGGGATGCTCACATCAGAAACACTAACAAACATTTGTAACTTGCAAGCATCAAGAAAACGGCATGCTCAACTCATCCTTTCTCTCCAGAGTTACTAAGCTAGCTGATGTGGGAGTGCATTTTTTACATTAATTTCTGTGATGAAGTTTCTTACTTTGCCCTTGTGAGAAATTCAGAGGCATGTAAACTGATACCAGAAGAGTTGGTTAAATGTATGTTAATTAAAGAACTGTACTCAACACACACATATACTCAATTACATGGATTGGTCCAGACCTGGGGTTGCGGTTCTTCATGAGTTTTCTGTTGTGCACACAAGGTAGATGACTGATTCCTAGACTCATGTCCATGGTTGTATGCAACTATGCACAATCCAGCCAAGTGGTCACAGGTCCACCTATCTTCTACTCAATACAACACACCTGGGGATGAGTTGGTGCAAGAGACATTGTTATGACAATAAACATCACTTTTATTTGGAAAGTAAAAGGCTCGCAATTTCAGCATCTGGACATTATAAATAATATTTGTTATCCTATCAAATACTGTAAGATACTCTCAGCCCTTTGTCCGTTGGTCTCATCCTGTTCAATATTTTAAACACCAACTTTAAGGAATATTCAAAAGTGTGCAACTATTCTCCTAAAGAGCCATATGATTTGAGAGCTTCTAACATCAAGTGGAAGGCACCTGTAGGAATGAGGCATCACTGAAAACTGGAAGTGGCTTTCTGTACCAGGAAATCTATAGATGAAGGAAGTTTTAAACTCATATTTAAAAGCTGTTATTAAGAATGTGCTTTTGATAACTTCATCTAAAGAGGTTTAATTTCTGTAAGTCTTGCTCCAAATAGACTTCTCCCCTCAAAATAATGTCAACACACTCAGTCACTATTTAGGTTAATATATTAATATTTTAGAAAAAATATTTCTCATTTTAATGGAAATATGGAAGATTTTATTTCATTTCACCTTATCACCAAAGGACAGATGTCCTCCTCTGTTATAAAATCCTAGCACGTTTTCAGCACATGCTATTAATGTTTGGTGAATTCAATCCTCTTTCACATAACCTGGGGACAACAAAATTCACTTTCCATTTATGCAAACTTTGCATATTAGAGGATAATATTTTAGCGACTTTTTAGTAGGACAATTGTTTCCAATCCTGAACTGCACATCAGTCATACAGATTGTCAGAGAAAATAGATAGGGCACCAGTTAAAATGGAATCTCAGATAAGTAAGAAATAATTTTTGAAAGTATAAGTATGTCCAAAATATTGTGGGATATATTATACTATATATATATAATATTGGGATATTCTTATACTAAAAAAAATATTGGTTGTTTATCTGAGATTAAACCCTATGTTTTCATTTGCTAAATCTGACAACTCTTAAGCTTTTAGGAAACACCAAAGTGAGGTCCCCCATCTAGAGAACTGGATATAATCACTCTGGTATGGGATACCAGTGTTCCTAATATTAAAGGCTCTCCAGGTGGCTGTATTGTGCAGTGAAGAGGGAAGGTCATTGCCCAATAATGAGCATTTTTATACTAAACCTTGTTCCCATGATTCCCAAGAGTAAGCTTCCTCCATCTTTCCAAGGTATCTTGTGCCTTAGCTTCCCATAGGCTCATCACAATGAAGCAGAACTTTTGAGATCACTTGTATAGAGTTATTTGAAAGGGTTGGTGAATTCTCCAAGAGGTATCTGAGGCTTGATGTTCATAAATGTCAAGTATGCTATTAAATGAGGAAATTGGCAGTGTTACAATGGCTAAAGCAGGAAGAAATGCCAAATAGTCTTCAGTTTCTGATTATGTATAAATAATAAATGCCACTAGTGGGATAACATCTAAGCTGAAGAAATCAAAGGTTCTCCTAAGAGAACAGGGATTGTTTGAAATATGATGGATACGTGGCTTATGAAGGGAGCTTAAACTTTCCTGATATGCTTTTAAGTGCCACATCATAATTGCTCATTCAGAAAAAAAAAGTAAAAAAACAGATGGCATTTTCAATGATAGGAACTGTGTTGAAAAACAGTTGGGTATAGAGGGTAGAAAAGGAACCCAGGCCTTCCTATAATAGACAATTCTGTATTGAGGAACACATACGGAGATCAGGGCCTTTGGTTATAAGTTGGAGTACAAGTAACAAGCCAAAAGATTAAATAGGAACATACATTCCTGGGTCATACTAAAGCAACCCTGTAAGAATCCCCCACTTCCTCTGCCAGAATCCCTTCGTGTGTGTAGTAGGAGCTGTCAATTTACCCCTGGTATGCCTACGATTATTGAGACAAAGGGCCCACATCAAAACAAATACATTCTTTGGATACTGGCTAACTTTTCTGCTTTGTTAGCAGAGGAAATGGAAAAATAATGTCAATGAAGTCTACATTGTATGGCAAAGCTATAAAGGTAAATTCTGATAAGATCAATATCTTCTTTTTTGTGCTCCATAGTGGTTTAATGGTTAAGTCTGCTGGATGTAGTCCATATACATCCCAAAGACTCAGGTTCATGCCCCAGGGAGGGACTAGAGAGTAAACAACCAAGATGAAAAACTAAATAAAGTAAATAAGGTGCTTCTTCCTCTCTCTTTCTGCCTGCCTGCCTCTGCTTGCCATCACTAATCTCTGTACCTTTCCTTTAAAAAAATTCAGTATCTTTGGTTTTGGAAGAGATTTAACAAAATAGAATGCTTAAAGGAAAGATCTTTAAATGGAGTTTTCATCAAAGACTATGACTCAAAAATTACTATTTATGTCATTTCTAAGCATAAGTGTGTTTATAGATTCACTGTTGACTCTTCCAGCTTCCATTTTGGTCGGCACTTATATTTGGTAGGGGAAATTATTTTAACATTGTGAGTTATTAGAAGAAAACATTGCTTAGGGCTAGTATATTTAGATATAAGTTATAAGATAGAATTAATTCTATCAAAATTTCTATTTTAAAATGTTAATAAAGACATTAGATCATCTAGGAGAAGAGGTGATGTAGATTCTGAGGGCATGGAATCGGTTAAATCAGATTTGGGGGGAGCAATGTTTAATTAAATATATAATTATTATGAAATATATGTGAATAGTGTGTTATTTCATTAAAAAAATAGCCACATTATATAATAAACTTGTCTCAGTTATTTAATCACTTAAAAATACAGATTTCAGGATTTTGAATTCAGGAATTTTTTGCATCTGTAGCTCCCGCCTTATAGAATGTAGGTTTTCATAGGAGTTATAATCCTCATCTGGTTAATTTTCTTTAAAATTCAAAAGGAAAGCTATATTTGACTGACATTCATTGTCATAACCTTTAGTAGAGAAAAATGTGAGGTGTTACTGACTAAAAGTAGAATTCATAGAATGTACTTAACACGATTCATAACATTTACTTGGAAACTGAACTAACTTAGTTTTAAATAGCACCTCTTCTCTATTAGATAGGGAAAGTTGGTGCCAACATGAGCAATTATGTGGAACAGATTAGAAATGAACAATAGCAAAGTAATACAAATGAAGAGCTTTTCATGTTCAGATTTGACCGATGTTGCTTTATTAAAGTTCTATCTTTGTGTAAATTTACTCCACCAGTATAATGAGGTCAGTTTGAAAGATGTATTGCTTATAACTGAATTAAATCAAAATGAAAAATTTTACAGTGATGATTAAATGCCAGATTGAACTGATCTCATTAAATGTGAAATCCTAGTATATTTAGACTGTTGCCGGCATTTTAATACATGAAAATAATGAGATATGACCAGAATAGTTGGAAAAAGTTACTTCTCCTTTTTTTTCTTTTAGCAGTTTCTCACTTCATAGTTGAGATCCACTTTCTGGAAACTGATGAAATAACTTAGTACGTGAGTATGAAGAACACCGTTCTTCCCAGTGAAGGGAGGAAGAGCCAACATGTATCTGGGCGTGTTGTTCTATGCCAGTGTTTTGCTCATGATGTTTACTTAAGGTTGTTACCTTTGTGCTTGAGTCAGTGTTCACAAGGAAGAAAATGTTCATGAAGCACAGCTGAGAAAGGCACAGCTGCAGGCAGTAAACATAGATGGAGCACGGTTTTATGTGAGGTCCCTAACTGAAAACAGACGTTAATTCTGTTCTTGGAGTACCCACAAGTGAACTCTCCATCAGCGACTGTGCATGGCTGCCACAAGGCCAGCTGTCACCCCATCATAGGCCTGTATTTACTTATTGCGATTCTGAAGGCAGAAGGGCAGGTTTGCATTGTTTTTGCTCCTTGTGGAGATAAAGACATGCATGACATTGGTCTCCACTTGCCCTTGAGAATGACAAGTGGGGCTCTCCACAAGCCAAGGAAAGTAAGCCAGACATACTGAGATGCTCATTAGATATTTACTGCAGGTGCTAATAGTTTTCTTTTTGTAAATTAATTAATATTTTTATTAGGTAACATTGATTTACAGGATAATATGTTTAGGTGTGGTCACTATCAAATATAGGAAGAGCACACCATGCCCACTGCCATTTATAATTGTCTCCACTACTGTCCACTGGATCCCACAACCCTTCACTCTCACACACAACCCCCTTCCCCTCTGGTTTTAGTTTTATTATTATTGTCCAAGGGCTGACTTTTTGTTTTGTCTGTTTGTTTGCTTTGTGTCTTTGTATTCTACATATGAATGAGATGAGCTGGTATTTGTCTTTCTCCTTCTGACTGATTTTACTTAGCATAATCCCTTTCAGTTCTCTTCAGTTTGCCACAAATGGTGGAATTTCATCTTTTTAGGGCTGTGTAGTATTCCATCACACACACACCACATCTTTTTTATCCATGTATCTGTCAATAGGCACTTAGGCCTTAGACGGTTTCCATTTCTTATCTGCAATAAACATACATGGGAGTCCATATATCCCTTCAAATTAATATTTTTGTGTCTTTTGGGTAAACATCCAGAAATGAGATGATGGAATCATATGGAATTTCCATTTTCAAGTTTTTGAGGAATCTCCTTACTGCTTTTCATAATGGTTACACCATTTTATACTCCCACTAACAGTGTGAAAGGGTTCCCTTTTCTGTACATCCTTTTCAATACTTGTTTCTAATGATTTGGATATGGTTATTCTCCTAAGTGTGAGGTGATAACTCAATGTTATTTTTATTTGCATTTCCCTAATAACAAGTGGAAGTACAGTCTTTTCATATATAGGCTATTGGTCATCTGCATATCTTCTTTGGAGAAGTGTCTATATAGATTCTCTGACCTTTTTTTTTTTTAAATTGAAATGACCGTTTTTCTGTTGTTGAATTTTATGAGTTCTTTATGTATTTTGAAAACGAAGCCATTGTCACATGCATGATATACAAATATCTTTTCTCAGTCAATAGGATGTGTTTTCGTTTTGATGGTTTATTTCACTGTGTAGAAACATTTTTAGTTTGATGTAGTTCCTTTGGTTATTTTTGCTTTTGTTCCCTTTTCCATTGGAGTTGAATTCCCAAAGACCTTTTGAAGGCCAATATCATAAAATGTATTGCCTGTGTTTTCTTCTATGCATTTTAAGGCTTCCAGTTTTATATGCAAGTCTCTATTTTGAATTAATTTTTGTGTAGGATGCTAGACAGTGATCTAGTTTTATTTTTTGCATTCAACTGTACAGTTTTCCCAACACTGTTTATTAAGCCTTTCCTTCCTCTATTGTATGTTCTTGACTCCTTTGTTGTAAATTAACTAACCAGATATGTGTGTGAGTTTATTTCTGAAGTCTCAATTCTATTCAGCTGATCTGTGTATCTATTTTTGTTCTAGTACTGTATAATTTTGATCATTATCATTTTACAGTATAATTTGAAATTCAGGAGTGTGCTCCTTCTACTTTTGTTCTTTTTACTCATCAATTCTTTGGCTATTAGGGGTCTTTTATGATCCCATACTAATTTTAAAGTTTTTTGTTCTACTTCCTTGAAAAATGCCAGTGGAATTTTGATGGGAATTGCATTAAATCTCTATATTGCTTTAGGCAAAATAGTTATTTTAACAATGTTAATTATTTTCAACCTTGAGCATGAAATATCTGTCTACCTCATTGTATCTTCTTCTATTTCTTTTAATAACTTTTAGTTTTCATTGTATCTCTTTTGTTAAGTGATTCTAAGGTAGTAATTTTGTTTTTATTATAAATGGGATTGTTGTCTTGATTTCCCTATCTCCAGTCTCATTTGGATATGAAAATGCAACCGATTTTTGTATATCTATTTTGTAGCCTGCCATTTTACTGTATTTATTAATGCTAGTTCATTTTTAATGGCGTTTTTAGTGTTTTATACATGTATTATCATGTCAGCTGCAAATGGTGATAGTTTTATTTCTTTTTTTCCAATTTGGACTTCTTTTATTTCTTTTTTTTGTCTAACTGCTATGACTAGGACCACCAATATGATGTTGAATAGTAGTGATGAAAGTGGACACCTCTCTTTGTTCCTGGTCTTAGAGGAAAATTTTCACCATTAAGTATGATGTTGGCTGTGAGCTTATCATATATGGTCTTTATTCTACTGAGGTATGTTCTTTATATCCTGTTTTACTGAGTTTTTTTTTTTTTTTTATCCTAAATGGGGGCAGAATCTTGTCAAATGCTTTATCTGCATCTATTGACATAATCATGCTTCTTCCTTCCTTTGGTTGATGTGCTGTATAACATTAATAGGTTGTATATTCTGAACCATCTTTACATCCCAGAATAAATCCAACTTGGTCATGATGGATGATCCTTTTTATATATTGTTGAATTTAGTTAGCTAATACTTTGAGAATTTTCGTATCTGTGTTCACTGAGATTTTGGTCTGTAATTTTATTTTTTTGTTATGTGCTTATCTGATTTTGGTATCAATGTATTGTTTGTTTCATAGAAAGTGTTTGGAAGTGTTCCCTGTTCTTCAGTTTTGGAGAGGGTTTAAGAAGAGTAGGTATTAATTCTCTGAAGGTTTGGTAAATTTCACTGGCAAAGTAATCTGGTCCTGGGCTTTTATTTTGGGGGAATATAAACTTATTTTTCTTCAATTTCTTTTTTCCTGTGATTGATATGTTCAGGTTTTATATTTCTTCATGACTTAAGTTTTGGTAGGCTGTCTAATTCTAAGAATTTGTCCATGATCTTTAGTAGGCTGTTCATAGTGGTCTGATAATAGAGTTCTCTTGCTTTATTTGAGAAATATTTTTTCCTCTAAACAAAAATAGTTACTTTAAGTTTATTTGACCTATGTACTTCTCCTTATAGCAACCCGATACCAAAACACAGATTAATGCTTATTCCAAGTGTTTATACCAATACTTAATGTAAATGAATCTATACTTGCTACTTTTTCTAAACACCATAGAAAACTGGTGTATAATATCAAAGGGACTATTGAGAACCACGGATACATTTGGAAAATTTATTGTGGTGGTTGACTGTTTAATGAGGAAAAGATAAAGGTAAAGAACATTTGCCACAGTCTTACTTCATTTTTAAGGATCAAGGTGTTTGGGGAAAAACAATATTAACAACAGCTATTCCTTTGAGCAGAAACATTTTAAACATTATTAAAATCTTATATAATTAGGTGAAATTGGGTTGAATCTCATTTACTCACATCTGTTTGAGCTGATTGGGATACATTCTCTTTAGTGGCTCTTCAAATTTAAAATAGATTTTTATGAGTTAGTACCCTTTTCTACTTCTTTGTCTTATTTTGAACACTTAAAATACTGTGCTTTTTCCTGCTAAATTATGTGTTTGGGGCTACAAAGCAGTCATCCATCTAACCCACTGGGTTGGGAGGCAAGTTCCTTCCACTGTCTTAATTTCTTTCTAAAATCGAATTTTAATCTGTGAGTGATGTTAAGTCTAAGTCTATTTTTCCGAATTTTTCTCTTGTTCAGTCTTCTACTGACAAGGAAAATAAATAGCTAATTTCCATATTAAAAGTGCTACCATTTTGTTTTGTTTTGGTTGTGGGTAAGAGATTGCTGTTCTGAACCAACATAAATGAAGCTCCCTATTTAAGGGGGACAGGCTTGGGGCCAGAGCAGATGGAGACCACAGACTTGAGGGGAAACTGGAGGCAGTATCTTCCAAGCCCATCCCCGCGCCATTGGTTACTGACTGAGCAATGCTTGGGAGACATATCACATGAACCCCAGGACTATTCCCTTCATATTCCCTTCCCATTTGAAGATAGGGGCAAATGGGAAACTTTATATTCCTTCCTAAGAGTATTCTTTCCATGTTGACAGAGTTTAATGTAGTTGGGAGAACCTGATAATCTGAAGGTTAACAGGACTAAGGAACCTGATAAGCATATTGACGCAAAGCCTTCACATGCTGAGAAATGGAGAACTGAGTAAATAGCACACAAACAAGCACAAACAACTAGCACACCACTTCTTTCTATGAGCTTCCATAAAGCTATTTTTACTCAGAAGCCTGGCACTAAATCACCATCACAGCAGAAGACAGATTCCAAGGGTGAAAATCCTTGGAAGAGCATCCAAGAAGCTGTTCTTGTCGGCACAGACAACGTCAGCTCTTTAACTGCACCAACCCTTCTTCTAGATGCTGTGGCATCATTAGAGCTGAAGGGGCATTAGAATAATGAGTGTGATTTTAATTAGACTGACTAGGAGAACTATTGTAAAAGCCTTTGATAGTTAAATGCAAAGGCATTTATTTAGCACCTGTTTTTGTATTAGACTAGGTGGTGTACAAAGAAGTTTAATCAGACATTTCAAAGAAAATAGCCACTGCTTGCTTTTGCCTCTGGAAAAATTAAGTTCCATTATCATAATTAAGTGAAATATGGCAGCAAGAATACCTAATTCTAATCTCTCCTCATTTTCCAACATCAAAAATATTCATTGTATCTCTACAATAGTGTGTTAAAACATGTTACAGAATGCAGTCAACGCAAAAATATGGAGAATAGGTCTTAAGTTTACATTATTAAGCAAATTAATGTTTATAGTATATTTTCTGATGTTCATTAGTTAGAAGACATTTGTTGAGAATCAGATGGTGAATGACTTCAATTAATCCACACTGAGAACAGAGTCTCTGATATTATTGGTGACACAAACACTTGAATTCTGACAAAGGTTTGAGAAGACTATGAGCTTTATTCTAGAGGTGTGGGTCAGCAAATGGCATAGAGTCTGGGGGCTGGACATCAAAACCTGACATAGAGGAGGATGTAATAAAGGCATGCTATGATCCTTTAAAAATTTTTATACAGGTGATTGAGATGTTCTGTAAATACCTTTTGGCATTAATACTTCTCTCTTCGTGATCAGTTAATCAGTCAATCAATCAATCAATCAATAGATCGATGTCTGCCATGCACTATACACTGAGTTAGATGCTGGAGAAACTGAGATTTCTAGACAGGGTCAGACATGCCAAGGAATAATTCCAACACAGTATAATGAATACATGATAGATGCAGGTCCAACAAGGATGCAGAAAGATGGACTCCTTTGTTGGCGTAAGGATGTGGGAGAGGAGTGTTTTGAGGAAGAATTTGCAAAGAGAAACCTTCCTGAGTAGGGTCGTGAGTAATGAGTAGGAACGCCATATGTTTCTCAAAGTATGCTCCCGGGACCACTTACATCAGAACCACTTCCAGAGCACGTGAAAAATGATCTTGCGCTCCAACCAAGACCTACTGGTTAATAATCTCTGGGGCAGGAGCTTTATAAACTTCAGAACCACTGTCCCGTGGCCTAAGGCAGGCAAAGGGGTACCAGTTGGAACCCCCCTCCCTCAGCTACTGCTTTCTCCCTGACTGTTGAGGCACACTTTCCAATTTCCTGCCAATAATGAACTTGCAGGGATAACGTAACTAAAACAAAAAAGCTTTTATTCAAATTTTGAAAATTACATGGCCAGGTGCCTACTCTTGTGGTCATGTGCCTCCATATTACATTCATGATCCCTGGTGTGCCCTTGAGTTTAGTAACTGGAGTTCTCGGTCACACATCTATCCAAATGGAATGTGCTGGAGCAGGGTCCGGGAAGTTGAAGTCCTGCTGTGCCAGAAATTGACCCTCTGTCATTGAGTCTTATGCAGACCCTCCAGCTGGGCAGGGGTATTTAGGAGCTGGAGGGGGTCTGGTCTCCCAGAGGTCTCAGGGCCCTACTATTTACCAACCAGTATGGAAGTGTCAACCAAGAAACACCAGACTTTAATATAATCAAGAATGCATTTACTCAAGAATGTTCTGTGTCCACAACCAAGGGGCAGTGCCAAGGGGTGCTCAGCAGGGTCAGGGAAGAGCGGAATTGTAGCAGACCAAGAAGAAGAATGGTCTGGTCTTAGGACCACCTGCACTGAAACTTTTGGGTTGGCTGACAAGCCTTCAAACAGAAAGCTGCAGTGTGGGGTCTTTGTGATAATCAGGGGATGACCTTCCAGGGTCTCTCCTAATTAAGGAGAGAACTAAGAGATGCTGTTCCTTTGTAAGCACTGAGGAGGAAGAGGAGATAGGGAGCAGCCAGAAACCTCAGCGTGGCCATAGGACTAAGGGAGTCTGATTCAAAGCTGGTTCCATGGAGGAATTTTTCTATTTTAATAACAGGTACATACCGGTGTACTAGCTGAATGTTTCCCTATACGTGTACACACGCACACACACACACACACACACACACACACACACCAAACAAAACGACGAAGGAAAATGAGACAAAAGTATGAGTAAGGTATTTATGTTCCCTATTGAGAGTTTAAGTATAGTTAGGAGTCAAAGCACAGACAGACACCTAGATAATTTCAGAGGGTATATGTTATCTGTGTACATGAATTATTTTTTTTAAAGAGCTAGTAACTTTTGTTCCTTTTAAAGATGAGAGTCTCGTCTATTGCAACCAAGTTCTAGCACTTGTATTAATGATCCTAACTGTATTTTTTCATTTGGGGGCCAATACGAATATAGCCCTATTCTCTAGAGCTCACTCTGGGCATAGTTTCCCAGCTATCTGCCTGCAGCGGTTCTGCTGCAACAAAATACCACAGACTGGTGGCTGAAACGCAGACCTTTCTTTTCTCAGGGTTCCGGAGCTAAGAGAACAGGGGCAGCATGTTCGGAACGGGGACCACTTCCTGACCTACACATGGCCGCCTTCTCTGTGCCCTCGGGGGCAGAGAGAGAAAGGCCCTAATTTCTCTTCTCCTTCTACTGACACTCAAAACTCCACCTTCATGACTTCATCTAAACCTCCTCACCTCCCAAAGACCCCACCTTCTAGCCATCATTTTGGGAGTTAATGTTCCAATATATGAATTTGGTGGGGATACAAACATTCAGTCTAGTACATAACCTTCACACCTTCATCTGAGGCCAGAGTTTGGGCAACTGGTAAACTCCAGAGATAAGTGGAACATTCTAGCACATGGTATTAGGTCTTGCATTCTCTTCTGTGCCCCTGCCAGGCCTCCTGGGCCATTGTCAGCATTCTAGAAATTCTGTGAAGATCTCTGATACTCCGCACAGTGCTGGATTTGCACTGACGACTCTCCCCAAGGTCAGCTGACAATGAGACCAACAGAGTGTTGTGTGACTCCTTCCTCCCTTCTCCACTGTCCTCCTCCTCAGCCTACCCAATGACGTTAACTCTTTGTGGATGGAGGCAAGACTTAATAACTACATGAGGCTCTGTCAAATAGTTTGTGAAGTATTTCCCATTGAGTCATCACGTCACCCAAGTCAGTTCTGGAATTGTGCTGTGCTTGGGGACGACCTGCAGGGTGTTAAAGCGGGTTCTGATGGGTAGGTGAAGGGAGGGGGCTGAGAGTCTGTTCCCACCAGGCTCCAGGCAGTGCAGCTGTTGCTGGTCTACTTTGAGTAGAAGAGACTAGACAATGAAATAGTCACAGGGATTAGTCCGTATCTACAGGTTGTGCTGCATAGTCCAGATTCAGACTTTGAAAGAGTTTGGCTGCTTCTCATTGCTTGGAGACAGCTTTTTGGAGCCACTTTGCATTACATGGTGCCTGCAGAATTTACTGTACTGGGGATGACATGGAAAGGTCAACCCTCAGGAGGTTAAATATTTTCCTTGTGAATCTAAGTTGAGATCTCTGAACTTGCTTTTCAACCCATGGGACCTCACAGCATCTCACCTTAGGAAACACTGAGCTCCTTGGAGCCTCTGCCAGGATTCGCTGCCTCAACTAATCTGCCTGCTGGGAGAGGCTGAACTAGATTCCTTGGAGCAGGAGACAGGAGATGGAGTGATTAAGGCCAACCTAAAATAAAAATTAAAAAGCATAGTGAGAACATCATGTGAAATGAAAGCTTATAAAATTGTCTGTGGCGGGACAAAATCAAAGAGTTTTATTAGGTGATGAAAAACACTGTAAACTTCATGTGAAAACATTCCAAAGTTTGGCCTTGTGTCGTATAAGAGAGGAATTTTACTAAGACTTATTTTAATCAAGTGAGCAACAAGGAGCTATAATCCCATTTATACCCAGATTTGAAATTGTTTACACACACATGCATACACACACACACACACACACACACACACACCCCTTGTGGCAATTTCTTCGTAACTTGGCTGCACAGTTTTTGAAGAGCTCTTAGGTGCTATTCTGGTATAGAATCCCAAGAAAGCAAAGGCGTGCTACGATTTATGATTTTCAAATATACTTCTGTTTAAGGTACTATAAATAATTCGTGCCCCATGAGGTGCTGTTTCTCCACATGGGCCTGTGTATTCCCTAATTCTGGTCACATCCATTTGGTGGAGGAAGTAAATCACTTCCAAGTACTAAACTCTGAGCAGGAAGCCAGGCAGAGGCACTCAGGCGAAGGACTAGAGGTGGGCTTGGCGGAGAAGCTTGTTTATTGACTTCTGGCCTGGGGAGGTGTGGTGGTCCCCGGGGCAGCCTATCTCAAACTCATTTCCTCATGGCGTTCCTGCTGTGGGATGGGGGAAGTAAGAAAATGGCAATGGTTTGCTGGTTAATCCTCCTGGAGAGGACTGAAAACCTTTGTAGGTGGTGGGAAGAACCAGGGACTAAGAGAAATACGAGAGATGTCTCTGGTTTTACTACAGTCATTCAAACTGTGGTCAAACGAAGCAGCCTGGGTGGTAAGAAGGACCCTAAGAATAATGATATGACAATGATCACCACCACCACCACCATCACCAGAGTGACAGGAGCCAGGGCGAGCAGACACTGACTCCTAACCCTTGTAGGACATTAGAGTCATTGGGATATGTCTGCAGGGGGTGGTTAAAAAATACCAGTCCAGGCCCCACACTCTCTTTTAAGAGTGGAACCCAAACAAGTGTTCTCACCTCGGCCTCTCATGCCCGGGAGATTGAGAACCACCTCACTGGAGTTTGAGTCCAGGAGAGGAGGGTGGTATCAGGCCCTCTAAATCAAGCAATATCACACTAAGTGTCTGAATCGGGAAAACAAGCAGTTACAAGTCAGAGGACTCAGTATTTACTGAGTGGGGAGGAAAGGAAAGGTGGCGGTAGGGAGGAAATTAAAAACATGAATCTGTTCTAAGATGTCTTAGATGAGCTTTTATATATCCCATAGAAGATGAAGGAAAATGACAATAAAGTACTTACATTGATTACATTTGTAGATCAAGATTCTTGATTTGCTTGACATTAATTTTTAACTAGTTCTTTAAAAATTGACAAAGGCAGGCTGGATAGAAGAATGCAGGAGAGCAAGTAGTTTTCATAACTTGTAGCTCTGATCCACAGCCTGTCCCCAACAGAGAGACCGTCCACTCTGTTCTACATCTCCATCCTCCATCATGACCCTTAACCTCTGGCCTTTTCATGCCGCCTCAGAATCAAGCATAGGGCCCTCATGATCTTGGCTATAATGAGAGCATGACCAGGATAAGAGAACCTGGATGCGCACTTTAATTAAGAAAAGTCTGTTGTCATTTAGGTCTGGGTGGTTGGAGTACATTTCACCAGGGGTTCTTAGTCTTTTCCTGGTCAAGGAGGCTGTTCAATGAGGTAGCATCCTTACTGCTTGGTGCATCTTACGCTTTAATACAAGCAAAATTGCTCACGTAGCATCACTTAACAGGTAATCCCGTTAGACTTTTCTAAGTCCACACCTAAAGAATCCCTTGGTCTCTGAATGAAGTGTGTCCATGTACGTGTGGAAGCATCAAAAGGCTTCCATGCTCCTGGTTGGGTTATTTCCCAGGTGACTAGTTATCTTTGATGTTCAGCTACCCCAGAGGCCACTCTCTGAGTTCGGGGGAGGAGGGGGCGGGTAGGCTAGCATTCCTGCTTTCCTGGACTCGTTCAGTCCTAGACCCTGTCCTGTCCCACTCCATGCCCATCCCTACAACCCATGAAGCAAGTTATATTTTGTGAAAATTCCTTTTATCAGCCAGGATGGAAAAATGTTTCCTCACTTAACGCACAGATAAGTTGAGTGTGTACAAGGATGAAGGGATTTATTTTACAAAGGATCTCTAAACTTAGCTTCCATGCTCAGGCAAGGAAACATAATTTTAATATTTCTTCTGAAAATTTCTTTGTATTCCTTTAGGATCTAATTTTGCTCTCGCGCCCATGAAGAGCCTAATCATAGATTAACAAAGCCATACATTGCTGTAATTTTGTTTTTACATATGCAGGCATTAGGTTAAAGCTAATAAAAAGTGTACCTCTTGGCATCTCCATAGGCATTAACATGAAAAGCCCTTAGCTTCAGGCATATAATTAGTCAGGCTGTACCCAGATGTGGTGTTAACCAAACAATTTTCTGGAGCAACTGTAATTCCAAACTTCCAGGCTATGGATAGCATGGATATCATTTAACAGCAGTTAAGTTATGCAAAGAATAATAGTGACAGAGGTGTATTTCAGATGGTGTCTAGGGTAGTCTGTCTTTTTTCCCATAATGATGTTGAGAAATAACTGACACATATCACCGTGTAGATTTAAGATGTACAATATGGCGGTTTTATTTACATATATTGTGAAATGATCACACCAGTTCAGCTAACATCTATCTTTTCAAACTGAAACTTTGAAGAAAATGAGAGAAACAATTTTTTCCTTGTGATGAGAACTTTTAGGGTCTACACTCAGCATCCTTCGTATATGTCACAGCAGTGTTAGCTGTAGTCGTCATCACATCTTAGTACCATTTGTCTTAAAACTGGAGGTTTGTGCTTCGCTAACACCAATGTCCAGTTTCCCCTCTTCCCACTTCCCATTTCTGGTAACCACAGTCATTTCTTTTTCCTGAGCTTTGTTTCTGTTTTTGATTTCATATTAAGTGAGATCACACAGCACTTGTCATTGTCTGACTTATTTCACTTGAAATAACATCTTCCAGCACTCTCCATGTTGTGTGTAGACACACAGCCATTCATCTACCGAGGGGCATGGAGGCTGTTTCCACGTGTTGAATATTAGCCTGACTTTTCGGTGAAGCAGCCTGAGGAGAGGCTGTTCTCACAAACGAGGCGCTCTTCTTTCAGTGCACATTGATTCACAAAGAATTGTTAGAACCTTGACCACCTGTGTAGTTCAAGGGGAACAAAGGTGAAGAGAAGGGTCTCCAAAGAAGGACCCCCATTCCCATGGGGGTGGGTAGGCATGTCAATGGAACTTACAACCACCTCCAAAATGATCACAGTATTGCATGGGTCTAGAAGGATCTTAGCCTCTGTTCTTTAACGGTTGAGTTCATTCTAGTATGAGGCTTTAAAATAGATTTTTACTGGATGGGATTGAAAGAGGGACTAGCAAATTGTTCAAAGGAATGGCTTCTGCTTTGAGGAGAGCAGCATTTGGCGTAGTGCTGGGGAAGGTTGGGGCAGGAGAGAGGAGCCCAGGAGCTGGACAGTGGGCACTGCCTCTCTGCTCTGGTTTTGGTTCTGTAGCAGTGAGTGAAACTGCAATGAAGACAGGAATGCACAGAGTACACAGTGGACCTACACTGTCCAAGTGGTCATTGGAACAATGAATCCTGACCTCTTAAAAGCAGTGTTTTGTAGCTGGAGAAAGAGTTGAACTTTACAAGAGCTGAACTTGGAGATCTAATTATGGACGTGCCCACGGACCTGCCAATTAGAAGGATTCTTCTCTAAAACACACATTTTAGAAAGGCAAAATGTGGGCAGTGCTCCACTTAGGACACCAGTCTAAGAAACCGGAGAGTGGAAAGAGTTTGACTACACGGACATGTGGCTCAAGTCCCCTTCTTCCGCTGGCCGTTCTAAATTCACTGGCATACTCTGCATAAATGGCTACAAAAGAATGCATATGCAAATATGTAATTATTATTAAGTCGATGAATAAATGAGTGACTTTGGGTGAAATGAGGCCGCCAGTGTGAGTTCAACAGAGGACCACCACCTCTGACAGGGTGATCGTAATCCTTTCAGGATCATCTTGCTTAAAGTACTGTCCTGTCCTCTGAAATCATTAGACAACAAATGAGACATACCTAGATCCATACTCCCGATTTCAGTAACTTCTACATCTAACTTGGAAACCAAATAAACACCTTGTATAGAAGATGCTCTCCAGCACCAGAAAAGGAGAAATAGAACCCCTATGCTTGCGAAATTCTTTGTTCCAAGTTCCTCTAGATGTCAGTATTACATAGGGAAATGAAAACATAATAGCCTGTGGTAAGGAATACAGACTTCACATTATTTAAATGGTAAAACATATGTCATATATAATTGGTGAAGAAAAACAGCCTCACTGGAAAACTGGTTTTATATATTCCCCTGGATAGACAGCTTCCCCTGTTGGTCAAGTCAGACTGCTGTACCCAAAGGATGTTAGCAATGCTCGGGGGCATTTTCAACACCCATAAAGACTTAGAGGCAAACACTGATGCACAGCACTTCACAGTCTTACAACCAAATTCTTCATTTTACATGTCTGATGCTCTGCAATTGACAGACACACATCAGCTCTCACTATGAAGTCTGCATGTGCTTTTACCAGTGTGTTCACGTTGTCCAGGAACAATCCAGAAGCACAGTGTCTATCCACCAGGAGTTTTTATTTCAAAAGAGAAGCACTAAAGGTAGAGCTACAAAATAAACACAATTTGTTAAACTATCTTTATTGACTTTTTTGGTTATATGCTTTCAAATTTGACTTAAATTCATTCTCCTCTCTCCTAGTTTAATTCTAATCTTCTGACCAATAAATATTTAATTTTTTGCTCTACTAATTTTTCACTTTATGTCCTTCTCTCTTAATCCTTTTTTTTTTTGCCTGTGATCTTGCTGTGTGGTAAATATTCAATAAATATTAACGATGTACCATGGCTATACTCCTTCCATTTCTTTTTCAAAGTGACAGTACAGTGTAGTAGTTAAGAGTAGAGTCTGAAGTGGACAAGTAGACAACTGAGTTAGCACCCCTGTTCTGCCATTCTGAACTGTATAACTGGAAAATTTCTCAACTAAATAGAAAATGGGGCTAAAACATACATCTCAAATAGGTTGCTATGAGGAGCAACTGAGTTAATAATGTAACACACTCAGAGAAGTGTTTAGTACATAGTACTTAGTATACATTTTCCATCACCTCATCATCATTTTTATCATGATTAGCAACACTACCACCACCACCACCATCATCATCATCACCACCACCATCACCACCATCACCACCATCACTGCCATCATAACCATCATAACCACCATCATTTCCACCACCATCATCACCGTCATCATGTTCTCTGCTGAGCGCAGGGATCAGCTGACTTTGCCTGAGGAAGCTGACAGACATTTTCCCTGCAATTTCACTGGAAAGAAAGTTACAAACTCTGCAGCTCTTATCCCTAATCTTGGTTTTTCACAGATTTACTAACCATGCCTCTGTATTTTAAGGTTTTTCACATATTTACTAATCATGCCTCTGTATTTCAAGGTCTCTTTCTGAAAAATGGAAACACTCTGAACCAATGGGATTGCCCTTTGAGTGGTTTAAAAGAACAATGCAATTTGTCTTAATATTTATGTACCACACTTACATGGGCATTTTTATGTTTGCAAGTCACCCGAAAGTAATCTTTGCTCTTTTCAAAGAAAAAAAACTTTTTTTACATCTATCTAATTGATTTATAAGGTATAACTTTAGAATTTGTGATAATTTGAGTAGACTGGGCTAATGCTTATCTTTTATATGGTATTTATAAAAGGTTTGCTAAATTACTTCAGAGAAGTGAGAAACTCTGAGATGAATGTTTATCTATTTAGGAAAAGGGCCATCTGTTCTAAGTAATGTAAAAGCTCCATTTATAAAAGTTTACTTTAGTTTCCTACTATCTGGTTTACAATACCCATCCATATATATACTCTTGTTTTTATTTGATTTACATGTGAACCATATCAAGGTAATATAAACGGAGGGCAAAGATGACATAGACATTATCAATATCCTTTATGAAGATGGGCCTTCTTTTACAAATGATGTCAGAGGTTTACGAAATTTCTTTTAAAACAGTGAGTTCATCATTTTCAAATACTGTGGTCTATATAAGTTTTCATTAATTCATAATGTTCCACTCTCTAAATTACTATTAATTTTTGTGTGTTTTTTCTTGTTTGAATCATACAGTATAGTGTTTCTTAATCTGGGTAATTTTGCCTCTGGTGGACATTTAGTGATTTCTGAAGATAATTTTGGCTATCACAACTGGGGTGTAGGATACTACTGGCACCTGGTGGGCAGAGGCCAAGGATTCTTCTAATTATGTTACATACATAATCACGGTGTTCCCTACAAGGAAGAATGATCCAGCCCTACCTGTCATCAGTGCAGAGGTTAAGAAAGACGAATGTAATGTGTAACTTCAGTTGCTCAATTGTGTATCAACAGGCTAAGGAGAAGAGGGTGTCACACTCCGGCCTGAAGGAAACCACACCTGTAAAAGGCAAAAGGAACTCCTTGCCTCTCACAGGTAACATCTTTAGAACACTAGATATTTATGGCTAAAGACATTTCTCTTATAAAAGTACTGTTGCTGTTCTTTAGAGGAAGCCACACATTTAGAAAGTCTTTTGTGGAGAAGTGCCTTTGGAATATCTCTATTTGATGGACTCTGGATACTCTAGTTACAACCTGGAAAATCTTTGGGAACACTGGTCACATTAACATTTACTTTACTTTTCAAAAGCTTCTATCTGCTGATAAAGAGAAATCTGAAGAGAGCTGGCATTATAGGAAGCCGAAATTATAGTGATCGCATGATCTTCCATTAGATTATTTTATGTCCTATGGGGGATTTTAGAAAGATATTCCTAGAAGAAATAGTCTTCCTCTGAGAAAAATTTTATGCATTTTAGACAGAAAGATCACAAGATGAGGGAGAAGATTTTGCTGGAAGACATTTCATAGAACCAAGAGAAAATATAGATGGAAAAGGCTTTTCATGCACAGAGAGACTGAACAGACAAGGAAATAATAGTGGTGTAGACAATAAGAAAGCCACAATGAATAAAAATGAATGTCCAGGGTTGAAAGAAGAAAAAAATGGACCTTGTTCTAAGGAAGATACCAGTCGAAGAGAAACTGAGAAAAAAAGAGAACCAGCAATTATAAATGAAACTGTGCTGGACAAGTGTTCAAATACAAAACAGTATGTTGAGAAAAATGATGATGATCAAGACTATGAAAGGTAGGGTTTAAAAGGTTACACCTCTACAACTGCTGTTTTTGTAGATCTATGTGCCACTGCAATTTAAGACCATATCAAAAGGATGACGGAAGTGAATTTTTAAAGGGATAATTTAGAACTCAGTTTCCCAGTTTGTGTGGATTTTTCTTGGCCACGTTTTTCTTGCTATTGTTATTATTATTGCTGTTATTGTTATCATCATTACTTTGCCTGTGACATTTTCAGACTTTATACTGTTTTCTAAGACTACTGCCAACTGATAATCAAAGTTAATGAATACTAGTGCTCACATTAGTGATCTTTAAAAAATTAAAGATCAAGTTCAAAGTTCTTTATAGTAACATAGAGCATTCTTCCTAAGATCAAGAATTAATGTGTGATTAGTTTCATCTGCAAGTTAAAAAATGAGTTCTTAAAAAGTTTACTTACTTCAGTACACAGGATAAATTGACAATTTCCCCCAAATATAATGATGATTGAATAAGAAGATTATTCAATGACTCTTCCTCAGTGGAAAGGTTCCCATATAAATTCATGCAATTATGTATCCAATTAAAATTTATGACCCTATGTGATAATGAGTCACAGAATCAATTTGGAATAAAGATTATCCAAATATCTGTGATCTTTTCAAGGGATTTAAGATATAATTCTTATTTAATGAAATTTGTTTAATTTTCAAATTAATTTTAAAGTAATTTGAATTAATTTAAAAACTAGTTAATTAATTTAAAAGAAAGGTGCACGTAGGAATGAAGGTGAGCAGAGACAGACAGGCAGGATGTGGAGAAAGATGCATTTTATTTATTTTATTTAGTTGTTCATCTTGGTTGTTTCTCCCTGACCAAAGTCTTGAACTGGGAAACTTGAGCTGTACGTGGATTGCACTGTGGTGGGCTAATCCACTAGGCCACCAGGGCATGCCTATTTTTTTTTTTTTAATAATGTATTTGAAACACATTTGTGCAGAAGTCTAATCTTCTAAAAGTTAAACACTAATATTCTTAGAAAGTCATCATCGCAGAGATGTGCTTAGTAAGGGCTGGGGTTGTTGAGAAACATGGATGCCATTTGTGTATGTAATTCAATAATGTTTTTGTCTGAAGAGATGAATGGCACCAAGCAAACTCTTTCATAACTTCATTATTTTCAACATATTTACGATCCAAGAGGTGAATGTCCATATCAAATGGGATTCCTGGAGATTGACAATATCTAAATTAAAAAAAAATTAACACCTGCTGAGTGCCTGGTGCAAGAGAAGTGATCAAGAAATATATGCTGAATAAGTAGTAATGTTTAAAAGCGAAGCTGTTACCATCTCATCTCCCTTTGTATCCTTGAATGCATGCAAGCAGCTGCAGGCAATCGATGCTTAATGAATAACTGGGGAAATGAATAGGATCATACAAGCAAATTTCAGCAGCAGCAACCATGGAAAAGTATAAAGAATACTGGAAGAATATTATTGAGTAATTATGCATTTTAGGACTGATCCATGGTTTAAATGCTTAGGCTGGAACTTGGAAAGGGGGAGAAATTTAACACTTGTATAATATATACTTACCCAGTTTTACTGGGTGTTTTATTTTCAACTAGACAGGAAAAATTCATCTTTGTGCCTTAGCTGTGCCTTCAATGAAGCCCAAAATATTTTGGAACATAATATATAATAATATCAAACTGTTCAACGACATGAAGAAATGTCTCATTTTCTTTATTCCTCTGCTTTAATGAAAATAATGAAATTTTTTTAAAGTGGTGCTTTAAAAAAGGGATCAAATAATTTCTTATATTTGAATTTAAATGGTCTCAGGCTGGGAAATAGTGCCCTCTTGGATTGTATTGAGTGTAGAAATTTTGGACAACTTTGGCATTTCTAAAAGCTGTCCTGGAGATGCTATGAACCATCTTTAGCGGATCTGACATTCCAAGACATCAGGTATCACCTTCAGCATCACGGATCCCGACATGAAGTGAAAATGCATACTCTTGGGAATAAAATGGAAGGCCCATAGTATTTTATTATTAAATGAGCATGATTTTACTTTGAGACCCAGTGCTCTGTGCCACAGAGATGCCTGCTAACAGATGGTCTTTCTTTTCCTCTCACTTGTAGATGACATCCCAGCTCCTCCTGCCCCGTTTAATCACCGTGTTGTGACAGCCAAACAAGCAGCAGTCAAGAGTTTCTATACTGTGAGCAGAACGGAGATCTTAGGAGGGTAAGTGATACTCAGTTTTCACAACACTCCAACAAAAGAAGAGAGCTGTCAGACTTCACAAATGTGTACCTGTCTCACCTGAGAATCAGAAACATCATGAGGAAACATCTGAAGAGATTTGAAACATTTCTTAATATGGCCACTGATGCCAGAAAGGCTGTGGTGACAGTGACGAAACCCACATTTATTGTCTGCTTTGTTCCCCATGTTGTAATGTCTGCAAGTGAGAGAAGCCCAGCATGAGTCACCGGGATCCAAAGCTTCAACACTGAGAAACAAAATGTAGTAATGAGTGAGCACTCTATTTCTTCTGGCGTGTATTAAATCTCTTTATTTTTTAAATCATTAAGGTTGGTTTTCCACTGAGGTTGTTTCTATCATTATTACCCCCGTCCACTGATGATTTTCCTCACTGGAGAAATTTTTGAAGGAAAACTAAATGCTCACTGTCTCCGTGAGAAAGGAAGAGAGAGTCCATCAGCGTCCAAGTTCATTGCTGGGGGATGTTCCTTTCTCTTCGGCTTCCGCCACAATCCCGCTATGACATACTATCATCTAAAGCCTAAACTATAAAGCTTCCCTCCAACAGCCTCTCTATGCAAAATAGGAAGAGGAGAGCATAAAATGTATACAAAATATACAAAGTGTACTTATCTACACATGGAAAGCATGCCTAGCACATTACATACCCAGCATATACCATATACTCATGTCTGGCAATAGGGCAGAGATCTGCAACTGGTCACTGGGGTGGAGTTGAGATTTGTAAAGTTTCTTCCTCCTTGTTCCAGTTCATATTTATTCTGCCTTCTGCCTTTGGAACCACCAAAACTTTCCCCTCCTCAGTCAGCTGACCAGGGAAAACGCGCCTGAACCTGTGAGGGTGGGCTGAGGGAGATGGGCAGTCCCATATGAATGAAGGCCACTGGAGTCTCGGACTATCACAGCAGCACTTGTCCTTGGGGAGTTCAGTGGCAAGCCAGCAACTGTTTCTCTAAAGGAGGACAGTTCATTTAAGAAGAGGCTTTGAAACAATCCTCAGGGTTCATGCTGTTCCTGCTCCAGGTTTGTTTCTGCCTCTGCAGACTGGGATCTTCTCGGTCATTCTGCAGTCTGGGCTGGCTGCCGGGCACCTCCTGTACTGGGGTCTTTTCAAAACTGGCAGCCAACACTCACGCAGTAAATAAATGAGAGGGACATAATCAACACACAGCCGTCGTCAAGCAGTGTACCTCTGTTGTAGTAGCTGGAGACTCAAGACGCAGCAAATTATCTTTCACTTTGGCAGCAAGTTGCGACATGCCAAGGTCATGGGATCCCGAAAAACTTGTGTGTGGTGACAGGCCTTTGAATTTTTCTAGGGCTCGCCTCCCACCCTGTGGTCTCTGGAATATAGTTCCTACTCATGTTCAATTAGTGTAAGATTATCAGGATGGGGACTTCATTATGTTCATGTGAAGCCTTTCTCCAAGTCCATCTGCTTCTGCACAGGGTGTGTGGCTGAGTTGAGCACAATGTGGTGGCAGCTGCCACTCTGCCTGTGTCGGCATCCTCACCTGCGTGGTCCTCGGCTTCACCATGTAGTTAGGGAGGCTCCCTCTTCCTCCTACTAGAAGAGCCCATCGCACGGGCAGGCACCTGTGTTCTGTTTCACCAACACAGGAATCCAAGCTAGCAAATCAGATTTAAAACTCCTGAGTGTGCATTTGGTATGTGACTGCAATGGAAGAAGCTGTCTTCCAAATATACATAAATTCATATTCCACCGAAACTGTCAAATATCTTATAGGTCACTCTGTGATTTTTCTTCCTGTGTCAATTTTCAGCATTTAAAATTTTTTGAAGTAGCACGGTTTATAACATCATACAGGTTTCAGGTGTTGACGCTAAATCAACATCTGTATATTCCACACTGTGTTTAGCACCAAATGCCTAGTTTCCAACCTATCACCCTACAGTTGACCCCTTTAACCCTTCACCTACCCCCTCCCCTCTCACCTATAATCACTATTTTGTTCTTCTAGTCCAAAATTTTGTTTTTGATTTTTCATTTTTTTCTGTCATTTTTTTCCTTATCTTTTTCTTTTTCGTGTACTTTATCATTTATATTTTTGATTACGTGTATCGGTATGTAATATTATTAGTTTGTCGGGCTTGACTCCTGCAATCAGGGCTGGAGGAAGGGACTACAAAGGATTGAGAAAAGGAAGGAAAGAATGAAACAGACCAAAATAGAAGAAAGCAGGGTCAGGGGTAAAACTATAGGGGAACTCTCCCCACAAATAGCTACCACAAGTCACTGACTCCTGGCGTATTTATTGTCATTACACTAGGCAGTCACTTACAGAAAAATGCAAGAAGTAAATCAGCCATTCTAACAAACAATGTTTACAGAGTGATTTTACATTTAAAAGGTTTAAGATAACTATCTAGCTTCTAGGCTTCTTCATGAGCCTCAGCAGGGAACAAAAACTTCCTCGCCAAGGTTTTCCTCCCAGGGTAGGCCACTGGTTTTCCAGTAGCCTGGGTTATTGTTTTATTTTGCTTTGGCTTTACATATCTAAACTAAGTTTCCTCTTTATTGATCCCAGCATCTTACAATTAAATGGTTAATATTAGCTAACTATTAAGCTTCCTCCTGAGCCTCAGCAAAGTACAAAAACCTCCTCGCCAAGGTTTTCCTTGCAGGGTGGGCCTCTGGTTTTCCAGTTGCCTGGGTAATTGTTTTACTCTGCTTTGGCTTCACATATCTAAACTAAGCTTCCTCTTTATTGATCCCAGCATTAGTTAATTATTTATATATTCAAGTTTCAAAAATAATTACAGGTGCCTGACCCACAGTCTGCATTGTTCGTATGCTTACAAAGCCTAGATTTTTACATTCTTGTGCATTCAGAGAGATTATATATATATATATACATATATATGTATATATATACATATATATGTTTGTAGCAGAGGGTTCGCAAATACTGGGGTACGTATGAACCAGCTGAGGACAGTGCAGGGCCTCACCTGAATTCCCACCTCAGCTCTGTGGTCTGGATGGGGCTGGGAAGCAAGCATTCCTGGCCCTCCCCCCACCACTGATGTTGATGCTAGTGGCAATACTTTGACAAACACTGTTCTAGAAGATCATTGGCTACAGTAGCTGTACTGATAGGTTTGCTCATTCAAAGTAAAAAAAACCCAAAAAACAAACAAAACTAAACAACACAACAACAAGCAGAACAAAAAGAAATGCTTAGGCAGTAGCAGTTCCCTGAGCAGTGTCTGGAGCCAGGCCTGTGGACAGGACTCACGCTGCAGCTCCATCTTCTCTGGCAGGGGGCGCTTTGGCCAGGTTCACAAGTGCGAGGAGAAAGCAACAAGGCTGAAGCTGGCAGCCAAGATCATCAGGACCAGAAGTGCCAAGGACAAGGTAAGGGCAGACCAAGGAGAGGAAAAGTGTGTATGGGGGGAGGTCTAAGGACAGAGTAAGGGGGGGCCAAGCACAGGTTAAGGGCACCTACCTGCACTGATGCCCCGCCTCCCACCCCAGGATGATGTGAAGAACGAGATCAGCATCATGAACCAGCTGGATCACGTGAATCTCATCCAGCTCTACGATGCCTTTGAGTCCAAGAACGAGATAGTGTTGGTGATGGAGTAGTAAGTGCTGCGTCTCCTGCAAAGCTGGGTCTGCCTGCCGCGTGGCCCGCCACGGCTGGTTCTGACTGGTACCAGATGATTGCATCCTTTCAGAAAGCACGTTTCTCAGCAACAGACATCTCCCTGTGTGCCTTTCTGATAGAAAGTAGATATAAGGTGAAGGATGCAGTTGGACTGTTGGCGGTGAAGTAACGTATATACACAGATGCTGGTTTACAGTGATGTACACCTGAAACCCATGTAATGTTATGATGCAATGTCCCATCAAGAAACACTTTTTTTAACTTAAAAAAATAAAGAATTAGAATGCCATAGTAGATTTGACTTAGGTCTAAATGATGCTGTCCAAAATCCAGGTTAAATATCCTGACTAATGCGGAGGAAAGTGATTTAAATTTTTTTTAAATTGGGAGAGTGATTATTGTTGAGTGACATTTCATTTTATACCCCACCCCTAATATACAGTTTATGTCAAAGTGAATAATGAATGCAAAGAAGCTTCCATTTAAAATCACCTTTATAAAAATCGTTGTGTTTAGTTGAAGTTGGGTAGTTCTAACTATCATGGAGTCAGTATTGTGATTGGTCATTCCAACCCCGCTCTCTCCCACCCCCAATTTAGGGCTTTATCTATCATGATGCAATAAGGAATTTGGGATAATGAAATATCCAGCATCAGACACATCGAAGTTCTTAATCACTGAACTGAGTCTGAAGAATCCCTGCCTAGACTTCACTTGGCGTTTGGAATGCCCCTCCTGCCTTCTCACCCCCTCCTCCCCGCTTTGCTGGAAAAGGCAGAAGTGAACTCACTCCAGAGCCAGGGCCTTGCTGGAAGGAACTTTCAGCCCTTCCATTTGTGAAACTGATGGTAGCTGAAATAGTCATCTGACTGAGAGAGCCAAGAGGGCAGAGAAAGACTGCATGCACACACTTGTTGGAAGAGTTTGAGGTACTTCAACATGGAACTGTGGCAGGAAACATGTGTGTTCTTATGGAACCTGACTTTGGACTGATCTCCTCTGTCCCCTGCAGTGTGGACGGAGGGGAGCTGTTTGACCGCATCATTGATGATGACTACCACCTGATGGAGTTGGACTCCATCCTATTCATCAAGCAGATATGTGAGGGAGTCCGACACATGCACCAGATGTACATTCTCCACTTGGACTTGAAGGTAGAGCCTGTTCGGAATCTTCTCCACTGTAACCTTCCCAAGCCTGCCCAACTGAATATGGGTGGGTGGGTCAGTCGGATACTACATACCAACTAGGGAATTCACACTGACACTAGGTCCACGTTCAAGAATGAATACAATACAACTCTGGATTCTTATCCTCATCTCCTCATTCCCTACTGTTGTCACTCCCTAACATGTCCTCATCTTTAGGAACTATCACTGAGGTTGTCTGTGTTAATGGAATTCACATGGGAGGTGGTTTCCCTAAAAGTGGCAGAATTCTCTGCAATGAGTCAAACTTTCCAGCTCTCTAAGAATCCCCAGAATGCTTCTAAAATCCTTCAAGCACTCTGGACTGCGGAGCTTTGTTTGCCAGAACATGGAGGAGAATGGGGTATAGTGCAGTCAGAAGGGTGGGGCTAAATGCTAAGGAACAGGGAAGGGTGGTGGGGAGCAGGTGGACACCATGTTAAGAGGTGGTAGGGGCCTATGTGAGCAGCAGGGAACCAGGCTGCTTCCTCTCTCATCTTTTGTATTGTCCCTTCACTTTTGATCTCCTCCCATTACTAAGTCCCTTGAATTGCACTGCACATACTTAACAGTGAAAGACCCAGGCCCAATAACTGACCAGCACTAACATTGGACTAACTATTTTAAAATGCATCATCTTGTGTGGCTCAATCATCTTCTCATTTCCCTCTGAATGGCATGATAGCGAGATAAATTCTGTATCACATACCATCAACTGTAATTCATCGGGGATTCTACAGCTAAATAAATTTGACTTCCTTAAATAGGTTTCCCTGGGCCTCTTTGTCCTGATTTATGTGGTTTGCTTCTCCCATTCACAGGGCAAGAGGAAATGGTGTATAAAATGACAAAGGCAGAGGCTAAAAATCATGAGTAAAGCCTTTGGCTATGAACTGAGTTTGATAATGCATATTTTCATGAAGTGTAGAAATGCTACAGAAATCCCTGAAGGGTTATGATAGGCAACTGGAACTGGGCCTGACCAGTTGTAAGTCAAACAACTCCATATGTGGCTGCATAATGCTTATTGAGGACTTGCAATGGCAACTGTAGTTACAGCTGTCATGTGAAGATAGTAGTAAAGACGACAACTGCCTGGGTCATTAAGGACCAGTTATCCTTTTCAGAAAGTTCCTTAGAAGGAAAAGAGTAAAAAAGAGTGAGTGCTTATCACTCCATGGGGGAGATTACAGGTGATTAAAAATGGTCACCTTCATATTTTTCTGTGTTTTGTTAATGAATATGCTTTAACTTCATAATTAGAAAAATGTAACTTTTGAGGGGTCCTCAAAGCGATTTCTTGACTATCTGTAAATTTTTATGTAGAAGTATTCCTTGACAATTGAGCAGCTTTATACCTGATGGATCTGTTATTTAAGCATGAAAACGAGATTTCACAGATAATACCCACTTCTCTATAAACAGCTTTTACTCATAGACATCTGCTTTAGAGATGTTTTAGAAAAGGCTTTCTAACAACATTAGGCCCAAATGCATGGACTACTTAATATTGATAAGGAGACACACTGGTATTTCATAACATATTTTTGAGCTTCTGATTTAACTTGAACGTATTCTCCACCCTTTCCATGGCCCTCCATGGCTGGGGTGGGGAACACAATAGCTAAAGAATAGGAAATGGAATCTTGGGGATTGGTTAATGGACTAGGGCTTGAGAGTTACAGGCAATTCTTTGACAACTTTCTCTTTTATAGTCTCTGTCCTAACAAAGGTAGGTATATTTTTAAGACATTCCGTATCACTGAGTTGCCCTTTTCAGAGTCTAACTCCAAAAGAACATTTAGTCAAGGAGGTTAGCCATGAAGATCCAACTCAGAAAACTTTGAAATGACCATGAACAAAGAGAACAGGAGTTGTGAGAGTGTGTGTGGGGGTAGACTTCATTTTGCATATGACTTTCCTGTAGACAACTTGCCAAGGGACAATCTGGAGGTCAGACCCAGTCACATTATATTGCATATTCAGTGAGGCTGTTTAAAAGAATCAGACCATTTCTCTTGGAACTCATAAATTCTTGGGAAAAATTTTCCTGCAAGGGGAAATTCATACTTAATAATTTTAGGAGGGCAGATGTCAAGTCTGAGCTGGGCTCCACCAGTTCATTTGGAGAGGAGTAATGCAGCTCCTTTTCTTTCTTCCCTCCAGGAGGCCCCAGTCTGAACTCACCCATCAGCTGAGCAAAGGGAGCGGGGCGGCAGGGTAATGGAGGTTGGCAGGGCACCCACAACCTCACCCACCACATAATTAAAGGAGAAAATACCCACATAGACAAGCCAGCCCTAAAGTGAAAGGCCTGATATGTTTTTTTCTGAGCATCGCTGTATTTTTAGTTGTGGTTCAAGGACAATTTAAGTAAATGATGGTTGTTTTCATTGCTAATGTGTCTCTTTCTCCTGGCAGCCTGAGAACATCCTGTGTGTGAATCGGGATGCTAAACAAATAAAAATTATTGATTTTGGATTGGCCAGAAGGTATGTCTATTTGGACATAGTGCATGAATGAAGTTAGGGAGCAGGCTGGGTACTCTGTCTTTGCAAAGATAAATCAGATCTATCCCTTGGCTTCATAATCTTAGACATAACAAAAGTAGGTCCAGCTTACCTTGCTGACATAGAGATTTAAGATCTAAAAGGTTCTATGATGTATGCAAGAAAAAAATATGAAAATTTAAAACCTTGTACTTAATCGGAAGTCATTCATTTAGAATGTGTAAGTTAATTTTTATTCATTTGTATTTGCCCCCTATGTAAAGGGAAGATTTACTTTAAAAATTAATAGTGTAAACAAATTTGCAGAGGGTTCAGACATGTAAAAGTTTCTTTTGGGAATCAGGAGTTGGCATGAACTTCTGCATATTAATGGTCTATGCTAAATGGATGTTGTAAATTACTATTCAATCATACAGGCTTATCAAGCCATCTAAATGTCAAGTACTGTATCTGTTTTCCTTTTGTCATTTTCTGTAATTCAGGTGTTCTAATTATGCTGAGAACTCCTGGAACTTCTTTTTAAATGTTTGATGCTCTCCTTAAACATGTGGGTCCCTTTAAAGTCTATTTATTTTAAAATTTCACATGGTTGAGATGATCTTTACATTAAACTTAAAGTTTGTCTCAGAGACTGCATCTTTTTAATTTCCATGATTTTCTACTTTTGATTGACACTCTATTCCTCTACTTTGCCTCGGAAATTTCAGATACAAGCCCAGAGAGAAACTGAAGGTGAACTTTGGAACCCCAGAATTTCTTGCTCCTGAGGTTGTGAACTACGACTTTGTTTCCTTTCCCACGGACATGTGGAGTGTAGGGGTCATTGCCTACATGCTGTAAGCAGATCTTCAGTCTCTCTGACACGTCTTTTCAACCACCAGCATATTCTATGAGGTTACGCTGTGTTGAACAGAAGTCCCAAGTTAGGTCTCTTAAAAATAAAGAACACTGTGCCACATCCAGTTACCTTCCAGGCTTTGCTGAAGCCTGTAGGTAAGAGGGGGGCATTCTTGCCCTGCAGGTCACCTGCAAAAGTTAATGTACATCTGCGTCACTGCTCACTGACACTCCTAGCACACCACCTCACACTCGAAAAGTAATGTAGAAAACCCATGTCCTGATCTAAATGATTAAGTGAGCCTAACTCTTCCAGGTGACACTCTTGCTGTCTGCCCTCTGGAGATGTGACAGCACCTTGCTGGCTATAAAACACTTTACAAAGGAAGGTGCACTTTCCTGAGGTCTTCATTGCTATAGGTTTCTTAGGGGTTGGGGTGGGAGAGGTAAGCATGTTATTAACTGCAGCAATTATGAGTATATGCTTAAGTATGAGATTGTTTGCTTTCCTGCAGTTTTAAATGTCAAAATCAAGGAAGTCACCTGTTTCAGAAAATACTCATTCCTGTCTTCTAGACTTAGCGGTTTGTCCCCCTTCATGGGTGACAATGATGCAGAGACTCTGAACAACATCCTGGCCTGTAGGTGGGACTTAGAAGAGGAAGAATTTCAGGACATCTCAGACGAGGCCAGGGAGTTCATCTCCAAACTCCTGGTTAAGGAGAAGAGGTAACCTAAGTTCATTCATGCTCTGGAAGAACTGGGTCTGGCCATAAAGGAATACACCTCCAGGGTTACTGCAGTTCATGCCTGATAACTACCAAGTTTCCTCTGAGTCATCTACGATGCTGTGCAAAGTTGTAAATGAGTTTGATGCTCTTGGCCCAATTTTCTGAGATCTATGACCACTTTGTTTATAAGGTTTGAATGAAAGAACTTCCTTTGTTTTGTCTTTTGCAACAATAATTTATTAACAAGGGACTCTTTTTGAGTGGACTCACCTTCAACATGAGATTTTATAAGTTATTTCCATGATCCCTTTCAAATTTACCAAGCATATATGGGTCCATGTTAGTGAACTCTGAACTATCACTTCATTTGAGAACCCACTATGGACCAGATTGTGCCAAGTGCTTTGGAAGTATTATCTCAGAACCCCAACCAACTCCCTGAGGTAGAAACTAATTACTGTTTTATGGTTGAGGCTAAGAAGTTTGTCCACAGTCATTCAGCTAGAAAGTGGTAGAACAGACAATTAAACACAAATCAACCTCCCCAAAGGGCATGCACTGAACTGTTATATGTTACATGACCTTCTCTTTACTTGCTGAAACCACAAGGATTCAAAACACTGAATAAAGAAGAGCGGTATTGACGGTTAGGGACTTGTAACTTAGAATTATAAGGGAGTGGAAGGGCATTGTGATTAACCTGTCAGACACAGTTTCAGATAGCTTGTGCCTAAAACTTATTAATGGTAGATAGCATTTAAGACTTTTAGGACCAAAAATATTTGCTTTATTGTTTTATTATTTTTATAGCTTTTAAGTTATTAATGGGTATGATTATGAACAAACAGATAGGAGGGAGTATTAGGGAGCCCATAGGAGGTGTGATGAGTCCAGCATAGTACCTGGCACATGGGTGGGGCAAGGCGGGGTCTCTGACTCAAGCACTTAATTGATTATCTACAATCTGCCAGGAAATGTATCTGGACATTGAAAACAGGTGTTAATTCAGCATCTAAGAGAAGAGATAGAAATTTTGAAAAAAGACAATACAATGTAGGTAATGCAAAGATAGAGCATATTATGAGGGTCAGAACTAAATCCTAAAGGGTAAGGAACTCTTAGCCAGGCTGGGATGACAGTCTGAGAGAAGGGACAATGCACAGACCATGGCTGTACCTTTCATGGAAAGAGAGAGCACCTGATGGTACTAGTATTTGGGCATGACTCTTCATCAGGCAATGAACACACAGAAATGTCAACTCTATCAAATCTTTGGTGGATGAGAAACCCACATTTACTGAGAACTTATTTTAGAGATATACATTTATGTGCTTTCTGATTTACTCCATGGGACAATCCTGTGAAGCATGAATAGTATTTCACCAAAGAGAAAAGAAGGCAGAAAGCAGTGGTCAGGCAGTCAGCTCAGAGAAGATTCAGAGCCAGGCCCCTCCAACCCCAGTGTTTGTGCCTGTCTACTCCTTCAGTCTGGGCACTTCGTTACTATCTAAGGGTGACACATAAACATTTGGACAGAATGACAACTGGTCATTCAAGTCACCATGTGGATGGAACTAAGGTCCTAAGGCCAAAACCAATACCACTAGAAAAGAGTATATTGCTGAGGTACAAAAATAAGCTTTAAATTGTATTACATTTTAAATTAATAGTATGATGCTAGTGTTAGCTTTTCAATAGATTTTAAAAGCTTGACATTCAAGTTCAGGAATAAAAAATTTTCAGCACTGTAACTAATCAGAATGCTGCTGGGGATCCAATACTGAAAGCATGTGATACTCAACAGGAAAACACTTTTAAGTGAGGCTGGTGGAAGTCATGTTTTTTTGTTTTGTTTTGTTTTGTTTTAATTAAACTATGTCTGCCTGTTTAGGGTCCTATTTACTGATGATAATGTTGTCACCAAGTTATTAAGTTTTCCTATGTGGTTTAATGTGTTAATTTGCACAAGAAGCAAATTTATGAAGCTAAGAATTGGGATATGATATCATTTTTAATACTTTTTATCATTCTTTAAAAATATAAAGGTATGTTGGATACTTTTACAAAGAAACTAAAGGGTACATTTTTTGTAAAGGTATCTAATGTACTCTCCATAGTTATATTAAATCTCCATCATCTTTAACTTTTTAAAACTTAATTTAGAATAATTGAATTGCCTTCAAAAGTTAGTAATCTGTAGTATTCAAAAGTTTTAATACATAAGTTGCTTTTGCAGCCATCAAGAATCATTGTAGCATTTTGTTTGCACAATAACAAATATACATTTATTCTTCAACTGACTGACAGAAGTTGAATTTATAAAGTCTGGACCTTACATCAAGAATAGTTATTTATATTTGAAAGCAGAGGTTCACTTGTTAACAAGAATTTTAATCACTGGGCTAGTTTGTCTTACTGATGTTGCTGTCCTGATTAGATTTGGTGGGAACCTATATAATGACCTATATCGTCATAGATTCACAATTCCAAAAAGACCAAAACCACCTGTGAATTTGACATTCGGCCATCTGGTCTACTAAAGGCTGAGCGAGCAGAAGCTGAGGTTGAACTGAGGAGTTAGACCTCATTTTCTGTGACCCTACTAATAACCTTCTGAATGTCCTGTTAGCTGGAGAATAAGTGCGAGTGAAGCTCTCAAGCACCCTTGGTTGTCAGACCACAAGCTCCACTCCAGACTCAACGCACAGGTAACAGGGCTTGTTGTTTTCCCTCTTTGTTTCAAGTCATTTTCAGTCTTCTGATGATGTGAGAGGCATCTGGGTCTTAAATGAGGTTCTTTCTAATTCTTTTTTCTACAGCCTTTAAATCATGGGCCAGTGTTAAATTGCTTAAAATGCTCTTGTGGATAATTTTGTATTTTTTTTTTTAATGAATCTACATTACTTTGTAATTATTTTCAGCATAACATATGCATATTACTAGATCTTTGTACCCATTATAAAATGAATTTCATCACTATACAATGCACACGCACATATAAGCCTAGGACATATAAACACATAAGGTGTTTTGAGACTATATGTTAATGTATGTTCAGGATAAATATGCCTCTTTAAAACAGAACTCAGAATTCTAACTTCTGTGTCTATCTGGTTTAGCTTGTTCTGGGTACAAAAACCCCCCTAATACTCAGTTTGTGCCAGGTGTTAATATAAATATACATGAGAGAAACTAAATGAAGATGACAGAAGTATTTGTTGAGAATAATTGGGTATATACTCTGCAAATGCTTTTAATAATAAAAATCCTTATCAACTGTGATTGCTTGATACCATTTACATTCTGACTCTCTGCTGTCCCTTCAGCACAGATTTCTCTCCTGAGTTTCAGATCCACATATCACCAGTACACTACACTTTTCCACTTGTTTTTTTCCATCTTAAACGGAGCTCCTCTCCCTTCATCTTCAACCTCCCAGAACAGTGACCCCTGAGCAGCCTAAACCAGCTTTCCCTATCCCTCCACCTCATATATAACTTACCTCCAAGCTTTGTACATTATTTTCCCTAATTTGTACTGAAGTCTGTCCAATTCTCTGTATCCCCATGGTTATCCCAACCTGGGCTATCCCACACTACAAATGACACAGAAGCAGACGTCTGATATTTAAGTAACGTCCCTAAACGTTAAGGATGTTCATCTGGCAAGAGACACAGGTCGGCAACAAGCAGCCTCCACTTTCAAGCTCACTAGGGAGAGACCTGACATGAATGTCAGGGCTACTGACATGTCCAGCAGAGTGTGCGTTTGATCCACTTTATTTCCCCCCGTCTGTTCTCCTTGTTCTCCCCACTCCCCAGGGTTTGGGAAGGAGCTTTTCCACTGACCAGCAAACCTTGGGATGATGATACTTTTGGTACTCATTTTTTCCACATCCAGTATTTTTATTGAAATTAACTTTACTTCTAAATTCAGCCTTAGTACTAAGTTTTATTTGTGTCTGAATATACCTTTCCTTGATAATTGGTACTGATGTCAAGTAAAAATAGACTTATTACCTAGTTGGTACCTCACCCACTACATAAACTGCTTATTAGGGTTACCAACCTATTTTGGGTCAATTTTCCACCAATATATTTTTATCCAAGCTTATTGGTGTCAAAAGACACTTTGACATGGTAGGACAATATAGAGATCATGGCAGATAATTAGTGACATTATACAGTTTAAAAAAGGCTTTAAAATATTTTTAAAGCCACGTAACAGCAACAAAAATCACCTTTTTGATATTCTATCCAACTTCTGGTACCTAGGGTGAATAGATATTTCAAGAAGAGTAAAGATTAGAAATCAAAACAAATTCTATTTTATAAATCCAGTTTGTTATCATCAAAGTTATGATTTTACAGCACTGTTCCAGGCACTACTTTAAATGCTTTACAAAAAGTAACTCATTTAATCCTCAGACCAATCCTCTGAAACAGGCATCATTAGAGTCCTCATTATGTAGAGGAGGACACTAAGGACAGGAGTTCAGTCTTGTTCAAGATTCCACCAAGTGCCAGCCAGCACCTGGGCAGGCACTGAAGTCTGGTCAGGACTTCACCATTAACTGTCCTGCTGGATCATGGACTGCTGAGCAAAGGCAGCTGATGATGGTTCTAGAACCATTCATGTGCCGATCATTTTGATGTTATTGAAAACCACTACTCAAGTTTTATTTCCCAATGAAATATTGAGATGATTCTGCCCTCCAACCCCAAAAGATTGATTTTTTGGAATAATCTTGGTTGTGATATGTTCTCTAAAAGCAGAATCTGACTTTATGTTGAAAATTTAACACCTACCTAAAATTATTTGCTATTTGAATCAAAACTATCTTCAAAAAAGTTTTGGATACACTTTTATTTCTTACTTATTTATCTTACCCATTAAACACGCCAGTGCTCATTCACTAAAATTAACAAGGATTTTTTTTTCCTTAAAAACGAAAGTCCTGAAGTTCTCTGCCTTCTGCATTGTGCTGAAGATGACACGCTTTGGCACTTAGTCTTTCTATGTCCCCAACTCCAGACATAATTCATCTTTCATCAGAAACTGTTCTCAGTAGGGATTCCCAAACTATAAATTCCCAAACTACAAATCTATTAGAACTCAGTAAGTGCCTACTACATAATTAAGAAATGTGTGGGGGCCACAGGAAGGAAAACTGTTAAAACAGTTTCTTTTTCCTCTAAACTAACAAGCCTTCTACCTTTCCTTACTATAACCAGTGAGACTCCCAGTGCTCACACCCAATTCTGATGAGTTAATATTCAACCTCAATAAATTCTTCTTAAATTCATTATGGTTTCTTTCATTATAACATTCATTATATTTTTCTTTCATTATAACATTTGATCAAATTACTCCTTGATCAGAAAATCTCCCAGTTCCCTATCGTTCACATCAGCTAAATAAATATCTGGCCATCCACAGCACTCGTCATGTCTGGGTCTCCATTTCTCAACACTTGTCTCCACTACTCCTTCCAGACCCGATCACACCTAGCAATTGGCTAAGGCTTATTTAAAAACACCACCTCCTTTAAGCCAGCTCTTCTCAATCCCCAAACTGGAAGTGTTTTCTCTCGGAACCTTGGGTTCTTGGGTCTTGTCAGTTACATGGCAAACTCTGGAGGAAACGGTTTCTGTGTTGACTGCAGGTCACTGCAGGCCCAATTTCTGTCATAACTCTTGTGTTTTGTCAAAGTGAATGTTGGAATGAGTTTTGACAAAATGCACGTGTAAGAATTGTCATTAGATCTAAGCTCCTTGTCTCTGACTCTTGAGTCGAAGGGTGGGGGTGACAGGAGCTTTAGGAGAGAGCAGGGGACATGCTTGGACTTATCTCTGGAGGTGGGTAGTGTGCCTGTCAGGGTCATTAGCAATTTAGAATTCGAGAACGTCTCATGAAGAGCATGTCCTACTCAGTAGCAAATGTTTACTCTGAATATTCTCATATAACAAGTCAGGAACTAATGACAAAAATTCTCATCTTTCCCAAAATGTCCCCTGGTTTTCCTAGAAGAAGAAGAATTTCTGCTCTGATACTCAGGACCCTGTGACCAAATAGTCTACGGGAGGTACCTGTTTGAAAGGTGGGTTTCAAGCCATTTCCTCAAGAGGTGCTGGTGCAAGCCTAAGGGAGGGGAACAAGTAAGAGTTGGAACATCTGTTCCTAATGTGGGAGCAGAGAAGTGTTTGGGCTGTGGAAGAGGGTCCCAAGATGCTCTGCTTGCACCCTGGCTCTGCTATTTTTAGCAGCGCAACCTGGGTCTTTTGCTTTGCCACTGATATGGTCCTACTTGCTAAGCTTGTCGAGATAACGAGAATCAGGAAAGCCCGGAGAGCAGGGCCTGGCGTGTAGTCGATGCTCAGTGATTACAGTCATCCATCCTTAACTGTACCTTCTGAGAAATGTCGCAAAGTGATGATGTCCTTGTGGTGTAACATCCTGGAATGTAACACACAAACCTGCAACACATGTAGGCTGTGTGTTGCTTGCTGTTGGTACCACTGTCTACGCCACTTGTCATTGACAAAACATCATTAAGTGAAGCCCGACTGTGGCTCACAGGTGCCCGTAATTGAGAAGAAATGTCTCTGGTTCTCCTTACAGCAGCTATGCAAGAGCAGAGGAAGTAAGGCCTTTTTGGTATAGAAACCAATACTCAGGCACTCGGAATGGAGTAACTGGTCCAAAGCAAAGCCCCTCATGACGGTGGCATGCCATCCTTCGGGCGTCTCTGAATCTGAAGCCCACATTCTTTTCTCCCCTTCTCAGTGACCTCTGGACCTGGAGGAGCTCTCGCGTCTTACACTTCTTACACCATGAGTTAGGGACATGCTCTACTCTGCCCTTCTTAGGATTTTGTCGAAATTATTAAGACATCCTTTTATACCTGAATACAATTATATTGATTAGCCAGCTCAATGCACACCCTAAGAAAGTGCACTCACCACAAAGGACTTTTAGATACCCCGATATTTATACATGTGTGTGTGGGGGGGGTGGTGCTGTTTACTGTATAGCAAGTCATCTCGGGCAGTAAGTTCATGACCGTTTCTGCAGCTGTAACAGCTGTGCAGGACTTGTGACTCTCGAGTCTGTGTTCTTGCTGCCCACTGGTCTCAGACTTCCATTCTGTTTGGTATTTATCCTGGTAATGAGACTTTGGCTGGTCTGTTTGACTGTATATGTCCAGTAACCTGCCTCTTGTAGAATAAGGTTGTGTAGAACCAAATCAGAAATAGCAGAAGTCACAGCAGAGCTAGGAAAGCACTGTCTTTGGTGGAGGGCCACTTACGAGTCTCACTTATTAAAAGTTCACGAAAAGTCAATGGGAAGGCTGTGCTTCCCTCTCACCAAGATCATTGTAACTTGTCACCAAAAGTCAGACCATTAGAATTTGAGAAGGAGCAGAGGCAGGTCCTGGGCCTGTGACATGTGGAGAAAGGACTGTCCAAGCTGTGCTACTGGTCTCGGAGCCCCCTGAGGTGCAGTCAGGCTCCACTGCACTGACATCTGCAGGCAGCCTGCCTGCATCCATGTCTTTCCATCTCTGACCCCTCCTTGGGAGCAGTTTTGTCCCAGCTATCACAAACCCAAAGGGTTTGCCACAAACCAGCTTCCCACTGTAAGCCTTGGGTCACTTGGGAGGTGGGTGGGGATGAATTTTTGGGGTGATGGGAGGTTGCCGGGTGAGGCAGACTGTCGCCACAGTCTGAGGGGAAGAATGGAGAGGAAACGGAGGTCAGGGGTGGTGGTGTCCTTCCACACCACAGTGGCGCTTTGAACCTGGTGTCATGGAGACAGTGGCAGCACTAGCAGTGACAGTGATGCTGAGGACAAAGACAAAAGCTTCTGAGCGGGTCACACTGACGCCGCTGAGACTATCTCTGCTGGAAGTGCTGGCTGTGACCTCTCTCTGAACTTGGCGGGGCTGCCTCCTGTTGGTCACCAGGACAGACTGTCTTCCTCTCCTGGGCTCCTAGCCCACACTGATCTCCGAAATTCACCTTGGTCCCACCCCAGGTGAGAAGGGCCCTTTCAGGTCCAGGGAATGTGAATGCTCCTTAGTTTACTTGCTTACTTTCTCCCCTCCCCCTCTAAATTAAAATGTAAGCTTAAGATATTAACTCTGGGAGCAGTCTCATTTGAAAAGAATGTTTGAAAAAAAAAAAAAAAGATCATTCTTTACAAATTTATCCTGCCAGGATAAGATGGGGTTTGGGGCAAGATATATTATGAGTAAAACCAACTTTGAGATAATATTGATTTAAAAAATCTGGCGGTTGCAAATTATTCCTGTGGAAAAAGAGCAACTTCCAGACCTGATGAATAAGGCATAATCCACAATGTAAATTGAGGCATATAAATCTCCTCCAATTTGTTAGAGGTTTTTTGATGTGTAGAGGAAACACTGTAAAAATCAGCTTGGTAGCATTTTGGGTATTGTGTTTTTTTTTGGTTCTGTTGCATCTTTTGCCAGCCTATGAGATATAAATGTAGGACGCCTCCTCCCATCCGCAGGGACGGTAGGGCAGCAAATGGCTAGAGGGCCCTGGGTCAGATGTGGTCCTGAAGCAAATGGCAATATTCCCCGTGAGAGCCAGGGTCTCACTTTGATGCTGGATCAAGCTGACAGGGCTTCAGAAGAAACAAAGAGGCCTTGTCCTAGGATATTGCAGCGAGAACTAAAATATCTCACATAAACTGAAAAAAAAAAAAAAAAACCCAACTCTGGGACGCAGTGGAATCCTTGAAGGGTTTTTTTCCCTCCTCTCACATACACACATACATTATGAAAAATCATCTGTGGTTTCCCTAAGGGGCACAACCAACTAATTACAATTTTAAAAGCCCTGCTGAATTAACCAGAGTCATATTTTGTTTGCTTTGCAGGAAAACTGCTGCGGTTGCTGCTGCTTTGAGAAGATTTTTGGACAAATCAGCAGTTCTGATGGCCTGACCCCCGTGAAGACCGGCAGCTGTGAGGGGCCGCGCTCGGCTCCGCTCAGGGGCGCCCAGGCTGCAGTCCTCCCTGCACTTCATACTCCCTGGTAGTTAGTGCCCACTAGGAAGATGTTTCCCTGCCATGCTGACTTTTTTATTTTCTACTTTTTGATCTTAGTCACTGGGGCAATGGGTGCATTATTTTTGTTGTTTCTTTGACTAGAGCAATCATACTTGAGATTTATAAAAAGGGAGGATGCATGTAGAGGGGAAAAATGGCTTCCAGTCATTAAACTGCCATTCAAAGGGGGTCATTATATCACCAGAAAAAATTTCTAAGCCTGGCATACCCTGGACACTGAGATTCTCAGACTTTATTTTTTGATTTGATCTGAAATCAGGAGAATCCATTTGATAAAGGGGCTTTCTGGAACATAAGCTTTCTTTGAATTTTGAGGTAAGAGATATCAGATGGGATATCTTCTATTTGTTCTGGATTCTCCTCCAAGTGTATCCATGTCTTCTAAGAAGCTGATTCTGCTTTCAAATGAGTGATGTGCATTTTCACAATGCCCAACCCCACTCCTTTCTCATGAACATTTATTTGCATGAAACACACTGGTTTTGAGAAGCAGCCCAAGAGGTCTCTGTCTGTGGTTAGTCTTAAAAATTGCAACCTTTGGAAGAGTGTTAACAGTCAGGAGAGTGCTCCCCATCTGCAGCCATCAACAAGAAGAGATGGGCTGGTGCATCCTGGGGACAGGGCTCGGCTTCCAATGTTGACATGACCTGAGAAGCAACACTCCCAAGTTTCTGGAAAAAACACTTAGGAAGATCAACGACCACATTCAGAGCCCAAAGGTGAGCGGCACCTCTGCTCACTTTCTAGACCCCAGACTGCTCTCTAGGTAGAAGTTTCCTCTTGTTCCAGAGCTTACAAATGTTTCATATGGGAATGAGCCCTCCTGTACATGGCTCAGAAAGACATGGGAACTCTGAAGAGCAGAACACACGCTCGTCCCTTATGAAGGACATACAAAACCACACTTAACTCCTGGACACATCCAACTCGGCCATTCTTAAGTTTTCTCCACATCTTCAATTTCCTATAACTGTTGAGAGTAGCTACATAATGTCCAGATTTTTATTGGTAACATTCTAGAATGCATGGTCACAATAGCAATGGAATGAAATAAAAACACAGGGGCCTTATTAGTGAGGGCATTTAATTTGCACATTAACTTTATTTCTCTATTATTTCTCATATCTGCCTAGCGAAACCTTCTAGCATGTCCAATAACTATAGGTGTAGTCCTAATTCTCATGTGTAAAATAAAGGAGGAGGAGGACAGATGAAAATGTGTAATTAAGCTAAGTCCACATGCCAATTTTGTGGTCCTCCTAGCTATAAAACTGACTCCTTTCTAGTTTCTGCTTCTACATTAGGATGCATTTTTCCCCCTTTGGTCTGTGCATTTATCTAAGGTTGGTTTCTTCTGTTCCTGTTATGTGACTATGCTTAAAATGTTTAATTTTGTTTCCTTAAAGCACACACACATACGCGCACACACAACAAAGCCCTGTGACTGAAGTGTTATATTACCATGCTATCTTTAGCTGATGCCACTCATCAAGTCTGGAAAAACATAAACCAGGGCATGCATTAATGCTCAGACTAGAGAGCTGGCATTCACTCAAATGCTAAATAAGATGCAATAGTCTGATCAGAAACCTCTCTTGGTGTTTTCTGTCCTGTGGCATGGAGTCTCTAGGAGATGGAGCAGGAGGCTTTTTGCCTGGCGTGCAGTTTGCATCCACTTTTCACTGTGGCCTGGGTTGGCAGATAAGCTGTGTCTATGACCTGCTGGCCACACATGGAAGAGACAGCCCAGACCAAATGAAGGAGTGAAATCTTGGCCAAATTCATTCAGTGATGACTCTGCAGATAGTGACTGTGATTTTTTTTTTTTAAACAGAGGTTTAGAAAGGAGACTTTACTTTGAAAGTGACTTTCCTTTAAATGTGTAGTTAAATTTCCACATTTGGATGGGGAGGCATCCCCAGGCCAGCGGGGTGCCTTTTATGTGAGATCTGGGGATGGTGTGCATTGCAGAGTTGATGATTACAGTCTAGAGTTACAGTGAAATGGGAGTGTTCAGGTTGGTCTCCCGTTCATCCTGTCCCCTCTCTTCACACCCCTGTGCCTGGTCCAGCAAGAGAACTTGGTGGCTTGCCACTCTAGTGAAAGAGGGGACTTTGCAAAGTGGAAGAACCAAACTGGGTATGTGCATGCATCTGGAGAAGTTTGAGTCTGGCTAGATTGGGGCTACTGTGATAAATTTTTCCAAGAAGTTGTTAGAATTTGACATCTGTATTTCTACTCCACCCTTTTAATGGACCTTGTGGCATTGTCCACTCCTACTAGGTAGTTACCATTTCTCCAGTAAATGTAGGCTATTAAGCACTGATGAGGTACTTCCATTGCCTGAAGAGAAATACGCCTGACAAACTATTAAGGAAGAAACATGCTCACATATGTCACGTGTAAGACGTGTAAGACATCTACACTTACCCAGGATCTCCTGTTATGGAAAAATCAATGAGAAAGCACTCATGTCCCAATCAGTGACATACAAATCTCCAGGATAAATTCTCACCCAAACCACCTCCTGTGAAAAGATTTCTAAGTTGGAATTGGCTAACTCTCATGTCTGTTGGGTATCATAAGTCTCTTTTTCATTGTTTTTTTTTTTATCTGACTTGATATGATTTTGTTTTCTCTCCTCACAAACATAAATAGGCATGCTACTATTGTCACTTTACGTGAACGCATTTTGAAAGCTATGTGAATACCTATATTTTCACTATTTTTCTAGGAATAAGTATTGCAGAATTGTTCCTTGTTTTAGAAATCAAAGTATGGATTTTATATTAGAGAAATATGAGTCTGTTCTTTATTCTCTCTGTGGCTCTGATGTTTCCAACCATGAGGCAAGGGAATGGTATGCTTATATGTGTTTGTTCATTTTGGATTATAGGTCGGTTGAGGGAACCCTATTTGGAAAGTAATTTGCTAACTTGTAATGAGAGGAGGGGACAGAGAACCTCATCGTGTGGTCACTAGACTCAGACCATCTCTGTGTTCCCTGGCATTTCTGCCCTGGGTGCAGTACAGCACTGTTGAGTCTCACATCCCAATACCTACAATGTACTCCACTTTGCTTTTTCTCTCTCTCTCTAAAAATATTTAACTTCCTTTTCTTAGGTTTTCAAACTCCATCTTCTTATCCTTCACAATGCTCCTCTCAAGCCTTCTTGAGATGAAAATTATATTTCCAAAAAGCAAATTGCTTTCTGTCCTAAAGGAAACTTAATACTGGTCTTAATAGATGTTGAATTCCTGCATTAAGATGGCTGCTTTTCATAGCATAAAGCCTGCAGTTTCTCAAGCAGACTTTTTAATATATTTCTCCTAACTCCCTTTTAGTCAGGTGTGTTTTCCATAAGTAGTTTTTATATGAACAGTTTCACCTTCTGTGAAGGCTTGTAACTCAAGTATCTATACAAAAGAGTGGGAAGCATCGAATTACTGAGTGTGCAAATGTTGACTTTTATGTATTTTGTAGTTGTCTCAACTGATAGATATCTGGTAGTCCTTTTGATGAGATTTATCAGTGTAGATAAGAAAGAAAAAATAGATTCATAATATGATTGCACGTATCATCTCATTTAAAAAAATTCTGAATACAGTTTCATTCACCTGTATTTCTTTGTCTCATGAAGATGTATACCAATAGGATCTATGTATTCCACTGAAAAATAAATTTGAGCCTTGTTTACCCTTTGGTTAATGAACTAAATTACTCAATGAAGTGACTTTGCAAGTGCAATGCAAACTCTCTCCTTTATGACAAAGCCTGACATGTTAAACCCCATCATTGTAAGAAAACAATTTACTTTAAAAAGAGCAATGTCACACATAAAGCGGTTCCAGAACCACCCACAGCAATACTGATCTTCCCCATGGAGGAATAACAACTCCATTTGAAAACATGGTGGTCACAATGTACCCACGCAAGGTTTAGGGCTTTGTTCCCTATTTATAAAACAAATGATTAAAATCTGAATAAAGTGTCTAGAGCCAGAAGAGTGTTTAACAAATTGTTAAGGTAATTATGAGGAGTTAAAATCATTTAATGTACTTCAGCGTATATTCTTCAGATCTGAAAGGTGTCTGCTTCAGAAAACAGATCAGTGAACAACTTTAGTATAAAATGGCTGCCAGGCCCCAGGTTGCCATGTTGCTCTAGGGGGCTGGAGTCTTAGCTGAAATGCTGCTGTGACAGTTAACCTCTGAGGCTTGCATGTATGTACATGCCAACACTTCATTTTAGCCTAGCAGTGATTGGCTCTCCCGATATCCATCAATGAAATCCCCAGCCCCAGACAACTATACTGAATGTCCTAGTGTTTCCACTGTAAGCAGAGGTGGGCCTTTGTGTTTTTATCCAAGTGATCCTGTCTGTCTTTTGAGCCATGATCTTTTCTCACCTGAACTTCTAAGCTAGGGATTCTGACTTCTTTCCCCAAATGAGAACAACTTACTGATCCTCTATGATAGTGAGAGAAAATAAGAATTATGTATTTGGTCTTTGTCCCCAGTCCTAGTGCAGAGTTCCTAAAACTTTTGGAATTTCCTGAGAGGCAGAGGTGAAGGAGTATCTGTTATACTCACAACGAGCTCCTTCCAACCACATCTTAGTATGCCACAGAGGTGACACTTTGAGGATAGAACTGGTTCCCAGGGAAACCAATATGTAATTAGATGGCTGGAACTTTTAGTCCCACCCCTCCACCTCTGAAAGGGGATTTTACCTATCATGCTTATGTAACAGAAACTTTATAAAAATCCTAAAAGAAGGGGCTTGGTGAGCTTGCAGGTTGGCGAACACAAATGCATCACCCCACCCTTGGCTAGCCCCAAGTTCCACAGGGAAAGAGATTCTTGTGCTCAGGAACTTTGGGGACTCACCTTGTGTGCCTCTTCACCTAGCTGTTCATTTGCATCCCTTATTTATATATAATAACATATATAATAAAATATTTGTATTATAAACTGGAAATAGTAAAGCTTTCCTCCTGGGTTCATTATAGCTATATACAGCATTGTAACAAAGCACTGAGCCTTAGAAGGGGTCGTGGGAAATCCTGATTTGTAGTCAAGTCAGCCAGTATGGGTAATCTGGGGACCCATGACTTGAGCTTGGAGTTGGAAGTGGAGTCAGTCTTGTAGAGCTGAACCCTTAATCTGTGGGGCCTTCAGGGACTCTGAGTAGTTAAGAGTCAGAACTGTTTCATGTGAGGAGAAAACCACCCACATACTGGGCATCTGTCCCAGGGACAGATTTATAATGCTAGCGTTTCAGGGGCTGGGACTCAGAGATAAGTAGTCATCTTCCTCCTTACCTTTCTCAGTCTCTCCTGGGGTTAAGGGCAGTGGGGTAAGTCTTCCTCACTATCCCCAAAAGGAGGGCATTCAAACCCATTTCAGTCCTTCTCTTGACCATTCCCTGCTCTGAAAAGGGGTACCAACACCACCTATGATCGGGGCCCATTAGGAAGGTGTGTGGCTCCTGATACTCCCTTTCTGTGACTTATCTCTACTGCTCCTGAGACAGGCTTCCCCACAACTTTACAATCAGTTCCCCAGACATTGCCGTGGGTACAAATAGGGTCTCATGAAAGAAACAAATCTGTGTTTAGCTGGTTCATGGTCTCACCTGCAGAGTTCACCTCTGAGTCACCTCAAAGTTCACCCAATATTTTTTAGAGACTTTCAAATATTCTTACATAAGTGCAGAAACCAGTATGTCATGGAGAGAGGACACCTCCCTGCTACCCAGTCTACCTAACAACAGCTGACTCTGTCCTGGGTACTGCTCCCTGGTTCTCTGAAGAGACCAGTTTCCTAGGTAGCAGCGATGCTGGGTGTCCCGGAGTCACCACCACACCAGTTCTATGTACATAGCTACACAGAGTTGCAGAGAAAGCTCACTGCTTGGGCAGCCTCATTCCTCATGCTCACAGACCTAAGCAAACTGGGTCATCAAAAATGGATCTTGTAGCAAGCTACTGCAAGATTCTGGTAGGTAAGTCAAGGTGACCGTCTCCTCCCACATAACCTAACTGGACAGATGATATTTGGTATAATGAAAGCAAGGTTCAGCTAATTCTGCCATATTTACAAATGATGAGTAGCAGGTACAGCCACAATTAGATGAACTCTTTGGTTAGGCCCTGTGACAGCATCTTACATGAAAAGGTCATTTGAGGATGATGCAACAATATGCTGATTGCAAGAGCCAGGTAGTTGTTGAGCTGTATCAGATGACAGCATTCTCTATAAGTGACTGAACACTGGACCTACTGGGATTCTAAGTAAGGCCTGGAGGCCACTGCCAGAGTATGAGCTACAGAACTTGCTGAATTTTTACATTATCTAAGAATGATTCTACTTTTTCTTCTATTATTATCTTATGTTCATATTTTTAATTAAATGTAGAAATGTCTATACAACAGCCAGTCTGCATACTTAAACCAATTTAAAGTATACCAATTTAAAAATAACATTTTTGTGTGTTCATGATGCTCATAAACTGAACAGACATGAGGATTGGAAAAAGGTTGTAAAAACCAGCCTCCTTATGCTGATTATATAATGGTGTCCTGCAGCTCAATTCCAATGCAAGGCTTTCCCATATCAACTAGTATTTCTTAAGCATCAGAGGATATGTGAGAATTCACATCAATTTAGACAAAATCTACCCAGAGACAGCATCAAGTTCCACAGGTTAAGGCCTCCATCTTCCAAGACCACCCTCCATGTCAGATGACAGGTGCAAACCCAAGTCATTACCTGAGTCTGACTTACAGACCGCAGATTCCTACCACCCCCTCCTTAGGCTACAGGCGTCAGTCACAAGCCCAGGTTATTACCTGTACTCCTGACTCCCTGGCTATAGATCGGAGGTTCCCAGGACCCCCCTCCTTGGGGTTGATTTATTTGTCAAAATGACTCACAGAATTCAGGAAACACATTTACTCACTCGATCACTAATATTTTACAAATGATATCAACTCAGGAACAGCTGGATGGACGAGACACATAGGGCTAGGTGTGGGGAAAGGTAAGGATCTTTCATGCCCTCTCCAGGTAGACTATTCTCCCCAAATTTCCATGTGTTCCCCAACTGGGTTTTTATCAAGGCTTTATTCGACCAACCCCTACTCCTCCCACCCTGCCCACCCCTCCTTGTAGGTCAGGAGTAGGAATGGAAGTTCCAACCTTCTAACCACAGGGTTGGTCTCCTGCCAACCAGCCTCCAATTTCAGGTGCTTCCCTAAAAGTCACTTCATGAATATAGTAAGAGACACCTTTAACTTTCTCAACACTTAAGAAATTCTAGTGTGCTGGGGAGCTGTGAGTCAGAAACTGGATGGACACCAAATATGTATGAGAAATACATTCTGGTCATCGCAATGACCAAAATATATATTTTACAATATTGCAGTTAACTATTAAGTGTTAGAGTATATAATTTTAATTACATTAATATCCTTCATATTTCAACTAACTTCTATACTAAAGTATTGTATAATAAGTCACAGACTAAATCATAGCCTGGCCATAGAATCTTACACAATTCTTTCTAAAAAGAAGTGCTTTCAGCTTTTACTTTTGCTCCCTTTTATTTTTTATTTATTTTTTTAAGATTTAAATTTTTTTTATTGAAATAACATTGTATTATGACGTATGTTTCAATATAAATCAACATCTGTATATACTTCATTAAATTCACTACTAAAAGTGTAATTCTATCCTTCATCACATAATGACCTTTTTTTTTATTTATTGCCCACTCCGTGATCCCCTTCCCTTCTGTTGACTACTGATACACATTTATAGTCTCAAAGGTTTTGTTTTTAAATGTTGTCCATTCATTTGTTTGGTTTCTCTTTATGCCATGTATAGTGAAATCATAAGATGTTTGGTTTTCTCCATCCACTAAGCATCATACCCTCTGTATCTCTGCATGTTGTTGTAAATGAAAGGATTTCAGTATTTATAGCTCCCTAGTATTCTATCATATAAATATATCACATCTTCTTTATCCACTCATTTGTTGATAAGCACTTAGCTTGTTTTCAGCTCTTTGCTATTGCAAATAATTGCTTTAAAATACATTTCTACATGTAACATGGTATTTTCATAACTATTTTATGATAAAGCATATTAGTCTTCCACTCATTTTAACTATCTACATTTTTGTTCTCGTCTCTTCTTCCCCACTTTTTAATATTTGCTGACTGTTTTTCTGTGTGATTTCTTTATGCTTTATAGAGAATCCTTTAATATTTTTTGCAAGGTTGATTTTGTGGTGCTGTACTCCTTTAACTTTTGCTTGTCAGAAAAGGTTTTTATCATTCCTTCAGTTCTGAATGATAATCTTGCCGGATATAGTATCCTACGTTGAAAATTCTTTTCTTTCAGCACTTTGAATATATTATGCCATTCCCTTCTGTCCTGTAGAGTTTCATTTGAGAAGTCTGCTGACAATCTTATGGGGGCTCCTCTGTATGTGACACATTTTTCTCTGGCTGCTTTTAATAGTCCTTCTTTATCTTGTATTTTTGACATTTTTATGACAATTTGTCTAGGTGTATTTCTATTTGGGTTTCTTTCATTAGGGACTCTTTGAGCTTCCTGGATCTGAAGGCTTACTTCATTATAAACTTCATATTGAATAAGTTCTCATCTATTATTTCTTCAATATGGTTTCTGCCCCCTTTTCTCTCTTCCTCTGAGACCCCTATGAGGCAAATGTTTTCCTTGTGTTGTTATCACAGAGGTCTTGAATGCTGTCTTCGATTCTTTGAATTTTTTTTTTTGTATCTTTGATGGTTTGCTTGATTGAATTCCTCTGTCCTGTCTTCCAGATCACCAATTCTATTGGAAGCTTCATCCATCCTACTGTTGAGTCCCTCTATTGAGATCTTTAATTCAGCCATCATGTCTCTTACCTGTTTGATGTCTTGTTTTCATTCTTTTCTTTGCTTCCTGACAGTCACATTAACTGCCTCTATCGATGTCTGTATTCTCAGTTAATCACTGTTACCCTAAATTCCTCTTCAGGTAATTTACATATGTCTGCTGCATTCACATTTTTCCCTGGGTTTTTGATTGGATCCATCATTTCACTTATATTTCTCTGTGCCTTTGCTCTATTCTGCATTCTGTTTATATTTCTGACGGTTCAGTTTCATAGGTTTGATTTACCCAAGATTGGCAACCGGGCTGTAGTTTTAACTCCACCCACAAGGTGGCGCTAGAGGGTAGCATTTACGGCAGCCTTCTTGCTGTAATCCAGTGGGTGGGGCATCTGATGGGTGGGGTTTCCAGTGGGCGGGATTACTGCACCATGGACCCTAGGCTCCGGCAGGTAATGGTTGGGGTGGGGGGGGTTTGAGCACATCCTTGGCTGATTTTTCTTATGGCTGCGCCCAGCAGAATTTCACCAGATGGGCTCCAGCTCAGCTCCCAGTATGAGGGCTCTCCTTCCAACACCTCTGAAGCTGACACTCCGTGGCTCAGCCTCACTGGGCCCGCCTCTTGCTGCCTCAGCAGCTGGTCCCGAAATCCCTAGCCTCTGCCCACTGCTCATCCAGAGACTCCTAAATTCTGTCCCAAATCCAAATCAGTGGCTTAGCTGAGAACTACACCGGGTTCCCTCTCCCACTGCTAGTTGTCAGCTGATCCGTCTCCAGCTGAAGTGCTGGTTGTTTCTTGGTGTTTGTCTCAGGATAATAGGTGACTTTTTTGTTTTTGCTTTTTCAGTATCTGTGGGGAGTGACCCGAAAGTGTGTCCTCTATCAAGTCACCATCCGGAAGTCGATCCCCTTTTGCTCCCTCTTTTGATAGTGAACATACAGGTACATGCTTTTCCCGTCCCTCCCCTGAGGACTTGTTTTGGTCCAAAATACACATCTCATAAGGCCTCTCGATCCTGTCCGGATTCCTAATCCCTGTTGTTTTCTTTAGTAACATAATGCTTTATGGAGTCAGCTGTTTAGGAACCACCACTGCACTACTTTACTCTAATGCGTCTGTCTCTCTTAGCAGACTTAGGAAGCATGTTCCTAAGGCAGATCTAGAACAACAAAGATTAATCTTGCCCCTCTAGGAGACTCTATAGCACACTCGCCCCTTCCAGAGAGATGGCTCTGCTGAATTCACTGAGTTGAATGAGTGATGAACAAATAAGCTTCTTAAGTAGACTTCTGCTGCTTCTTCTCCATACCCTTCCCCAACTTTGTGTTGGGGAGCACTACGCTGCTACACACTTCAATCTTCAGATTTCCCTTGATTTCATGATTGGTCCCTTCGACTACAGTCTTTTTCCTTCAACCTTCCATATTGATGGCAATTTTTAAAAACAAATATAACCATGCCACTTTAAAGTTTAGAAACTTTAGCTTCAAAAAATTAACCCCTTAGTGTCATGCTAAGCTTCTCATATACTAGTGCAGGTGACCTTATTTTTTGAGATGATTTGCCATATTTCTCCCAATACCCTCTACTGTAAAGACACTATAACTGTTTCCTAAGCCTACAGGAAGGTCATATTATTGGCATCTTTAACCAAATAGGCCTAAAGACATGAATCTTTTGGGGCACCACAGTTAAAATTTTGATTTTTGAGTGTTTTTAGAATAACCAGACATGTAGTGTTATTTCTCTTTATCACAGACAACTAGAAAAATTCTTGAAAAGACTATGAGAGAGGCAGGAGAATCCACTTCCCAGATGGCTAACTTGCACAAGCTGGCAGATTGATGCTGACTGTTGGCAGGAGTCCTTGGTTCCTTACCAGGCAAACCTCTCAACATGACAGCTGGCTTCTCAGAGTAATCGGAGAGTAAAACAGAAAACTTAATCTCTGTTATGACCTACTCTCAGAAGCAGCCAGACTCCTGAGGTTCTACAGTGCTCTACTGGATCTGTGACGGGACCACAGAAAGAAAGAATAACAAGAGGTGAGACTGACTGGGGATTATTTGGGAGTCCAGTGACCATGTCCATCCTATGGATCCCCTATGATAAATTTACCTCCCAATGCAACACACATGCACACATTCCAAGTATTGCCTCAAAGTCTCATTCTATTACATTAGCTCCAAGACAACAATGTCATCTTTTAAAGCAAGTCTAGCTGCAGATGAGTCTTCTTGAGTGAAGTTCCTTTAGTACACACATTGGTGGACAGTCATGAAAAATGTTCCTATTCAAAATCAGGGAAAAAGGGACAAGACATAAGAAACACTGGACTTTAGCAATTTTGAAATTCAGTAGGGTAAACGGTTGAGTAACTTGTTTAGGACTCAGTCTTACTCCTTCCCAGGAATGATCTTGGCTTCGACCTCTGAGTCTTAGTTTCCCTCACTGAGTCATTTTCAATGTTCCTGCCAGTAGATGTGAGAATATAAAGGTCTCTTTCCTCTTTGTATTCTTTCTGCCCATTTCAGTTCAAGCTGGTGGTGCACCTGGCAATATGAATCTTTTAAAAACTTTATAGGTCTCCTGTGAATTTTATTGGGGTTGGCTCCATTAGACAAAGACCACACCCACAAATCTCTTGAAGATACATTCTCCTCTTCCTTGGACTTTTGTTCAGCCCGTTGTGGGACCAACACCCTCAAATGTCTTAGAATCCCTCTTATATGAGTATCTTTTTAATTCGTTGCCTTATATATTTCTGAAGTCTTTTCAAAGAATCTTACTCTTGGCTTCATGATTAGACATATTTTTGCAGCATGCCCTGGATTTGATCTTTCTCTGGAACCCATTTCTTATTTCTAGGATCACTGGTTGTCTGAAGAGACTAAGGGATTTTTTAAATTCTGTTTTGTTTTAAAACCCTTCCTTTAGTTTATCTCTCTCTTCTCATAATTTATTATAAGCAGCAAGAGGAAACCAGGAAGTATTTTCAACAATCTGTGGATATCTCCCTAACTAGATCATACAGCTTACTAGGTAAGTTTTCTACTTCTTCACTGCTGCAGGTGACAGTGTTGCTAAACTTTCTGCCACTATATATCAAATATCATATTCTTCTCATTTTAAATAACATTTTCTTCACATGCCTCCTTCCCACACTCACAACCTCCTCAAAGGTCATTCATGAAACATTCCTCAAGGCTCTTCCAGCTTTTATTAATCCTTTCCCCCCAAGTCTTTCCAGTTTCTTCCTCAGTCTGTTTCCCTCTTTTTCAGATTTCTGTTATGATAGTGCTCTACAACTTCTGAAAGCACCAGTATAATAGACTTGTTTCTAATTCTGAAGTTTTACACATACTCTTTTGTCAGAAGTGTTTCTCCTGTTTACCTGATGAACGCCCAAACCCCATCATCCTTCTCAACTCAGGACACAGTCCTGGTGTCCTCGGTATGTCCTCTGTATGTTTCTTTTATAGCAGTTTTCAGATTATTCCCTAACCTTTTGCAACTTTGGTCTGGTTTTCCTCCATACTGTCAGTTCCTTGAGTAGGACTTGGGTCTTAATTTTGGCATCATTATAATTTTACTTCAAAGTTTCAACAGAGATACCCTTTGAGTGCATGTGTCCTGATTTTGTTGGATTTGTAATGAGAACAGTTCAATACCATTTGCAAGACTTAGTGACTAAATTTCTAGAAATATTGAGAATCATATATTTTTTTATTTAGATCTTTTTTTGTCTTCCCTCAATGTTTCATCAAATGACTAATGGCAAAAGTACAGAAAATTATGAATAAGTAAGATTTTATTTTCCATTTATATTCATAATTTAAAGATTTCCTCTGCTATACATATGCTAAAGATATGTCAACTTGAGAGTAACAATTCAATATGTTTATTAATATTTCTTGCTAATTAATACTTGAACTTTTTCCCCCTCAATTATTTCATGCACCTGGTCACCATAAATTTCCTTAGCAATTTTTATATCACATTAATGTTGCCCAAAACTTGGATACACACCTGAAGTTTTTCTGAATTTTAATTATTTTCAAATTAATTTTAATATTCTGAATAATTTCAACCATATCCATATGTTTAATAAAATTGAACTTTATATTTCAAAATATTATGAAGTTTTCCTAAGCTTACGAAAGCCAATTTATGGTCTGCTTTTATAAATGTTTTTTAAAATAGTTTTAAAAATATTCTTTCACAGCTGTAGGATGTGCTATCTTACAAATTTAACATGAAGATGCTTCTTAGAACCTCAATTATTTGATTAAGGAACTTCATGACTTTAATACACAACTAATAACTTGAGGAACAAATCAGATAATGGTTGTTCTTGTTTTCACATTCTATTGGGACTTGTCGTTTTCAAATAATAATCCTTAAAGGACAGGAAAAAAAGGAGATCTTATTCGGATTGGCAAAATAAAGCTTTCATTTTCCCATAGCAAATAGTTATAATGCAGTGTGATTTAATAGCCATTTTTATTCGTTATTGGCAATCATTATGTGGTAGCGCTACTGAGGCATCTGGAGGACAAAATTATATTTAGATGGATGACTATGTGGTACATAAGACTTTTTGACTCTAAAAACAGTGTATATTTTGTATGTGCATGTCTGTACATATACACGTCTAGACTTACGAACAGATGATCTATTGTCAAAATAATAGAAAAATCAAATTAAAATAAAATACAGAGTTGATCTCAAGGAACAAACTCCTAGGACAATTACTGTTTACTCATCATTTCCAATTCCCCTTTACTGAAACAAAGGCTGATATAATGACAACCAGCTGGAAATAATGGAAGTCAAAAATTAATTATATATTGACTATACTCACCTTAGCAATCTGCCTAAAAGTTACACACTGGGTGACTGTAGTACTCAAAATAGTCACACTCCATATCTATGTACTTAATCCAATTATGGTTTCCTTTCTCCAGGCATGTTTGGAATTCCTCTTCAGGAATTGCACATGCTCTTGTTTTGCAAAGACCACCATGGAAATCATTATTATTTCTTTAACTACCACCTAGTGTTTAGGTCAACAATGGGATCATTTAATCTCACCGCTTGCTTATTCACGAACATGGCTCCAAGTGACTTCTGCTCTCAAAAATTTCTAAATTAAAGTACTGTTATTTAAGATGTTTTTGAAAAATACTATAATGTATACCCTAAATATTCCAGAAAAGTTCTAAAGTGGATCGGACGTATGCTAGTACAATTGAATAAATGTAACTCTCTAATCATTTCCATAATGATGACAACATTTATTTCTAATATAGGTGTTAACAGATATAAATTTAGCTATAAACTCTGTTTAGGAACATTCCATGAGTTTTGATATTATATTAGCATTATTTTAGAGTGCATTTATTTTAGAGTGTTTTCTACTTCTCCTCATGATTTTTTTTTGAATTCTTTATTAAAGAATGTGTTGCTTAATTTCCACGTTTGCATTTCCCAAAATTTCTTGTGCTATTGATTTCTAATACTATTGTGATTAAAGAACGTATTTGTAAAATTTCACTCTTGATAAATTTATTGAGGTTTGCTTTATGGCCTAGCATAGTATCCTGGAGAATGTTTTATGTGCACTTAAGAAAATGCATATTCTGCTGTGTTAAGTGGAGTGTTCAACAGATGTCTGTTAGGTGTGGTTGGTCCATAGTGATCCTCAGTTCTTTTATTTCCATATTAATCTTCTGTTTAGTTGTTTTATATAGAATGAGGGGAATTAAACTCTCCAACTATTATTGTGACTTGTCAATATCTTCTTTGGATTAAGTTTTAGCTTTATATACTTTGGGACTCTGTTATTAGGCACATAATGTTTGTAATTGTCTTTCTGATGGATTGACTATCATTTAAAAATGATCTTCTTTTTGCTAGTGATTTTTGTCTTCAAGTCTACATTACCTGATATTAGTATAGCCACTCAGCTCTCTTTGGGTTACTGTTTATATGGTATACTGTTTTCCTGCAAGCTAATTTTGAATCCAAAATTTGTGATTTGTAGACAGAATATAGTTATAGTTTAAAAAATTAATCCTGCCTTTTAATTGGAGTGCATACTTTGCTGGATTTAATATAACTACTGAAAAGTAGGATTTATGTCTTTCATTTGTTTTCCATGTCATTATCTGTTTCTCCCTCTGTTCCACTACCACTGTTTTCTTTTTAATGAAACTGTATTTTCTAATTTAGCACTTTAATTCTCTCTTATCGTTTCTTTTACTATATTTTTAAAGATTTTCTTGAGCGTTTACAATTAACATCTTAATATCAAACAATCTACTTTGTATGAATACCAATTAACTTCAATGGTATATAAAACATTGCTACATAATAGCACTATCCATATCTCGTCCTTTGTGTTATCATACAAATTGTGCTTTTATAGTCATCCCATCAACATACTTTATCTATGAAATTGTCTTTTAAGTCATGTAGAAGATATTGATATGTATATATACATATATATAATTTAACGATGCTTTTTGTTACTTCATATACATTTGTGTTAATGTCTGGTGTTCTTTCATTTCAGTCCAAAAGATTCCAATGATTGTTGTTATTTAAAGCACTGTATTGAGGTATGATTGACATACACTGAATTTCTTTTATTATTTCTTTGGGAAGTTTGACTCAATGCATTCTTTCAAATTTTGCTTATCTTGGAATGTCTTCTCTTATTTTTGAAGGATAATTTACCAAATATGGAAATCCTGGCTATCAGTCTTTTTTCTTAGGTGTTTGAATATGCTATTCTACTGTTTCCTAGCCTCTATGGCTTGTGACAAAAATCAACTGTTAACCTTTTTGAGGATAATTTGCAATACGTCATTTTCTCATGTTCCTGTCAAGATTCTTTGTCTTTGACAGTTGGACTATGTTTCTAGGTTTTATTCTTCTTGGAGTCTCTTGAGTTTATCTTAATGTTTTCCATCAAACTTGGGAAGTTTGTGGTCATCATTATTTCTTCCAATTCATTCTCTGTCTCTGTCTCTCTACATACACACACACACACACACACACACACACACACACACACACACACGCACGGTCTCTCACAGATCACATGACAGTATGATTGATAGTACCCACGAGGATCTACAGCCCTGTTCATTTTCCTTCATTTTTTTTCCTTTCTGTTACCAGACTCAGTGAGACTATTTTCCAGTTTTCTTAGCATTTCTTCTGCAAATTAAAACCTGTTGAGTAAAATTTTCTAGTAAAGTTTTGTAAAATTTTTACTTCATTTATTGTAGCTTTCAAACTGCAGAATTACTCTTTTTTTAAAAAAGGAAAGGTGCAGGCAGTAATGAAGGTAAACAGGCAGGCAGGAAGAAAGAGGAGGAGGAAGCATCTTTATTTTTAATTTTTTTATTGTAATAATTATTCTACATTTAATTTCCTGTGTATAGATTCCCCATTTTTTAGTTATATTTCAACACACCATGCCCTCCACCAAATCACCAAGTGTTCTTCCTCATTGTCCAGTGGATTCCACTATCATTTGCCCCTGCCTGGCCTGTTCCTTTTTGGTAACCTCAGTTCTGTTGCAAATGTTCCAGGGTTGGTTATGTTTCATCTGATCCTTTGTTTTGTCCATTCACATTCCACCTATGAATGAGGTCATCTAGTATCTATCGTTCTTCTTTGGACTTGTTTCACTTAGCATAATCCCTTCTAGTTCCATCCATGTTGATTCAAATGACAGGGTTTCACCTCTTCTAAGGGCTGTGTAGTGTTCCATTGTAGGTATGTACCACATCTTCTTTATCTATTTGTCTGATATAATGATGTAATTTAGGTTATTTCCAGTTCTTAGCTATGGCGAATCAGGATGCAATAAACATGGAAATACATACTATTTATTTATTTGTTCACACTGGTTGTTTCCTTCCAGACCTGACTCAAACTCAGGGCCATGTGGGCTGAGCTTCTTTGGGGGCGACTGATCTACCTATGCACTAGGGCATATCATTACTGTCTCTTTACTGAGAGTCTCTATTTGGTTATATATAAACAATACTTTTATATGTTCTTTCAATTCTTTAGACATGATTTCCTTTCTTTGAATAAATTTGTAACAGTTTTTTTAAAAGTCTTTCTAAAAACTCCCCAAATTTGACTTCTTCGTGGACAATATCTGATTTATATTCTTCCTATGAACCATGCTTCTACTTCTTTCAATGTCTTAAAATATTTTATTAAAAATTGGGAATTTTAAGTAATATAATTTAGTGACTCTAGAGAACAGAGTCCTGTCTCCATAAAGTTTATTGATGAGCTGTTTTGTTGATGATAGTGAAGCAGATGATCATGTTTACTTTCTTGACATAATTTTATAGTCTGTATTTCCTGTCACATGTGGCCTCTGAAGCATTATTCATCTTAGTAGTCAATGAGTATACAGTGAGTTTTGTTAATGCCTTCAATGGTAAATATTCCTCTTTTTGCTGAGAGCTCACTGCATGTTGGGTGGGCTGACCATACATACTGTTTTAAATGAGACAGTACAGTTTTTTTCTTGTTTCCTGACCATCCCATCATTTTAATATAAATGCCAAATTTGTCCCATTTTTAATAAACCAGGGACATCTTTAACATGGGGCAAGAGAGCCAGTTGAGTTGCCCTGGACCCAATCTGTTGAGGGAGCCCAAAAGCAGCTGCTTTTTTTGCCCCACATTGAAGATGGTTCTTGTTGGCACTAACTACAGCAGGCTGCTACCTCTACTGCTGTTTCCGCCCCCTTCAAGAAAACAGGAGCCATGGGAAGAAGATCCCACCTCCTCTGCCACCCGCTTTGAGTGTGCCTGTTTCTTCAAAGCGAGCAGAACACTGTACATGATGCAGCCACAGACAAGTACTACAGGGGTTATTTCTGGCACCATAGGGGTTACTGGGCATTTCTGGCACTTGGAATGGTTAAAGCAGCATGTGTTTTAGGCAGGACATTTAGAGTGAGGCTTACAGGGATGCCAAATTTGGTTTTCACCTAACGTACCAAAATTCTTTGCATTAGCCCTGACCATGTGCATGAAGTCCTGCCAGACCACATGTCATTTCTGTGCAATCACTAATTAGCATCATACAGTGCTTACTTGCTGCTAACCTGGATGCTCTGCTCCTGCTCAGATTGCTCTGCCTCCTTCCTTCCTGTTAGTAGCCAGCGCACAACCCATCAGGTTTCTGCCATCCCAATATCCTGTTTTTGACTCAAGGAAATATGGTCAACCTAATGCTGGCACACATCTTCAGTGCAATTGCAGTGATAACTTTGCATTCACCTTCACTTCCTGCTCACACAGGGCCTCAAAGTCAGCAGAGGTGAGAGATCAGGGTCTTCATAGTTCTTTCCTAGGCATGTACAGTAGACCCATAAAAGTGCACCTTTTTCTAGATGCCCTGACCTATGTCAGGGTTTTTCAAAACTCCCCATAAATACCTCATTGTCCAGTTCTTCATTTTAAAATTTTGGCCAATATCATCTTTGCTCCCAACTAGTAGTGTACCTTCAGGCAATTGAGGTGTTAAATAGTTGTCATTAGTTGTTTTTGACAAATGCCTTGGGGATAGTACTTTTCCAGCTGAATGAGTTCTAAGGTATTTCCTGGGAATTTCCCAGGAAGCTGACAAACATCTGATACTGACAATGCTTTCAGGATGAAACATTATGAAGAACTTCAAATCCATACAATCTCTCTGAGGACTGCCAAGCTGTTGGTTTTCAGGACTACCACAGAGATGGGGAGAAGATAATGGAAATGGGGTGAGGTAAAAAGTGGCAAGTATGACTTTCCTTATGATTTTCAGTCATTCTTGAATAAATATTCCTTGGATTATTGTAAGCCTTTGATTAACTTCCAGAGTCCTGAAAAGGTTCATTTTGACAATTTTTCCATGCTTTTATTTATTTTCTTTTAACGGACCAGTAGATATTCAGAGGTTCTTACTCCATCATTTTGGACTACATCTATTTTGATGTGGTAACCTCCAATGTGATAGGAGTTGCAAAAGAGAATCCTTTCCTAAATTCTCTTACAGCTAAGATGTGACCACATAACACCATGTAACACAATCCTGAGGAAAATGTTGGGGTAGTATTTCTCAATATACAGATCAAGAAACACCAGGTTTTTGAGGTTGTTTGCTTTAATTTTCAATCCATTTCAAACTGATACTTTTATGCCATATAATAAATTATTAATTTCTAACAAAATGAAATCAAAATGTAAGATATTCAAAATACAATCCCTACTTTTCATCATTAGACTCAAAAATCATAAAATTCTACTGCAATAAATATAAAGAGAATAAAGTAAAACAGGAAAAGTTACATTTATATACATTCTTCATTTTATAATGTGCAACAGGCAATTCATACAAAAAATAGCTCATATATTCATATTTTAATAGCTTTATTAAGCTATAATTGACATACAACATAAACTATACAAACTGAAGGTGTACGAATTGGTAAGTTTTGACATCTATGAAACCACATAACATATGAAGCCATCACCATCATAAAGGCGTGGATATAGCTATCAACCTCCAAACATCCTCATGTCTCTTTATAACCCTTCTTTCACTCAATCTCACGTTTCAATATAAGGGTTAATTTTTACTCTAATGAAATAACACTGGTTTGTTTTCATTTTATAGAATTTCATGTAAGTGGAATCATGTATTATGTGCTCACTTTTTGTCGGGTCCTTTTCATGTAACAATTATTTAGTGATTCACTCATGTTATATAGTCAACTTATTGCTGGGTCATTTCTTGTGACCTTATGCACACTGTCCTCACAGCACTAAACACACCGTGCTGTTTAACAGTCAACATTGGTGTCCCGCTACCTCCAGCCCCACCCAACACACTAGCAGTGCTTTGAGGGCAAGCCTTACTCTTCTTTGAATCCTTAGTAGCACTGGGTTTGCCTGGTAAGTAAATCTTATTTATTTCATAAAAAGTACTTCATTTATTTGTGTTTCAGAATTTTGATCCATTTTATGGGGGTACCACCTTTTTAAAGCATTCACCTGTTCACGGTCATTTGAGTTGTATTTGGATTTTGGTAATTACAAATAAAACTGCTATTAACATTCCAGTGTAAGTCTTTAGAAGAACATATGCTTTTATTTTGGAGGAAATATCTGTAAGTGGACTGGGATGTCTTGATGTTATACCAATTTTCTATGTAAGGACACTGAGCCTTCTACAGCTACAAGACTAGTTGAAGACCACTCAGAAAGTAGTCAAGTCAGTGCTCAAGATAGGTCTTCAGAACCCCAAAGCCACAATGAAATGCTACTACGCAGCCCCTAAGACCTGTCAACAGGAACATCTTTCCCATGTGGATGTGGGTGCTGATCTGGTGAGGTGGTCACCAGATCGCTGGGAAAGGAAAGAGGACTTGTGACAGAGCCCACTGGAGAAACTTTAAAGGCGTCTTTCTTATGAGAAATACATTAGAGATTACTGAGTTCTCTCATATAAAGAACTGCAGCAAAGGAAACTGTGGTCATAAAGTATCCAGTAGCTATGGGGTACTAAAATCATCATAAAGGAACTCATATACCTATGTTCACTGGTATTATTTTCTGTTCTCTCTGAAGTCACACACACACACACACACACACACACACACACACCCTGTTTCACCCTCTAGAAACCTTAAACAAAGGGTAAGATAAATGATGATGAATTCACTTGTAAAAAGCCAGAGTGCAGTTGTTGATTTAAGGATGGAAAATAATTTCAAATTCACAAACACACAAAAAGATACAACCAGTAGGGTTTCTCCATACAGTCCTGCAGTACTTGCCATGCAAGGCCACACAAATTTTAATTGAAGACCACAAGCGCATTCAGGATAGTCAGTAATGTCTGCCTTCTTCCTAGGTTAGGTCAGTAATTATCAGATAAGTAATCATTGTAAACACATCTGTGAGCTTGACTTATTAGATGCTCTTATCTGTCATCTCTGTTTTAAAATCCATCTGCTCATTCAAAAGGAAAGTGCTCCATTACTTCTCGCTTTGACTCCTGTACTCGAGCTTTGTTCATACTTGTCAGCCGTTCTGGAACTGTTTAAATCAGTGCCGGCTTTTTTATTGAGTGTCAAATATACTCTGGGGATAAGCTGGCCTCGAAGTTACCCAAGTGTTCAGCCAGGTCCTGGAAAACTGCAATACAGGGAAACACTATTGTTAATGAAGGTTTTTGTTATTAAGAGCTTATCTGAACTCCCTCCTCTTGATTTCTCCTCTATGAGCTACTTGGGGTTTGGTTCTCCTCCTGGGGGAGGACAAGATTTAGTTCAGGATGTGAGCTTCCCAGAGAATTAAAGACATTTTCTCAGTGCTGCCGGATGTAGTGACTTCCATAGAACAGGCACATTCAGCTGATATTTCAAAAAGGTTGGAAACCATAGGTCCTCTCATCTCCAAAGAGAAGTCCAAAAAGCACAGAATCTCCCAGGCCATTTGGCAAGTGTCTGGTTGCCCTCGAAACTCTTATTGCACATGTGCATATTTATGTCCACCTACCCCAGGAGTAGGCTGTGGTATCGGATTATCCCCAGTGAACCTTGTCTTCCATTTAGAGCTGGGCCTTCACTGCAGGTGCAAGGCTCGGGGCAGGAAGTGTGCCCTTGGTTTGCTTTGGAAGAACTGGATACCTTTAAGGCTAACCCATTAAACGCCACATGTGTGATGGCTCAGTCTAAGTCGCGGGATGAGTGGCATGCCATTACTACCTCGCACCCCGCATTCTTACAGAGTCAGAAAAACTGTGGCAGCATCCTGGATCAGAAGGCCAATGGCAACGTGGGAGTGTCTCCAGGTTCACCTCCCTGCTTCCAGGCAGCACCGAAAGGCACCCACAGCATCTCTGAGAGTGAACTGTCTACCTTCCCACCCTTTAGCATCTCAAGGATGATGGGCTTGTGTTCTTCTTGGTCAGAAAGACTGTCACTGTCACCACCCTCCTTGGAGCAGGCTTGGAATAGTATCTGTGGCCAGCACCGAGTCCCCTACATCTGAAGTCTATGCAGCTGCAAGGACCAGATATATGCCTAGAAGTGGACTGCTTGACTGAATGGTGGCTCCATGTTTATTTTTTTGAGGAATCACTATACTATTTTTCAAAGAGGGTGCACAAATTTACATTCCCGCCGACTGTGTAAGAGGGTTCTTCTTTCTTTACATCCTCTCCGACAGTTATTTCCAGTCTTTTTGCTACAGGCCATTCTCACTGGTGTAAGGTAATATCTCATTATGGTTTTTAATTTGCATTTTTCCGACTATGAGTGATGCAGAACATTTTTTTCTTATGTATAGCTCATCTGTGCATCGATTTTAGTAGATTTTTATTCAATTGTTATGCCCATTTTTTGAATGTGTGGCTTGCTGTTTTTGGTATTTAGGTGTATGAGCTCCTTACATATTTGGAGATTAAGAATTTGTCTGATGTATGTTGTGCAAATATCTTTTCCCATTTCTTGGGCTGCCTTTTTGTTTTAGTTGTGGCTTCTTTCACTGTACAGAAACTTTCTGTTTGATATAGTTACAAGTATTATTTTACTTTGGTTTCTTTTGCAATGGGTGTTTCTTTCCCAAATAAATCTTTGAGGTTGATGTTATGGAGAATTTTTCCTACTTTTTCCTCTATGTATTTTGTGATTTCGAGTCTTACATTCATATCTTTGATCCATTTTGAGTTAACTTTTGTGTATAGAGTTTCTTTTACTTAAAAGTGTTTATCCAGTTTTCCCAAAACTAGTTGTTGAATAGACTTTTTCCCCCTCCATCATATATGCTTAGCTCCTTTGTCATAGATTAACTGATGAGATAGATGTGGCTTTATTTCTGGGCTCTCAATTTTATTCCATTGTTCTGTGTACCTGTTTTTGTTCTAATACCATATTGTTTTGATGATGGCTGCTTTGTAGTACAGTTTGAAGCCAGAGAGTGTGATACCTCCATTGTTCTTTATTTCTGAGGACAGCTCTGGCTATCCAACACCTTTTGTGGTTCCATACAAACTTCAGTATTGTTTGTTCTATTTCCTCGAAGAATGTCACTGGGTTTTTATAGGAATTACATTAAATCTGTATATTGCTTTGGGTAGGATGGCCATTTTTACTATTTAGCTCTTCATATTTATTTTTACTATGAGCATGGAATGTTTTTCCATCTCTTTGTGTCTTGTATTTCTTTTGTAAAAGTCTTAGCTTTCTTTGTACAGTTCTTTCATCTCCTTCATTGAATTTATTCCTGAGTTTTTAAAATCTTTTTTGGTGCAGTTTTAAATGGGATTTATTTCTTAATTTTATTTTTCTCTATTACACTGTTTGTATATAGAAATGCCTTTTATTTTTGTTTGTTGATTTTATGTTCTGCCACTTTACTGTATTTCATATATTGTTTCTACTAGTTTTTTTTTTTTTTTCTTGTAGACTCTGGGATTTTCTAAGCATAATATGTCATCAGCAAATAATGTAGCTTTATTTCATTTTTTCCAGTCTAGATTCTGTTAATGTTATTTTCTTGCCTAATTGATCTGACCAAGACTTCTAGAACTATGTTGAATAGTAGTGGTGAGAGTGGGACCCCTTGTCTTGTTTCAGATCTTATGGGAAAGGCTTTCAATTTTTCACCATTGAGTATGATATTGGCTGTGGGTTTTTCATATATCACTTTTATTATGCTGATTTATGAGCCTTCTATTACTATTTTGGCAAGGGTCTTTACTATGAATGGGTGTTGGATCTTGTCAATGCTTTTTCTGCTTCCATTGATATGATCCTGTTTTTTTATTTTCTCTTTATTGATGTGGCTATTACATTGATTGATTTGCATCAATCATACTTGCATGCATGGAATAAATCCCACTTAATCACTGTGCACAATATTTTTAATGTGCTGTTGAATTCAGTTTGCCAGTATTTTGTGAGAATTTTTGCATTTACATTCAACAGTGATACTAATCTATACTTCTCTTTCTTGGTGCTCTTTAGTTTTGTGACTGGGGTAATTTTAGTCTTATAGAATGTATTTGAGAGTTCCCCCCACTCTTCATGTTTGTGCAAGAGTTTAAGGATGATGGGAATTAGTTCTTCTTTGAACTTTTGGTAGAATTTGCTGATGAGGTTATCTGATACTGGGCTCTTGTTTTTTTAAAGACTTCTCGATTACCACTTCAAGTTTTGTACTTGGGAGAGTTTTGTTCAATTTATCGACATCTTTCTGATTTAGTTTTGGGAGTCTGTAGGATTCTAGAAATATATCCATTTCTTAATGACTCATATATTTGTTGGCGTGTAGTTGCTCATAATAATCTTTCATGATCCTTTAGATTTCTGTGATGTCTGTTGTAATCTCACCTTGTATTTTTTTTTTTTTAACACAATGAGAGAATGGATGTTGCTTCTTCCAGGTGTTTTCCCCACTGCAGTTACCCCACTGATCTGAGACCTCATCTGGATTCTCCTTTCCTCAGGATTGTCCCTTTTGCTTGGTCTTCACAGCTCTATTTAGAAGGATCCATCATCTCTGCAGCAGTCAGGGCTCCCTGAGAACAGCCAAGGACACAAAGCCTCTTTGTCACCAGCCTCTGCTCCCAAGCTCTGTCCAAAAGGGCGCTGGCTTCCTCCTGCAGCTGTTTGGTTCTCCTGCTGGAAAAAAAAGATTCTCACCTTGTTGTCCCTTCTGATCAGTGAAAGAAGCTGCTATTTCTTCAGAAAGCATAGAAGTGATGGATCCCAGCTGAGACCAATTTCCGAACTCAGCCAAGTGCCCCATAAGTGGGTGGTGTGATGGTGAGAATTGTCAAGTACTGCCTGCCCTTAGGATAATATTATGAAACAGTTTTAAAATGGAGGTTTCGTGGAAGGTATTATGCACCCTAAGACTTATTCCAGAAAAGTTCTAAAATGGTTTTGAGCTATGCTAATACAATTGAATTAATGTAACTCTCAAGGTACTTCCTTGATGATGACCACATTCATTTCTAATATAGGTGTTACAGCTGTAAGTTTAGCTATAAGCACTGTTTTAGGTGCATTCCATAAGTTTTTCACTTTCATTCATCTCGAAGTATTTTCTAATTAGCATTACAATACAATAAAATTCAGCAGTTGAATTGGGCACACTGTACTTTCTGCACACTGTAGATGTGGTAGATTTTGGTAATTTTATACAGTAGCCATTGCCACAATTAAGACATGGAACATTTCCATCACCCTAAAAATGTCCTGGGTCCTTTTGTAGATGATCTTCTCACATACTCCTCAACCCTCAGTGACTACTGATTACTTTTGTATCATTATAGTTTTGCCTTTCTGGGCTTTCATATAAATGAAATAAGCAAAGTAAACTTCCTTCATTTAGCAGAAAATTCTGAACTCCATCCATCCTGTTGCTTATGTTAATATTTTGGTCCTTCCTCTTGTTCAATGGCTTTAATCATATGGCTATTTCAGTCTTTGTTTATTCATTTAATAGCTTAAGGGAATTTGAGTTCTTGGTCACCCGAATAATGCTGCCATGGATTTGGCATGTGAGTCTCCTCCATAGACACAGGATTCATTTCCCTTGAGTGAATACCCAGGTATCGATTGCTGAGTCCTCTGTAAGTGATGTTTACCATAGTGCCAATAGTTTTCCAAATGGTGGTACCCTCTTGCATTCCCAATAGAAGTGTTAAGAATTCAGCTGCTCCCTATCACTGACAGGTGGTAGAATACATTGAGGTCACTTTAGCTATTCTATGGGGAGTGCAGTGCTATCTCAGTGTGCTATATTTGCATATCTCTTATGAATAATATTAAACACCTTTTCCCATGGTCTCTGTCTATATAATACCACTGCTATGCAATATACTAAAATATCCCTTCAGGATGCACCAACCCTAGGGTACTGTGTATATCACCACAGCTAATATACAGATGAAGAATGGAAGCCCATTGTCTAACCTAGCAGAAGTGGTGGTGGGACTTCCTAGAACACTGTACTCTCTCCTAGGCCACATCCCCAAGAGCTTAGAACAACTGTTCAGAAAGGGCCTAGTTTTAGTGACCTGAAATTTTGACAGATTGGTGGCATATTTTAACATTAATAGCCAAATGTTCAATGCCATGAAATATTTTGTTCTTTTAAACTGTTGTGCCTCTAACCACTCCTACCAGATTTAATAAATGGCATTGTCACATGCTTAATTAGTAAGTGTTGACAGTTATTCTGCAGTAAGAGATCCCCTTCCACCAATTCGGCCTATTTGGAGTTTGCAGAAAGAAAGCCTTCCACTTGGAGAGTGTGTATGAAAGACCCAGTATCATGTAATTTTTTTTCCCTTCTGCTTCCTTGATTCCCCAAAATGCATTCTGTTCTTGTAGAACTGGTCTTTAAACTTAAAGCTTAGGCCCTTGAGCAGGTGAAAATTGGATATATACCTGTGGGCAGAGATGCTAAAAGGGGTGGCCCAGGAGCCCTGTGGGACTCAAGGAGTATTGGGGAGGATATCCTGGGGTGAGCTGAGTTGTAACCTCAGGAATAAGGGCAAAGACCTCAGTACACAAGCTTCCTGGGCCATTCTTCCTGGGTCAAGTCAGAGAATTAGGAAAATGTTCCAAATCAGAGAATAGGCAATTTGGGGTGTTGGAATCATGGATTCAGATTTTTCTGTGTTTCTTGATTATCTGTTACCTCCGTGCTTGTTATCTTTATAAGCTTGTCTGTTTCTCTGTATTTGAAAAAAAGTAATTCCCTAAAATCAAAAGGAATTGTAGATTTATTTTTAAGAAAAGAATAGAAGGACACTGGGAAATAGCTAATCTTAGGGGAAAAGAAAGTTTTTAAAATAGGGAAACAAAAAGAAAAATAAACTTGGATTACATCAAACTAAGGAGTTTCTTCACAACAAAAGAAAGCGGCACCCAAACCAAAAGGAAACCGACTAACTGGAAGAAGATATTTGCATTTTCTATTTCTGACAAAGGCTCACTATCTAAAATATACAAAGAATTCATAAAACTCAACAACAGAAGAATAGGCAATCCAATCAAAAAATGTGAAGAGGAATTGGAGAGACACTTTCCTGAAGAGGATATACAGATGGCCAACAGGCACATAAAATTATGTTCCTACTTGCTGGCTATCAGGAAAATGCGAATTTTAAAACAATAATGAGATATCACCTTACACCTGTAAGACTGGCTATTATCCAAAAGTCTGGAAACAACAAATGTTGGTGAGGATGTGGAGAAAAGGTAACACTTTTTCACTGCTGGTGGAAGTGCAAATTGGTAACCCCTATGGAAAAGTTTGGAGATTCCTCAAAAAACTGAAGGTGGAAATCCTGTATGATCCTGTCATTCCCATTTCTGAGCATCTACCCAAAAGATACAAAAGCAACCATCTGCAGAGATGTATGCATCCCCATGCTTATTTTGGCCCTATTCACAATAAGTAAAAACTAGAAATTACCTAAGTGCCTAACATCAGATGAATGGATAAAAAAGATGTGGTACATTTACACAATGGAATACTATACAGCTCTTAGAAGAGATGAAACCCTGTCATTTGAATCATCCTTGATGGATCTAGAGGGGATTTTGCTAAGTGAAAAGTCAAAAGAAGAAAGATAGATACTAGATGACCTCACTCATAGGTGGAATGTGAGTAGACAAAACAAAGGAACAGATGAAACATAACCAACCCTGAAACATTTACAACAGAACTGAGGTTATGAAAAGGGAATGGGGTGGGTGGGGGCAAATGGTGGTGGAGCCCACTGGACAGTGGGGAAGAACACTTGGCGATTTGGGTATGGTGTGTTGAAATATAACTAAGAATGGGGAACCTATATACAGGAAATTATTTTTATGTGTAGAATAATTACTACAATAAAAATAAATTTAAAAAATATCCCTGCAAAAAAAAAAAAAAAAAGGCAAAGAAAAAATGAATCTAAGATTCAGAGGGAGATGGGAGATTCTTACACTAGTGATTAGTGCATGCTTGTGTGCATGTTCATTTATTTAGTTGTTTTATTTTGCTTTTTCCCATAGCCTCAGGTGAACTCTAGTCCTTATGTTTTATGTGATCCACATCCCAGCCATCTCAGTTGCCTGAGCCATGAGGCATACTGTATGCACACATGTGAGTGTGTGTGCGCTCGCCTGTATGCACACATGCTGGGGGTCACGGGGAGAAGGGATCAAGGTCATGTTCTCCAGGGATCAGCATCATTTTGGTTCTCTTTGGCCATTTACTTTTTGGAGTGAATTCATTAAAACCATACATTGAGAGCATTTTAATAAGGGGAGGAGGGAAGTACATGAGTTTAAGGGACTCAGAAAACCCCACTCTCTTGGTTTGGCTTCACATCATTGTCGATGTGTTTTGTGCTTTGCTTATCTTTCAAACTGCTTAGGGGTCATCAGCTCACTGTCAAAACCAAAGTCTTCGATCCAGTATTTCCATCTAAGTGGGATGCTGATGTCTTTTCCAACCTGTGTGATCTGATTAGCTTGGAGACCTCCCTGCAGGCCATATTCTCTACCTTGTGTGCACACGACAGTCCTTTAGGGAGCTGTACCCACTGCTGCCCATGCCAAGGGAATAGTCTGGACTGGCCTTCTGAAAGTCCCCGCGGTGACTCTCCTGGGTAGAAAGTGGGGCGGGGACACTTGCTGCAAGAGGGAAGGGGGATAACAGTAGAAGTTGAACTTCAGAAATGAGTGGGCTCTTAAGTGAGTAACTGGTTTTCAGACGGGAAACTTTAGCCATCTTTGCAATTCTAGACCATCCATAAGAATAGAGTTCCCAATATAGGATCCTTGGTCTCCCGGAGTTCCTATTCACAGCCCTCTGAAATGCACCCACATCTGGGGTCTCTCTGTACGACTCTGCATAAGTGAAGAGTTCATATAGACTTCTCACTAGGAAACCGAGAAAGATGAGTGTTGAGATATGATCCCTTCTGATGTTCTCTTGTTTTATGTATTCAAATACCAAAACAGGCAAATCGGTTAAGCTTCTCTGGGAAGCTGGTCATATCTTCCAACCACAGCAACAGTCTGGGTTTAAGTCTCAGCAACTGACAGTAAAATCATTTCAAGTGCAAACAAAAAGCTTGTGATAAAAATGACTAGTTTAGAACAATTGTGCCATAGTCACACCGATTCTCATGAAACAGTTCCTGGGAAAGTCAGATCGTGGGCTATGAACAGGCTATATTTAGATTGCTTCCCATCCCAACTCTTTCCCAGACCTGGTCAGGGCCACCGTGGCTTCCCACGTGGTCATTTTTGTCTATCAGGGTCTTTTTCCCTTGTAATCTGGAGCCCTCCCATCCCCAGCTCCCTCGGGACCACGGTGTGGTTGCCCAGCAGCACACAGCCCGTCCAGTCAGGGCAGCCGCGGAGCCCTGGAGGCTGATGAGTTTAGAGTATCAGGACTGTGTGCGACACTGAGGTCCAGCCTGGCTGCTGCTGCTGCCGAGACACCCCGGGCACTGGGTCACATGGGTTCCAAGGTTTGCCAAGTTTTGGGGGTCATCCCTCCACCAACTTCCAATGTACTTTTATGTGGGAGGTGAGGAGGAAGGTGGAGCGGGAGGAATGGAGACTCCCAGGGGAGGCGGGACCCATCACAAATTTGGGCTGAGGCTATCTTGATTAATTACAGGCACTTAGTTGCTTTCCTTCTGAGATACAGGAATAGAAACCAACATTTTGTAAAACTCGCAGGTAGAGGATGTGAACATCACCTGAATCAAAAGAAGGCAACCCTGCCAATCCATACCCCTCATGGTGGCTCCAAACAAGCAGAAAACGAGTGTTGGAGAGGATGTGGAGAAAGCAGAACCCTGTTGATGGGAGTGTAAAATGGTGCAGCCACAGTGGGAAATAGTATGGACTTTCCTCCAAGTAAAATAAACAAATTACTAGTTCTAGGAATTCTGCTTCTGGGTGTAGACCCTCCAAGAACTGAAAGCAAAGATTTGAAGAGACATTTTTAACACCTATGTTCACAGCAGCATTATTCACAATAGCCTAAAAGCAGAAGCAACCCAAATGTCTATTGACAGATGAGTGGGTAAACAAATGTGGTCCATACAGACAATGGTATATTATCAGTCTTAAAAAGGAAGACGTTCTGACATGTGCCACAATACAGATTAACCTTGAAAACATGCTCAGTGAAATAAGACTGCCACAAAAGGACACATACACATAATCCACTCACAGGTGAGGTTCCTAGCGCAGTCAGATTTAGAGAGACAGAAAGTAGATTGGTGGTCACCTGAGGCTGAAGGAGGTGGGCAGAGAGTTAGCTTTTAATGGGCATAGAGTTTCTATTTTGCAAGATGAAGAATTGTGTGTGTGAATGGTACTGATGGTAGCAGAACAAAATGAATGTGCTCAGTGCTACTGAGCTGCACACTTGAAAATGGTTCAAATGGTAAATTCCATATGGTGTATTTTATAATATTTAAATTTTACAATTTTTAAAAACCACAATGAAGGCCGTTTTAAAACCAGGGAGAGATGAGTTTTCAAAGTGGAGGAGGTTATTTCCGACTTCATTTGGGGTACCCTTGCTATGGAGGACATTTACTTCATAGGTCACACCAACTTCCACACACAGGGGGTCCTCTGCTAGCATTCTTCGGATCAAAGGTGGAGAAACAGCCTGCTCGCCCAGCACACTGGACCCTTAGCCTCGTCTTTCCTTCTTGTGTGTGTTTAGTTATACTTTTCTAACTGTGAGGCTTATATCTCCATTAGAAAATGAAACTGTCTTCAGAAGAGTATTTCCACTCATCAGGCATTTAAACACTGTCAAATAAATGTATAAAGCCCATTTTTATGTGTCCTCAATGTTTGCATGAATTTATTTTGGGGAAATTTGATCTATAACGTGCAGAGCACATCCTCCTTCAGAGTATCCTATCTAAGTATGCATGTATATCTTTTCTATTTGACGTATGGTAACCTCCATAAAACTGTTTCTTTGAAAGAAATTCAAAGTGCCTTACAAAAATTCGTTTTATTAATCCTTCCCAAACAACAATGGTGTAGAATGAGAAACACTAAGGTTCTTCCCGTTATGAAGAAAGAGTAGAGGCTTCAAAGAAACAGACCCAGGGAATTGAGAATATCAAAATGAATTTCCCGCTTTGGACTACAGTACTTTCCCCCAATTTCTAGGTGCGCTACAACTTTTTTCTCAGTGTACAGTGAAGATATTTACAGAAGGGGTGAAACTAATGAAACGCCCTGTTAGAGCAGATTTCATCAAGCTCAGATTATTTTTCAACTTCAAGCATGCTGTTCTCACAAGGTATGTGGATGAGTGCAGAAGCCAGCTGTCTGGCTCACAGCGAACCTAAATTCTGAGTTAATATATAAAGTTCACAGTCTGAATAAACAGGAAAACTGACATTTTACTTAATGCAAAAGAATTGCAAACATTCAGTCCCTTTAGAGATTTTCGCAAGCAATTTTGGTCTCAACAGTCTTCGACAAAGATAGAAATGGCTTACATTTTTGTTGACACACAGCAACATTATAAAATTTTTGCTTAAAAAGTCTGGACTTCTTTAGTGAGCTCGGAAAGATTTAGAAATTCAGCTATTTGCAGATTAAAAACATTTCACACTAAAAAAAAAAGCTTCTTCCTGGTTCTGGTGCTTCCTGGGGAATTCTTTGCTGTGGGGTGAAAGCCCATCTCGCAGGTTCGAGCTGGGGTTGGTCACCAGGGGGCAGTGTTGCCATTTGCTAGCCTGCGTGCGCCCCCCGCGCACATTGTGGAAACCAAACTTTCCAGCCTCCAGTGCCTGGAGTACACTCCTTTATTATTTTTTGATTTATAAAGCGCCATTCCTCCGTAGATTCCCCACCCCCGGCTGCTTCAGAGAAAGCTCGCAGAAGCTTTAACGAGCAAAGCGCGCAGGTGGACATCTGGAAAGAAACGGCTGACCGAGGGCCCTGGGGGCAGAGGCACCGGCCAGGGTGGGGAAGGGTCAGCAGCGGGGCGACACGTGTCCGTAGCAAGCGGGGAAAACAGCTCTATCCAGTGGGGTGCACGCAAGAATGTGTTCCCATGAAGATAGTTGAAGAGCATCTTTGGATGTTAGCAATGAAAACATTCCCCCCTCAGGCCTGCTGGGCCCTGTTCGCAGTCCAACGCTGGGATGGGCTCCCGGTGCTGCCCCGAGAGCAGAATGTGCTCATCTGTGTTTAGAGAACCGATGCAAAGGAACCCCCTGGGCCAGGCAGGGAGCTGGGGAGGCTGGAAAGGGTGGTGTTACAGATGGAGCTTTTCCTTTTATTTACATTGCTTTATGCGTTTTAGGATATTGAATTAACAACCCAATCTGTGCGTATTTCACACCACACCCACGACCAGAGTTCGTGCCCTTTACCACCACCTGGATCCCTTCTTCCAGTTCCATCCGGGTTTTTGCAAAAGGCACAATTTCATCTTTTTTTTTTTTTTAACAACTGCATATAATTCCAGAGCAACCTTTTTGAAAAAGAGAATGGCATATACTCAGAGAACGTAAAAATGCTCATCGGAAAATATATCTGCAGCACTATGCTCATAGCAGCAACATTTACAATAGCCAAGACATGGAGACAACCCAAATGTCCATCAGTGTCCCAAATGGAGCTTTTTTAACAACAGCAGAAAGAAATGGTAAGTGTGATATATGGGACACTGGGAAGGGGTAAATCATTAATGGGGGGCACAGGAGAGGGGAGCACATTGATGGGATAATAATGAAAATAAAGTTGATAGAAATGATAGATTCTGGAGTCAGAGGGAAATGAAGACAGCGAGATGGGGGGTGTGTTTCACCAACAAGGAGCTTGAAGCCGTGTGGCCTCCCCAGTGGCTGCACTGCTGGCTTTGTTCTAGGTTTCCTCATTCAGCACCCAGCTGCCAGAGCGTCGATTCTATCTGAAGCCATTCTTCTACAATCTAGAAAATCCCACTGTGGGCACCATTTGACAGATGAAGAAACGGAAGGTCAGATATTCAAGGCTACCTGACCGATGAGGTACATCCAAATGGCAGCCAGAATGTAGCCAGATCAGAGCCCTTGGCTGCACTCTGCTGGTTACCTGAGAAAAACCAGACGGAGACGCACCCGAGATGTGAGCACAGGTGCCCACACAGGGACCCTGGAGGTGTCCACCTTTACCGTGCAATGTTCTTGCATCCGAGAGGGAAGAGGCTTCCTGGGACAAGGCCTGTCTCGTGGTGCTTCCAGGGCAGAGTGGGGAGTGGTCTCGTGTTGTAAAGAATCTGGAGGGAGTGTCCCCTCTGACTTATCCTTAGCCTTGTTATTGCACACTGTCCGCAGGAGCCTGAGGATTTGAGATCCATAGCCCAGTGGGGTGGGGAGAAGCCTCATTCAAACGCACATTCAGGAGTCCGTTGGAACAGGACACAGGCCATTGTCACAGAGGCTGTGACGACATGCACATATGGTTCAGTAAGGGAGCAAATTGTGAAAAGGAAAACACTCCTCCTGACCTGAATGTCAGGGGACACGTGCCTGGAGGTCGTATTCTTTTCATCTGTTGTTCTTTTTGGAAACAAGACATTCTGCTTTATAGGGAAACCCCTCTCTGTGACGAAATTGCGAACCCTGAAAAAACGTTCTCAAGAATGGCTGATGTCGCAATGCAATTATTGTGTTCATGGAGTGTGAAACAGTGAGTGCAGGACAAAACAAGGAGAGAAAGCTTGAACCCCAAGAAGGAGGGAGATGGAAAGATGGAGCAGCTGCCAGGTTGTATTCAGGGCTAGTCTAACAGCAAAGGAGAATGGAGGGTGGGGGAGGACTTGCTGACGACGTTACTGATGAGCCAAGTGAATTACCATCCCTCAAGAGAAATCAGAAGTAATGGTGGAAATGATCTGTTGTGTGTGACATCAACGATTCTTGGGGACTTTCCCCAGGACTTGCAAATGCACATGACAATCTGCCAATTTTCAATAAAAAGATGGATCACAATGAATGGAAAGTATAGGAGAAGAGGAAATAAAAGCAATGAGATGACACCCATGGATGGAGGCAGAGTGTCCTCCTGTCTTTGAGCTCCCAGTCCTGGGCTAGGCTCTCCTAATGTCATCCCCTCAATAAGACCCTGGGCAAAGGGCACACCGGCCTATTTTTGTCCCACACATGTGTGTGAGCTATTTCAAAGCTCCAGCATGCCAAATCAAATGTAGATGGGTCTGAGTCACTGCCACTTCTGGCTTAGGGCCTCTTTGGGTGGGACAGCCAAGGGCTGGGGTGGGGTCGCATGGGTGGGGTCTATATAGTTGCTATGGCTTCAAATGCCTTCTCTGGGGGCCAGATCTTTATTTGGCCAAAGTAACTCGAATCTGAATGGGTGGATACCGACATCATCCTCAGGTTTCAAAAGCTGTGTCATCCACCATTTCCTCCCTACCCTCATCTCCCCTGTGCCAGCCTCTCAGAGGCATGAGGTAAGGAAGAATATTCCCCATCTCAGATTTTCCTGGGATAGACTGTGATTGAAGGGGCGATCAGCTCCAACAGAGTCAGCAGCTTCTGTGAAAAATGACTTTTCCTAACAAATTGTTTGGGGTGTTAACATTTAAAAAAATATATCATTACCACTTTCTGAGTCTTATTCTAGATGTTTTGCTTACTGTAAGTTATCCATTTTCAGTTTCAAGTCATCCTAGAAGGCAGATACTATTAATTCCATCTGGAGGGGTGGGGGCTGAGGTCCTCAGTAATTATGCACCTCGCTGGAGTGACGGCTGCTGGTCGAAGTCAGGATCTGAAGGCAGATCTTGGGCTCAGAACACTGGCTGTGTTGTCCTTATTTCCACTGTTTTTCTTAATAAAAATGGCTTTGTTGTTTTTGTAAAATAAAGTGTGAAATATTACCTCAGAGACCATCATCCAGAGATAACCAGGAACACTTTTCATGAATACCCTTCAAAACATCTCTCTTCTAAATTAATTTTTACAAAAAAACTTGTCAATATCCAGGTTAGCCTTACTTGGAAAGTGGTCCCAATTAATTAAGGCAAAGCTGATAGCTTTTTGGTCTTGAGATTTGCCTAAGCGAGCCTTGGGTTTCTGTGAGAAGTGCCTTCTTAGCTGCAGGGCCTTTTCATCTTTACCCTCTGGAGCTCTTCCACCTCGATTAAGACTTGGTCCTCATTTCTGTGTCTCTAGAAAAGGCCTCATTTACTCTTCCAATTCCCTGAATGTCAATGTGATCTCAGCTTCTAAGATGAGGAGTATTACACTTTCTGTCTCTAGGGGGCAGGATCCCATGGACAGGGTCGTAGAGAAGACAGCCTTAATCGTCTACATTTTAACCTGGTCTACCGGCCAGGAAACCTTTGGGAATTTCCTTTCGATCAGCAGTAGGATTACATAAGCTACTAATGACAAATGCTACAGAGTTTGTTAACCCATTTTCAACATGAGGAAGTTGATCAATCCAGTTAATTCTCAGGCACACTGAACCACTAAGTATCAGCATTTGCATCTGGGTCTCTCTGGTCTCAAAAGCCTATGTTCTGCATCTCTACACGTCACTGCGTCAATAGGTCACATCTCTCTCCCCTGGGAGATGCTTTGTGTGGCAGGTGTCTATAGACAAATGCCGATTTGGGGTCAGGAAGAATTCAGGACTGAGAAAGGCTCAACTACTGGTACAAACCAATGCACGCACATGACACACCCACACACACGCAGCACATGGTCTAGCCCCTTCCTTTAGAAGTGCGTGTAAAGAAACCTATGCTTGATCACGTGGTACCCAGAGCTACCTGTGAAATCTGCTTTATTTTTGTGTAAAAAGTGTTCTAATTACAAGATGCTTCTCTGAGTCAGATCAGAGAGGTAAACTATTTGGCTATGAAATGGTATTTGTGAAGTCCCAGTGGAAGAGACTATAAATGGATTTTAATGCCTATTTACTAATGGTTTAATAATCCTAAGGAGAACTGACTGAGCCACTATAATTAGTGGGGAATTTTGATGGGCAGGATCTATAAATGCTGATGCTCAAGGAGGTTAGAAGATTAAGTCACGAGACAGCTGCTTCTGGGGCTTGTATTAGTCAGCAAAAACAGCTCACACCGTGGAAACAAAGAAATCCCTGGCCTCCGTGACTCAATAAAAGCTTACTTCCTGCTTATCCAAGTTCAGGGTAGCCTCCCAGGGCACCTCTCTTGCAGAAGGTGAGCAGGGGTCCAGGCTGGTAGCCTCCAGTGTCGCTGTTTGGAGCACAAGGCTCCTAAGGTGACTAAGGCAAGAAAGAGCTGGCCGTAGGGCCGGCGGGAAGCTTTTAAGACCATATTCCAATGCTAAAGTTAGAGATCTTATACATCCCCCAAGAAGAAAAAGAGCTACTTGGGTGCCACTGTGCAAATCAGCTCTAATCTTCACACTTCTAAAACCATTTTTATTGCAATTACCTTGCAATAAAACTACCTATGTGATAGTTTCAGGTGCACAGCACTGTAATTCCACATCTACATGCAATACATCTACATTATTAGTCCCACCAAAAATCTAGTTTCCATTCACTACCATACAAAGGACCACCCTTTACCTGATTTACCTAACCTCCAACCTCTTTTCCTCTGGTAAGCACCATTTGTTTTCATAATGCAAGAGTCTATTTTGTTCTGTCTGCTCATTTGTTTTGTTTCTTCATCTCCCACGAGTGAAATCACACCATATTTGCTTTTCCCCATCTCACTTATTTCTCTTAGCATTATTCCCTCTAGATTCATCCATGTTATCATAAATGTTAGAATGTCATCCTTTTATGGCTGAGTAGTATTCTGTTGTGTGTAGATACGCCACATCTTCTTTATCCAGTCATCTGTCGCTGGGCGCTTAGTTTGTTTCCATGTCTTGGCTATTAAAGATGGCGATGCAATAAACATAGGGCGCATAGATCTTTTCAAGTTAGCATTTTCATATTCCTTAAATGCCCAGAAGTGGAACAGCTGAATTATATTATATTTTCTCTTTTCTTTTTAGAGAGGAAGGAAGGCAGAGGAGAAGAAAGGAAGAGAGGGGGGGAGGGGGGGAGGAAGCAACTTTATTTATTCATTTATTTTTATTTCTGGTCATCTCCGCCTGGTCCCAAATCCTGAACCAGGGTCCTTAGCTTTATGTGCTCCACACCCTCGTTGCAGGCTCAGCACCTGAGTCACCAGGGTACTGGTATTTATTTGGTTAACATTTTTTGGGAGATACCATATGATACAGCTATTTCATACTTTCAAATGATGTCTTCATGTCCTCTAAAATATATGAACAAATATTTGCATAATAGTTTCAGATTTTTGGAAGCTAAAATTAGTCTGTGATATAGTAAGGACCTGTCATTGGTCCTCCCTAATCCAGAATGATCTCATCTCAAGATCCTTAATTACATCTGTAAAGATTCTTTTTCCAAATATCACATTCCCTTTTCCAGGTGAACTAATTTTTTTGTGGGGGTCAGGGGAGGGGCAGAGATCATAATTCAATCTACTGCAGCCACAATCCAGAAAGAATAAATGTTAACATCTTGTAATATATGACAGAATTTTTAAAGAAAAAACTAAAGAAACATTACTAATAAACTTGAGTTTTTCACTGTGTCCCTTCTTGGTGTGATCTCTTCTCCACACTCCTGCCTCCCCTCACCCTTGTCCTCCTCAGAGACCTTCACTCTGATGACTTGGCTAATCCTCCAGTCTGGGTTTTTACATTTTCATTACATTTATATATTCCATAATAAAAGTATAGTACTGTTTTACAATTTTAAGATGGAAGTCAGTGGCATCTTGTTGTGTACACTGTTTAGGACTATTTTGTTTCTAAGAGCAATGGAAAGATATAAACTTACTCATTTAAATGAATATTTTGTATTCTATCACATAAATATGGTACTTGAATGTATTAGCTTCAGTAATGTTGGCAATTTAAATTGTCTTCCTTTTTTTCTTACAAACTAATTAGCATTAGGGTTCTCTAGAGAAACAGAATCAACAGGTGTGTGTGTGTGTGTGTGTGTGTGTGTGTGTGCGCGCAAAAGAATTCTCTCTACATCTATATGGATATAGAGATAAAGATTTCCCTATATTAAATCTATATAAAAATGATTCTTTTAAGGAATTGACTCACATGATTTGTGGAGGCTGGCAAGTTCAAAATCTGCAGGTTAGGCCAGTAGGCTGGAGAGCCAGAGGAGAGCTACAGTTTGAGTACAAGACTGAAGAAGGTCCCTCTTCCTCAGGGACTTTAATCTTTATCTCCAGACCTTCAACTAATTGGATGGGGCCCACCCACGCTACAGAGGGTCATTTGTTTTACTCATTCTACTGGTTTCAGTGCTAATCCCATTCAAAAGCAACCTTCATGGCAACATCCAACACCATGTTTGATTAGATGCCTGGGCACTATGTTCTAGCAAAGCGACACATAATATTAACCATCACACAAACGTCCCCTTAAATCTCATCCTCACACATTTCCTTGTGTAACTTTCTCTAAGGGAGTGTTTTTCAGAACAAGTCATGAACATTTTATATTTGTGAGATAGATTTGATTCTTTAAAACATGACTATTTTGGTACATAAATTATATAGGTCTACACAGTCTTTATGAAATATTCAATATGATATAGAAGTATAAAGAGCAAAAGCCAAGACTGCCATATTTCCATATGTAGTTATTTAAAATGAAGGGTGAAGTCTCCCTGATTATGGAGAACTTGAGCATTTCCTCAATATTTTTGACTAATAGACACATCAATTAACCTGGAGTCTGGTTCTTTTCCTGGATCAGAGATACCTCATCCCTCCCACTCAGAGCAGATATAATGACAGCGACTAGAGTACTCATGAATCCTCAACTTCTTAATAGCACTACTCACATTTTGTAGGGTCAAACCCAAATAAGCAATTCTGTCCTCTAGATTAAAAAATTCATTTTTAGGACCTCTCTCTACTCATCATTTCAGAAAACATTCAGGTTATTATTTTTTTTTATTGAAGGTATACTGCACTTTGACATTAACTTGCTTTGAGGTATACATAATAGCATTTTTACATTTACATATAGCACAGTAGGTTTACCAATATTCCCCCCGCCCTTTTTCTCCCTTCATTTACAGTTAATTCCCATTTCCTCCACCCATCTCCCTCATCACTTCCATATCCCATGATTTACCTTTTTGTCTCCCACCACTAACAGTCCGTAGTTGCTTGTAGTTCTCTCTCTCTCTCCCCACTTCTAGTGCTGTTTAATTTATGATATTCATTTGTTTTCTATCTCTATACACATCATATTAGTGCTATCATATAATGTCTGTTTTTCTCTCTGGCTTATCTCACTAAGCAAAATGCTCTCCAAGTCCATCCATGTTGTTGTAAATGACAGGATTTCTCCCTAACATGCAATTTTCTTGTGACCCTCTTAGAGCTGCAGTCCCCCCTCACTTGTCCCCTCTGTGACACTGATTGTTCCCTCCCCCTGGACCACTTGATTCAGGGTTTTCAACCCCAGCACTATTAGCATTGGAGAGGAATCATTCTTTGCTATAGGAGCACCCCGTCCCTGGTGGGATGTTTATCAGTCTCCCTGTGTCCACTCACTAGATGCCAGTAACTCCCCCTCCCCAGTGGTGACAATCAAAAATGCCTTCCAACCTTGAAATGTCCTTGGGGACACAATCACCCTAACTGAGAAAAGACTTAAACTAAAACACCAAAATAAAATACAACTAGCAAATACTCGCAGAGCAAATTCACCCAGCTCATCCACCCAGCAAATGTTGACACAGAAAGAAGATGTTTTTAAAACATCATCTCCCCACCCAATGTCTCCTCTCCGGCACTGCTTGTTTCCTGGTCACTCTAAACTTTTAGTTTCTGGACAGGGCATATTTCCCTGCTATTATACTTAAGAAGACTAACTTTTGCACAAAACTGGTCAGAACAAATTGAGAGCAAAGATAGAAAGAATCTGTCTTTTACTCTAATGGCAGGAAATGATAATAACCAAAAGGGGAGTTTTGCTTAAATTTTTCTGTCTCCTTAATTGAATTTTCTCTTGTTTTCACAGTGGGGACTAGACCACCAGATGTTATTATTGTGTTTTGCATTTTGCCTTCTGAAGTTATGGGGAGCTTCAGGCATCTCAGATTCATGAGAATAACACTCAACCCTTACTTGCAGGCTAGATATATGTCAATCACTACCATCCAAGAAGTTAAGAAACTGAAAGAAGCAAAAATGTTCCCCAAAGTACCAAAGTGAGCATCATGAGGTATGTTCAGGCAGGTGTTTGGGGACCTTACTCGGGGAATAGCCTAGACTCAGAACTTGGCACACTGTAACAAATTTGATTAGTGGTCTTCCCGGCAGTAGATTAGGAAGGAGTGATGTCACATTTATACTGGAAATAACGAAAAATGACTGCTTATCCCTGACAGAAGACAAAGATCAACAACAAAACCAATAGCAATAATGATGTTATGATGCAATATTCTTTCAATAAGATCAAGAGGTACATTGTGATTAAAAAGAAAGTGCTTTAACAAAGACTTAAAAAAACAAGAGCAATGAAAAGATTATCTCAAGACTTCAAGAACCTCAGCAGCCTGAGCTTATCTAATACAGAGAACAAATAGCCACCAACACTTGATTTATCCCTGTGAGCACTATTACAACACAAACGCTACCCTGTGTTCTAATGGTCGAACTGAATTATCAGTGGGTTGTGTTCACAATAACCAGTTCTTATGGGTGGTGGTCATGGATGGTGATCATACGAATGTCTTCAGCACTACTACACTGCATGCTTACAAATGATTATAATGGTACTTTTTATGTTATATATATTTTACCACAATATAAAAATAAGTTATTAAGAGGGTCAGGAAGATTATATGTCAGAAATAAAAATGCAACCCAAATGGTTAAGATTAAAAATAAAGGCCTACTACTTAAAAAGATAAGCAAAGACTGCCTTGAGATTCACTCATGAATAGTCTTTCCTCTATCAAAGACGCTTGATATGTCTGACGTCATTGGGATTTGTTCAGAAATAGCAAGCAATCATATTCTAAGAGAAAGATTTGATGCTGTGATTTTTAGAGATTGGCTTTTAGTTTTAATTTTGACAACGAAATATGACTATAAATCTTGTGGTTTGATAATGGAACTTCTAAAAAGCCACCCCGCATTCTAAGGCTGGGTTTGTTCCAGCACCAAAGCCGGCCTGGCTCCCCAATGAGAGCTGCTTAGGGCTTCCGCGTGAGCAGAGGGTGGCGGGTGAACGCACGCACTGTCGGCACTGGTAACAGCAAACACATGCTGGAGACCAGCAATGAGCACGCACAAGACTTCTCTGGAAGGAAGTGCTTCTATTCAGAGACGGCCACTTATGCTTAATCATGGCCTTAATGACAGTGGCATGGAAAGCTTGCTCAACACAAGTCCACACTACTTGTCATGTTCCCAAGAAAATGCCAGGTACATTCTAAGGAGCTTGGTCATGTCAAATGAGAAGGCTGGACATGGCCTGGCCCCTGCTGCCTGGTCCACAGCCAAATATTTGACTTGACAGTTATGCTCTTCAACGTTAAAGTGGAAGGACTCATGAGAGGATGGGCACAGAGAATGGACAAAGGGTGATGCCGTGTTTGGAAACTTAGTTGACTGGTACTGTCCACCGGCCCTCCCAAAACTGTTTTTAAGACAGAAAGCTTCAAATCTTTTTGGGGGAAATGAGATGGGAAATTTGCATTAGAGTACACGCTTTGGGTTTTTTTTTTTTTTAATTTTTTTTGCCTAGTAAAAACCTTCTGTGAGACTTAAATAGATATTAATTGATGGGGCAAGCAGATTCATTCAGAACTCATTTCTGTCACATGCAGCTCTCAAGATAAAATGAGCTACGAGACAAGGCAGGTGTCCTCCACTCCATGCATAAAATTAGGACAAGCTTGAAAACATCAGCCATCAGCCCACTGGGGAGCACTGAGAGGCTCACTGAGATGAGCTTCTCTGAGGAGAAAAAGGACTCTTCTGAAGCATGTCCTTAGGAGGGAAATAATCACACCAATTTTAGGCTCAAGCTGTCTATTTCTTGAAGTTTTCAAAAGCTTTTAAAACCAGTTCCCAAAGTTTTTCAGAAAGTCAAAATGGCTCCGAAGCCTCCCGTCCATGTGTAGACACACTGCATGGAGAGCATGGGACCCCGGCTTCTGAGAGCTCATTTGGGTTGTAGGAAGGGAACAAGATAAGCAAACGACCTCTTCCTATCCTGCCCTTTAAAAAAAGCCATACCCAAAGTTGCTGGAGAGACCACTGACACTTGTTAACTTCAAAAGAACAACATCTAATGGTGAGGAAAGAAAGCCACAAGGTCAAAGACAGAGCAGACACATCCAGGGATGACGAGCCCAACGTTTAGCAAAGCACAGTGCTCTGAGGCAGCATTCCTTACTAATTGTTTTCGTCTAAACTTCCCTCTTCAAAAGATGAAATAGAAACACACCTGTACAGTCGGAAATGTTTTCCTTTTTCTTCTATTTGTTTCTTTTCTTTTCAATTCACAATTAGGAATACAACTAATCTTGGTGGCGAGGGCTGTGTTGTTTGGGGACTGTATCCGAGAAGTTCTGTGTCGATGAAATGGGTGACTTAGAGCTGACATTTGTCGTGCAGCTTTCATAGTAGATGAAAGGGCAGCACGGCGCCCCACCTATTGTATCGCGTTCTTCAACCTGGGCAGAACTTCCAGGGGAAGACTACCGCCACCTCCTGGGCGGCTCTGGGTGTGAGTCTCACCTAGAAAAGGTGGCTGCATCATGTTCAACTCGCCAGAGGGGTCTCATTTTACAGTCCCCTTTGGACACCCTCCCCTCACTTTCCTAAGCCGTTTGGCAATATCAGGGGAGCGGTAAAGAAGAGTTTGCCACGGCGACCCCTGTTCAGCCAGACTCTCATGTTTCCACGAGACGACAGGTGACCCTTCCTGCACTATTCTAGCCATGGTCACTGGGCTGAGGTCATACTACCTCCTCACCTCTCTGAACCCCATTTTATGGTGCATCAAAGGTACATAGCACCCTCTCTACCTGCCTCTGTACAGAGCGGCTTGGTGAAGGGTGGGGGCACAGCTACCCTGCGGGATCGGGTCATATGGAGCCACCCGTGCCTCATGAGGAAGGGGCCGCATCAGCCCTCACAGGCTGTTGAGGCTTCACTACCTTTCATTGAGAGCTGGTTAGTGGATTTGTACCTGAGAACTCCAGAATGACCACTCCTGGGGAAATAATAATGAAGTCCAGCTTTCACTTTTATCTTTATCCTGCACAGGCCCAAAATACATAACAGAAAAGATTCCATTTTTCCACTGCCCTTGGGCAGCAGGGTGGTGGACCTTAGGGCCACATGGCCTCCAAGGACTAAGAACCCTTAGATCACCAGCCCAGCAAGCAGAGAGGAAGGACGAGAGAGACCCTCTGCTGCTGGGGAGACCTTCCTGCACTCATGCAACGCAGAGGATTCCTCTGACCTAGACCTTGACACTGTCTCCATCAAAGATCCCTGAAGAAGTGGAGGGGCTTTGGGAACCCTGTCATGTGCCATCAACAAAGTACACTGTATCCAACCAAAAAATAAATCCCACTTCTCAGAAGGAAGTCTTAAGGCTACGCGGCGAACAGTGTCTGCCTTGACTTTGTTGACACAGCACTCATGTCCCTTCAGCTCCAACCCACATGCCACCCATGATTCTGCAAATCCAGCTCCCAGGGGCAGTGGCACATGCGGAGGGCAGAAGTCGTGTGCCTGTGAAAATGCCGTCTGTTCTCTGGGACTTTGCTTCCTCGTCAGTGAAAATTGCAGGCGAATTCTCTTTCACAGTAGATGTGAAGATGGAGGGACAAACCCATGGGTCCCCTCCTGAACACTTCAGACACACACAGTCTCATCAACCAAGGTTACTTCAATCACAACAAAAGCTATGTTGCCATCTGAGCACAGGACTAACAAATACTTCGGTCAGTCTGTCTCTTCCTCATCCACTGAGAAGCTGCCTCCAAGAAACAGCTGAAAAGACCTTATATTCCCAGTGGCAAGCGTCAGGTGTGTGGCAAGCAAGGTTTCCAGCCACTGCCTTACAAATCCTTAAACACGAAGGCAACTTCTGCTCCAGAGCAACAATGAAAATGGTCTATATTCCATCTTAAACTGGCACATCCATAACGGACAGAGGAAAAAATCACGAGACAGTGAAAATACTGCTTTCTCACAAGCCCGTGAGTTTTCCTTGATCTATTCAGGAGCATTCCCTATCTCCCTAGGAGCAGGACTGCTGCGTTTTATCTCTTGAGGAGGAAAGGGCATTTGATGGACTGCAACCTCTTAGCCAGGGGCCAGGTAGCCCTGGGAAGGGAGAGGACAGCATCCAGAGGACCTTCAAGTGGCTGGGAGACTGGTCCCCTTCCCTGGTTCAGCCCTACCCTAAGTTTCTCTTTTGTCTCCCCATTACAGCTGCATCATACCTAAAGTAACTCTTCCTTCTACAAATTCAATACTCTCAAAAATTGACAGTGGCCATGTCACTCCTGGACTCTGAGAAACTGAGGGGCGCTCTCCACTAGAGGGATGACCTCCTCTGTGAACCAGGCTCAGACAGAATCTCACAATGCCTTCCCATTCACTGAAGCGAGCTTGTGCCCAGTATGTCCCAAGGGAACCGCACACCATCCAGGGTGCCAGTCTCCAGGCAGCCTCTCCAGAGGGTGCTAACACCTCCTCAATGAAGGAAGGGTATGGACACCCCATTCCAGCCCCACAGCACCCTTTGGGTGAGCAGAAGGTGGAAGGAAACCCAGCTTGTGAAGGGATGGGACTTTGCCCTCCTCAATTACAAAGCAACTCTCTCATCCTTGAAAATTCTTTTATGCTGAAGTTCAGAAAGAAGGGATTTTGAAGTCAGGCCAGTAAAAGCTCTGCAAACAGTGATGGGAGCTTATGCTGGAAGCCGCGGACATGTGCTCCATGCTGATTCTCCAGTCCTCTTACTTATTTGCACCACCAAACTAATTTCTCAGCTGTAATCCACACCATCCACCACCTAGGAACTTCCCAGAAAAGTCCAGCAGGGGAGGGGCCGGCCTCTCCACAAGGCCTGCACAGCAGCCAGACTTCACGGCCGACTTCATAATTCACTTAGATGATCTCTCTGAAATATGCAAAAACACTGGCAGCCAACAGTCAAAGGAAAATGTCCCATTTTTACGAGAGGACAGAATGTGTTACTTGAGCAACTTGTAGAGCAAAGTCAAGTGTGAGGACTGGGTTGGGGTGGCCACTAATACTGATCTGATATTTAAAGTTTGATATTTTATTGTTCCTGGATGTTTCTTTTGTATTAATTTTGATCTTTGAAAAGAACAGTGCACTAAAAAACTTAAATGCATATTCCTAAGTAGAAGAAGTTAGTCTCAATAAGACATTTCAGAAAAGACAAAACTCTGGAGAAAGCATAGATATTAGTGGCTGCTAGGAGTGGGCAGGAGAGACAAATGAGTGGAGCTTGGGATCTTTAGAAGTCTGCATGATAGTACAGTGGCAAATACATGGTCATTATAGCTTTGTCTAAGCCTATATTAGAAAGTATACACTGAGAATGAACTCTAGCGTAAACTACGGATGTCAGCAATGATGCATCAATGTAGAATCACTGATTGTACAAGTGTCAACAACGCGTTACTGGGGGGATGTTGAGAACATAGAAGGCTGTGCATTAGTCTGTGGAGGGACACGTGAAAAATCACTGTGACCTCTTCCAATTCTGCTATACACCTAAAACTGTTAAAAAAAATAAAGTAAGAATACTGCATTAAGATGTTACTTATCTGGGAAGCTATTATTGCTGGGCATAGAGCTACAGTTTGCAAGGTGAAAACTGTGGAGTTGGCAGGTGGTGATGGCTCAACAGTGTGAAGGGACTGGACACCTCTGAACTGCACACTTGCAGAGTTAGATGGCCAAGTTTGTTACGTGAGTCTCGCCACAATCAAACATTGTATTTTATCATGATGAACAAGTGTTTTAACTAAGTTCCTAAATGGTGCACCTGAGACGAGCATCTCATTCTCCTCACCCTCTTCCCAGCCGTGGTGTCCTTACTGAGAACCTGAAGTCGGCAGGACCACATCACAGGGGATGACCCGTGTACTTCTAACACTGCGACAAACTTTTATCTTTCTTCAGATATAAAACTTTAAATATGCCAGCATCTTGTCACAGAAATACTACTTCCACTTTAAGCATATAAAGGACCTTCTTTTTTTAGATGGAACAGATGCAATTGTTCTCACCTGCTAGGCTTACCTTCATTTTATGTGCATCAACAATAAAGAATGAGACTGAGATAGGGAAAGACACTTGTAGAAAGATGCAGAGGTAGCTGCATTTGTCTTCTTTGACAGAACAACAAAACACAAAATGAGTGGTTTGAAGCAGCACACAGGCACTAGCTCAGTTTCTATAGGCCACAAGTCCAGTCTGACCTGGTTGGGTTCTCTGATCAGGTAAAGGCTTAAGTCCAGGTGTCATTCTGTCTCTGTTGTCATCTAGAGGTTCTGTTTCCAAGTCATTCTCATTGCTGGCAGAATTTAGGTCCTTGTGGTTGTAGGACTGAGGTCCCGTTGCCCTGCTAGTTGTTAGCTAGGGCTGCTCTCGCCTCTTTAAGGTCACCTGCATCCCGTTACGGGGTTCCTTCATTTCGAATGAGCGATGGAGCATCGAATCTTGCCATTTGAATCTTGGAGCTGTATATTCAGAGTGAAAGACCCCAGTGATTAGGCCCACTGAATAATCTCCCCATCTTTAGATCAACTGATTTAGGGCTTAATTCCATTAGAAAAACCCCTTCAATGCAGTCTTCAGATCAAATATCTAGATTATGATATCTATAAGTGAATAACTATAACCGTAATTAGTCAGCAGTATCCATAAAGTGACTATCGATATAGTATCTATAACTGAATCACTGGGAGATGTTATAACATCAGGGACAGAAATCCTGAGAGCAACTTAGACTGGAAAGTGCAGTCAGGAGTGAAGGCAAGCAGGCAGGCAGGCAGGGAGGGAGAAAGAGGAAGAAGTAGCATTCACCCATTTCATTTAGTTGTTCATCGTGGTTGTTCTCCCAGCTCCAGGTCCCAAAGCTGGGCTCTTGAGAGGTACATGGACTACGTCTGGTAGCCTTATCCACTGGGTTCTCAGGGCATGCCTATATGGTCTTTTAAATATCTCAGGTCTTCAGGTGACTGGCTTTGGGGTCTTCAAGTCCTGTATTTGTTCCACCCACATGGAAAGCATGATTTCACACTTTTCTAAGCACAGAGAGTCCTGAAGCTATAATAGCCATGCCTCCAAGAACAAAAACGTCAGAAGCAGATTCTCTGTGCCTGGCCATTTTGAACCTAGGCCAAGACCACCAACTTAGGTGATAATTGCGACAATTTTTTGGAGATCAGATTACTGGTTGACCCTATCCCCTCCTGTCACCCTAGGTCCCCAAACCTTCCTCAGATGGAAATGATTTTCAGAACTTGAGTATCTGTGCTCCACCCCTTACCAGCAAGTTACAAATACCATTTGGCATCAATTCTCTTGTATTCTCAAAGCATATAGGCAGTGCTTAGTGACACTGATTACCGCTGTGTGATGCAGGTCACAGGTGGGTAGCTTTCTACTAGAAACAGTACAAAGAGAAAGACAGACATGCAGATTACCAAATTTGCAATTTAGGTTGGAAGCATTATCTAAAGTTTATTTTTGTTCTCTCTGAGGCAAAGGGCTATGTTTACAGTGAGACTAGGGTAGAATATTCTGTCCCCTTTAGCATAAAAATCTTTGAAACAACTGAAAGCCATTTCTAGGTAGTTCATGTACTAAAGATAAGCTTTGTACTTATTAAATGAAGTTTTTACAGCTCCCTGACTGTCCCTGCAGCAGGAAGGAGCCGCACCCGCTTGACTCCTGAGTCCTTTATTGCTGAACCTACCACCATCAGAAAAAGGATAAGGAAAATTTTCTTTTCCAAAAACAGGGCTTTGAGTGGGATGTGTGGTGTTTCCTCTTCTCTTGGGCACTCACTCCACGTGCCGGCCTCACTCTTGTCTCTCAGCTTCCAGTTAACTTCTCCTGCAGCCCCAGCCCTGGAGATGCCAGCCCTTTCATCACAGGCACTATATACTCTAACCCTGTAGTCCCAGGAAAGGGGGGAAGGAGGTCCTTTTTGGACTGGGTCCTACTTCAAACTGTCTATCTCACGTTAAAATATTTGTCAGAATTCCTCCAACTGCTATCCAGAGAATTTGACTAACTTGCCTCTTACTCCCCTCCTCCCTCCCCTTTTCTTTCCCCTTCCCCTCAACGCCCTTCTTTTAGAAGACCCTTAGCATATTTATTAATGAAATACAAACCCCATTTTGACAAGCACATTCTGATTCTCTCCCCATCCCTCTGATTTCATTATTTTTCTAATCAATGCATTTTCTCAGTCTCATTTCATTCTAGCTTCCCTTCCTTTCATGATGCTGAATTCTCCTAGATGTTCCAAGTTCTTCTAAAAGTTTACTCCAAGTCACTCTGTTGAGTTGGTATACAGTTTACATGCACTCAATCAAGCCTCCCTAGTAGACTACTCCCAGGTTTGGAAACAGGTGCTTCTGGAATGGCTTCCCTGGAGTCCTGGCTCTTGGTGGCTTCTTTCCTACAGAACTGTGCATGGGGGTGTATTTGACCTATTAACCTATACAGGTTTCTACCTCTGGCGCCTGTTTTCTTCTTGCTGTCCACCTAATTGCTTTCATTGCCATGGAGGAGTAATGCCAGACCAGAGAGGAACATGGTCTTGGAACACCACTGACTTTTGTGCACCAAAAATGTAAGTCATTGGAGAAGAAAGGATTTAGGAAAGAGGAAGATGTGCTGGCCAAGGGAAGAGGGTAAGACTAGAGAAGAGATGCCCTGAAGCTATGGGCACCATTGGGACAACAATGAACAGGCTTTCTGGGGGAGCCACGAGAGTGGCAGTAAGACCCCAGAGCCATCACACCCTCCCAACCAGGGCACCTGGACTGCAGGAACAAGAACCACTCACTAGTCCTGAGTTCTAGCATTGTCCTCTGCTCCTTGATAGGTCAGTATGCTCGCAGCTCTCCCTGTGGAGTGAATTTCTGTTGAATACACAATGATGTGTAGGGGCTAGAGAGAACAAAGCACGATAAGTTTCCCAAACATACCCACTTCCTCAGGATGTTGATTCCATTTAAAATGAATTCATGCTCTCTAAGTGCTTATGCTCTCCAGAGTTGAGTAATGCATGACTAGTGGGAGGGACCCACCGATGCCTTCGCAGTGGTTTTTATGCGACAGATGTTTGCTGAAGTATTCAAGGGCTTAATATAGTAAGAGATACTATTAGTCATTATACCAAAGGAGAGTTTTGATTCAAAGTAAGAACACTGCATTTCTGAGATGATAATTCAGAATTTTCATTAATTCAAACCATCTTTCTTGTTAATTACTTGAAAACAGTGCATCTTTGCTCTAGTTTTCTAGCAACAAGATATTCTGAACACACTGATGAACCCTCCTTTTTATGCTGTATGTGGGTTACAGCGGAATCCTTAAACATTACTCTGGGCTTTTTACAGAGCATCCTGGGAAGCCTGGCCTGTTCAGACTGAAGGAGAGCAACTCTTTACCTTCTTCTCACGTGCAGTCATCTTACATACACTGTTCCATTAACTGAGCCAAATGAACTAAAGTTAGGGCAGAAGGCTGTTAGTTCTTGAACTGAAGGACAATTTACTGATCTACATAATAAATATCCTTAAGAAGCATTCACTTTCCTGATTTGTGGAATTTTCTGCAAGTTACAGCTATGTACCCAACTAAGCTGAGGTCACTTAGAATAAAACCAACTCCCTATAGAGCAAAGGAACTTTGTAGGAATATATTAAAGTTCTTGAGATGGTGAAATGGTCTGGGATCATCAGGGTGAGCCCAGTGGAATCCCAAGTCTCCTAATAATGGGACAGAGAGCAGTGGAGTCTATGAGAAGCTAGGATGGAAGCAGAGGTCAGAACAGTGAATGTGGAAGGATTCAACACATCACCGCTGGCATAGAGGAAGATGGAGGAAGAGAGCTGTGAGCTCAAGAATCTAAGTGGCCTTTAGAAGTTGCAAAAGCCAATCAGATTCTCTCCAGAGCCTTTAAAAGGAACACCATCTTCCTGCTCCTTGATTTTAGCCCAGTGAAACCCATTAGAGACTTCTAATTTACAGAGGTATAATATAACAAACGTGTTATTTTAAGCTCTCAGGGTTATGGCAATTTGTTATCGCAGCAACCGGACACTAATACACCTCAGCATAAGTCTACTGCTGCATTTAACATATGCTTGGTGTTTTTCAAAAGAATGTATCATCTAATGTAGAACCAATACCTAGTATCTATTTAGCAGACAGCAGAAACTTTACATTTATTATGTCATTCAATCCTGACAAACACCTACGTGACAGACATCATTATTCACATTTAAAGATGAGGGGACTAAGATGAATTAAGTTAGATAACTAGTCTGAACTCATACAGTAGGTGACTGAGTTAGGGCTTGAACCCATAAAAAGTAGCAGAGCAGGTATAAATAAAGACTGGAACCAGATGCCCCAAGAACTGCTGTGCCTTCATCGTCTCATCTATAAAATGCAAATAGCAACCTATGCCACAGGCTATTCTAAGGGCTTAAATGAGTTAGCACAGACAAAAATCATAGAACCAAATCTGGAACACAAACAGGGCTCTATAAATGTTAGTTGGTGATCATTACAGCCAATCTGACACTAAAGATGAAGTCTCTAAAAAGAAAATGTTCAAAAGATGCGAAGACATGTGAAACCACTTTCTATGTTCTAAAGCATGACAGAAATGCATGTTGTCAAATCAAAGCAAAAGAAGAGAGGTTCCAAGATAGCGAACAGATGAGATCCCACATTTACCTTCTCCTTATAGACAAAACTAAGTCCATTTAAGAACCATTCTCTGTGGGTCATAATCCTCTCCCTAGCTTGAAGGGTTCACTCCTACACCGAGCATCACATACTGGGAACTGACCTGCTAGCACACATCCTGGTGAAAACAGAGAGGCTTCCTCTTGGGGAGCAACAAAACTCCTGGGCAGGGAATGTGGGTGGAGAACAGGGAATGACCAAAGAGGTGTGCACAGACCTTTCATGGGTCATCCAAGTGCTGAACCAACTTTAGCATGAGGTGGAGGCAGGAGCAGGTGGTCTCCTGGAGACAGAGCCTGGCTGGGCCTCACTCCAGGCTTGGATGTTTGTGGGGCCATATAGGTTGCTGCCATGATGCAACCCCTGGGCCTTCGGCACTTGTGGTGACCACAGTTCACTTGCAGATTCTCAATTCTCACAATTAGTTTTCCAGTTACTGTTCTCCTGGGTTCTTGGCTCCAGTGGTTATGGTTCTCAAGGCTGTCAGAGCATCAGTCACCGAGGGTAGTGATAGGTAGTCAGGTCTCTTCTGATATAGGTAGCTAAGTACAATAGAGAGGGTCCAGGACCCCCACAAACAATTGTGACTCCCCAGCCTGGGGCTGCTGCTAAACAGTCTGCTCACCTGACTGATGTTTAACCCTAAAGCAGCTGGCACTCCCACCCAGGGCCTGGACTTGTACATGCTCTCTCCTGGGGTTGCTGCCCAGTGGGAGGACTGATGTACATTAATGGGGGAGCATGTTTTATCTCCACCAGTTTCCGAGGTTCCCAGAAGGCACCCATCCCCTTCTCACCAATGCCCTCTGTTGGACGGCGGTCTGCTCAGGGTTTGGGCTCAGCTTCCCAGGTCTCAGCAAAGGCTTCAACCTACCCAGCAAAAAATGTGTCCAGCATCCTAGGCCTATACTTTGCAACCTGATACCCTAACACAAAGTCATCACATCAAGGTAGGCAAGGAGAGCTGTTTAAGCTTAACCCACAGAAATACACACAGAGTATCAAACAGAATGAAGAGACAGAGAAATGTAATACCCCTAATGATGGACCAAAACAAAACCCCAGGGACATTTCATAATGTAACAGAATTAAATAAGCTATCTGAAGGAGCTATCAAAGTAAGAGTCTTAATGATGTTCACTGAAATCAGGAGAACAATAGATGAATAAATAAGAAAAATAACAAAGAGAAAAAAATGAGATGTTCCAAATAATTAATACAGATAAATAACACAATTGAGGGGCCCAATAATACACTGAAGAAAAGAGTCTAGTGGAAACAGTAAGCTCGAAAAAAGAGCAAAGGAATGTACCTAAGTACCAGCAAAGATAAAAAAAAAAAAGAATGAAAGGAACAAAGATAGCTTAAGAGACTTATGGGATAACATTCATATCATAGGAATCCCAGAAGGAGGAAAGAGACAGAAAGGGGAAGAAACCTGAGCTGAGAACTCTAACTTGGTAGAGGAAATCAATATCCAGATGTAGGAAGCTCAAAAAGTTCCAAACTAAATAAAACCAAATGGACAAACACCAAGATACAGGATAACTAAAATTACAAAAGTAAAAAAGAACCGTAAAAGCTGCTCTAGAAAGAGGATTTCCCATAATGGTGCATCTACCCAAGGGCTTTCCTAGAATGGTTGCCTCTAGTGTTGGCACCATAAGAAAGCATCATTTTTGTTCACCAGGCTGCTATCCTTCTTTCTTCCTTGTGATAAGGATCCTGGCTCAGTGCCTGAAAGCCAGGTCCCAGTTAAGGGGGTCTTCACTGTGGGAAAAAGTCCTTTAACTTTGGGAGAGTGTTGATTTCACTGTTCTCTTCCTAAGGCACCAAAGTCTTTAAACAAGGTGATGTGGTGCCAAGACAAGTCTACTCCTCCTATCTTTTATGGAGGCATATATCCCACATTTGGTGGAGCTGAGAGTCCTGTTTGTTTTAAAATATCTTAGTATGAGTACATGTTTTCTTGGTTGTGCTGTTGGGAGGAGGCAATTCTGAGACCTTAACATGTTATCTGCCACCTTCAAACCAGATACAAATGTGGTTTCTTTTCATTATATAGAAATCCCTTTAGTATTTCTTGTAAGTCTGGTTTGGTGTTGATGCAGTCCTTTCACTTTTGTTTGTCTATAAAGCTCTTTATCGGGCCTTCATTTCTAAGTGTTATCCTAGTAGGATAGAGTATTCTTGTTTGGAAATCCTTTTTTTTTTTTTTTTCTCCAGTTCTTTGAATATATCATGCCATTTCCTTATGGTTTCTAAAGCTTCTGAGGGTCTTATGGGAAATCCTCTTTCTATAGCAGCTTTTAAGATTCTCTTTGATTTTTATCATTTTAGTTATCATGTATCTTGGTGTGTGTCCATTTGAGTTTATTTAGTTTGGAACTTTTTGAGCTTTCTACATCTGGATATCTGTTTCCTCTACTAAGTTACATCAAACTAAAAGACTTTTGTAAGTGAAAAAAGCTATCACCAAAGCAAAAAGACAACCTACTGACTAGGAGAAGATATTTGTACATCATATATACAACAAGGGGTTAATATACAAGATATACAAAGAATTCATAGATCTCAACAACAGGAGAACAAACAATCCAGAAAAAATGGGCAGAAGAATTAAACAGACATTTCTCCAAAGGAGATGTACAGAGGGCCAACAGGTACATGAAGAGATGTTCTACTTCACTTGTTATTGGGGAAATGCAAATCAAAGTAACGCGATTAAAAATAAAGAACATGTAGTTGATATACTCAATGGAATACCACACAGTCCAATAAAAGACAAAATCCTGTCATGCGTGACAACATGGACGGAACTAGAGAGGATTATGTTAAGTGAAAATGTCAAAAGGAGGAAAAATTCAGGATGATTTCATTCATATGTGGAATATAAAGATGCAAAGCAAAGGAGCAGACAAAACAAAAACCAACCCTTGGCTGTTAACAAAGGATCTGAGGTTACCTGTGAGGAGCATAGGCAAGTGGTGGTGGGGTTCAATGTACACTAATGAAAGACTTTTGGTAATCTGGTGGTAGGCAGAGTATGTTGTAAAATCAAAGTTACTGCAATAAATAGCATATTAAAATAAGAAACCCCATTTAGAATGAGCAAGTTATAGCACAACTATGAAATGTGTGGAGGAGAGTAAAAATATATATAATTAGAATAGCTCAAAACTAACTTGCTTTTAATTTTTAAAAGTTTATAAACACAGAAATTAATATGCAAATCTCAGGGTAACCTCAAAACATAAACACATTAAAAAAGCAGAGAACAAAATAAAAAAGAAACCAAACATAACATAAAATAAAGCTTTCAAACCACAATATAATAAGAACAAATATAATGACTGCAAAAGAGCATAGAAAACAAATAGCAAAATAGCAAAAGTAACTTAATAATCACCCTAAATGTCAATGGATTGAACTCATCAAAGGACACAGAGTGGATGAGTGGACTGAAAAGCAAAACCCAACTTTCTGCTGCATATAGGATACCATCTAAGCACTAAGGACATAGACTCAAAGCCAATGGTTGGAAGACGATCCTCTAATAAAATGGTAACCTTTAAAAGACAGGGACAGGCATGGCCTAGTGGAGGTGCAGTTGGACACAGTTCACACACATTCAAAGGTCCTGGATTCAAGTCCTGGGAGCAGTGGAAACAACCAAGATGAACAATTAAGTAAATAAATGAAATGCTTCTTCCTCCTCTCTCTTCCTGCTTGCCTGCCCCAATGATCTTCACTTTCGCCTGCATCTTTCCTTTAAAAAAAATGTAGGAACAGTCATACTTACATATCTTTCAAAGATTTTCAAATAAAGAAGTTAGTAAATGTCGGGGATGGGCATTATGTAAAAATTAAGGGATCAATTCAGCAAGAAGACATAACACTAGTTAATATACATGCTCTAAACAAGGGAGAATCAAATACATAATGCAATTATTAATATAACTAAAGACAGACACTGGTAACAATAAAATAGTAGATTTCTATGCCCTAGCTCACAAAAATGGGCAAATCAGGAAGAGAATTAAGAAAGAAGCAACAGTCTCAAATGACAAATTAGAATTGGTGCGTTTAATAGACATTTAGGAACACTTAACAACAGAAAAATTCACATTCTTCTCAAGTGCTTATGGAACATTCTCAAGGATAGATCATATGTTGGGACATAAACCAAATGTCAACAAATTTACGAAGACTAAAATCATATCAAGTATCTTCTCCGACTATAATCACATAAAGCTAGAAATAAATCCCTCAAAAAGCTGGAAAATTCTATTACTTGCAATAAATTACTAGACTTATAACCTAACTTGTTAGAGGTTATTAACAGGGAAACTGGATGTTGAGTATATAGGAACGCTCAGTGTTGTCTTACTTTTCTGTAAATCTAAACTCTCCTATAAAAAATAAAATTTACCTTTTGGAAAAAATTTCAGCTGAGAATCTAATGTCAAACTCTAGTTTTATTTGAGTTTATTGAATTGACAGAAATTTTGATATCTTGGTTGCACTGATTGTAACCTTTCCCATTTCATTCCTGCATCACCAATAACTGGGTTATTGAACCCAGTCCCCAGTTTGCAAGAGTTCACAGTCTCACTGTATCAGCTCAGAAACAGCCCCAGGAGTCTCTGAAGTTAATGTTGCTGCAGTATTTGCAGAGCTAATGTGCTTATATAATCTCCAGTACTGATTGTGGACACAGACAGTGGCAGAGAGCCCTTAATACCAGAGTCTCCTAGTAGCCCTGGTAATTTAAATGGGCTCAGGAAGATTTTCTTGCTCATCAAATGAGTTCACACCTTTTCTTTAAAAGAAAAATAAATGTGGTAAGAAGGCTGAATATGATAAAAGCACTTTACCCAAAGCCAACTCAGCCTCAGGTCTCCAAGTGGGTGTTTAAGAAGAAAGGCAGAGATAACCAATATGGGGCATCTACTCTGCCTCTGTTCACTTATATCTTTCATTTTCAAACTATTAGACTAAGCACAATTGACCCTACTGAAAGAAGTTCCCTATATACCTCATGATATCTTTAATGATTTTAGAAAACTTATGAATAGCATGGTATAATAAGATCTGTTTTATTTATTTTCTTATTACTTTTGTTAAAAATATTTCAGTGCACTCATTTAAAGGATTCAAAAATTTTAAATTACCGGTGTGTGCAATACTTTCCAGGGCCCTTTAACAGAGTACCTCCAACTAGGTGGCTTAAACAATGGAAATTTATTCTATCACAGGTTTTTTCCACTTAATAATATGTTTTAAAGATTTTATAATATTAAAATATAGAGTATTCATTTTTATAGCTATATAATATTCCACTTTAGGGTTATAATATAAATTAACCAGTCTCCTCCTGATGGAATTAGGTTGTTATTAACCTTTTGCTATCACAGCCAATGGCACAATGAATAACCTTGTAAAAATTCTGTTTTTTCCCTAGGTGACTACAATCATAGAACAGCTTCTTAGAAAAATAATTAAGGGTCATTTATAATTTTAATATTTTATAAAATTCCACATGGTAGTTGCAAACAATATGTTGTCCTATTAGTGTTTTATAAATAACTCCCCTCATCTCCCCTGCATCCTCTCCTTCTCACTCCCCATCTCCTTCCCCTTCTCTTTCTGCTTAACGAGCTCAGGAGTTGGAAAATTAAATCTCAGTGTAGTCACTTTATATTTTATGTATTATGAGTATATTTACATTTCTGAGATCTTGTCTGTAAACTGACATTTTTCTCTATTTTCTTAGGTCATTGGCCTTTTTCTTATTGACTTATGAGAACTATGAGGTATATCATCTCTGTATAGGAATTACAAAAATTCTTCCCATTTGTTGTCTTACAAAGGACACTTTAACATGGAATTTGGATTCATTTTCAGTTGACTCTGCCCCCGATCTATTATGTGCACTGCTTTTTCAGTTAGAGGCTGGTCACCTATACCGTGTGGTCCCAGGACATGCACTTGGGGAACACTACATATTGAAATGAAAATATAAATATGACTTTGACTCTCTTGGTAATAAACAGGCAGGCCTTCCCCATTTTGTAGCGGGTTTCTGGAACGTTTGTAATCCTGTCAATGATAAAAATAGAATAATAGTGATACATGTAAATATTTGCCCTATATAAACATTTTTATTAGTCTAGCAAGATCTACAGTGTGTTTACCAAGTAGTATTGGTAAAAACATATGTTGCTTTTTCTGAGTTTAAACAATTTTCTGTGCCTGGCTTTTCATTTCAGGGGACACTTCATGGGACATCACCATTACTCTGCTCTCTGATGCTAGTAGGTGTCTGGCTGAGCCCTCACTGAGAACTGTGCACATATATCTCAATAGCCACCTTCTCAGTGGCTTTCTTGGCAGAACTGAAGGGACCAGGGGGCCACCAGGGAGAAAAAATGATGGGGGATCTTAGGTGACATCACCACACCCCACCTGCCCTCCCACCTGGTACCCGGAACTCCAGGGCTTCCTAGTGGCGCACAGGACAGTAAGTTGGAACCCAAGTGGGCAGGCACTTCATCCCCTCTGGGAAGAGGCTGCAGAGGTAACATTTTGAAAGCGATTTTCTGCTGCTAAAAAATGTGTGGTTTATCACAACCCTATGAAATGTCAAACGATTGGAATTATCCCCTTTCTCCTTTCCTGTGTGCCTTCAATTAGCTGAATGAAAGCAAACCCATGGCTTTAGACCCAAAAATAGCTGGAGAAAAGTGACGCAGATTTCACTGAGATGAAAGAGTGGAACCCAGAAGCCTAATTAAAAGCAACTGAGAAACCAGTATTCGATACAGAGTTTACTCACCTGAAAAAATAAACCCAGAGCTACAGAGAGGCTTTGCTGGAGGGCTGTGGGAAAGGGGCCTTGAGGTCTCAGGCGGGTCACAGGAAGGGGCGCCTGATGAGGACACAGAGCCTCCCTATTTCTCCCCTCCTGGAGTCAAGGGAAGGTCAACCAGCGAGTGGAGGCCACCGCCACCTGGGACTTCCCCACCATGTCAGTGCCCCCAGAGAAAGTGCTTTGGAGACCAGGGCGTTGCTCCTTCCCCAGACACTCTGCTCTCTTTTCTATCTTTAAATGTGTATGATTAGTTCAACATCATTCCCCCCACACCCCCAGATTTCCCATGCTGCCTTTTTCTTCTTGCACCTCCTCACCTCTTTGCTCCTCCCCATGTCTTAAATCTAGAGCATTTCTGTGCATTCAGCATATGGATTATTTTTGATGGCAGGAAAGTGAAAGAATGAGCTCTCTTTAGCAGGAGGAAAATTCTCGTGGTTTTGAGATAAATCAAGGCTCAAGGTTAGTGAAGAAACAAATAATTCTCTCTTCTGTACACTGCATATTTTTAACCTACAAATCAGGCCGCTGAACAGAATGCTGGCAAATAAAAACAGCTTTGGTTATCCCTTTAAATGCAGTTGCCATCTTCTCCAAGATTTCATTTGGAGGCAAGAGAAAGAACTTAATCTAATTTTCTCTGCCCTTCACAGCAATGGGGAGATGTCCTTTGAGCTTTTCCGTTCCAAGTTTGATATTCATTGCCGGGGAAGAGTGGGAGGTAGGGACAGCACAGGAAGATATACATGGTGTTCCCACACTAAAAGCATGCGTTTGTTACTGCAAAACACTGAAATGACAGCACTCTTTGGTGGCCCAGACTGTTCAGGAGGCAGAGACTAGATGCTCTCACTTCTGTGGGGTCACGATCACCACTTGTTTACTTCCGGTTTTGTCAAATAGGCCTGTAACTGAGTGCGACTGTCAATACTGCTATCAGCTACGATTGCCCAATGCAAAATGGACTTCACAACAGATAACTCACTAAGAGCCTCTGACGCTGATGTTAATGCTGTCACCACTCACACACTTTGGAAACACCACACACTTGATATATTGCCGGCTATTACAGAGAGGCTTCACATTTCACAGGGAAGACATGGCCTTTCTCTGCAAGGGGTCAGTCATGGGATGAGAACCCATTTATATAAATGCAGGAACACCTTCCAATGTTCTGGAGAACTCTTCTTTTTGTTTGCCCTCTTCATTTTTCTCCTTCTTGTGATCCCTCTTCTCTGTCTCTCTCTTGCCTGTCCATTTTCCATCATGAATCCATGCTGCCTGAGATAAGCACCAGCACTTACGACCGTCACTCTGCCCAGACTCTACTGATTTCCTGCTTTGGCTCTTTATTCTAATTGATCCTATTTCCAAGGACACTTTGTGCAAGATCCTTCTCTTACTTAATTTTTTCCCTTTATCCTGGATTCCTTATTTATAGCCCGATTCCTACCTCTTAGTGGAAGATGTCTTGTATCAATTCATCAATAACCATGTATTCTTTTTATAAAATGTGCCTTCACTTAAATAAGCAACATCATGGCATAAATCACATTCTTTTTATTAATTTTTCCACATGGAACTATACTTTTAAAGTCTCTCCACATGACCATATATGCATCTCATTACTCACTGCTTCACAGAATGCCACACAGGTCATGCTGGTCTATGTCACTACTTCTCTGTGCCCACCCAGAGAGAGAAAATGGAGATATTAGAATTATTTGTTGCAGTAGGAACAGCTACATAAAGTGGCAGCAGATATTATAGAAGCAATTTCTGTCCTTGCATAAATGGGTAGCCCTGAAGGGCAGGAGGCTAACATGCAGCAAGTCCCTTGTGTGACAGCTGTGATGCCGCCACCTCGGGGAGATATGAACGGGCAGCTGAGGCTCTACAGGGCTGTGCCCACTTGTGTGCTGCTACCTCCCCAGTGCCTGCCCAGTGCTGGAGAGAGACAGCAAAGGTGCTTTTCCTCACTCAGTAAGTATTCAGTGGGTGAGTGCAGGAATAAATAGGCAAATTAATAGGAACAATTGTCTAATGTCTAAAGGATAGGGCTGGGGTTCAGACAGAGGGGCTGCCATCCTGGCTTTACCACTGGGCTATGGAGTAACCTCCCTAAGTCTCTTACCTCTTCTGGCCAATGGGATGCAGAGTGGTTAGGATGATGATGTGATATGATAAGGTCAGAATGCTAGAAAGGTAGTCCTCTCTCAGTGGGATCCCAATAAAAGATGCTGCTGTTTGGCCCAGCACTGTAAGGGGTATCAGGTTGGGTTCTGGCCCTATAGGTTACAGGCATTCAGGAGTCCAGGGATTAGAACAGTTCCTTCCTTGCACTGGCAGTTGCCTATAAGAGTACCTCACACAAACTATAAATAAAAGCAATGAATGTAAATGCTCTTAATAACCGACCACAAAGACAATTCAGTTTAGGACATTATGACTTGCCAATCTAGTATACGGGTAGCTAGGCCCAATAACAGCAACCCTGGTCATTTCACACCAGACTGAGAGATGCAGAATCAACATTTAAGGAACACCCATAAGTACTCACTTTGGGAACAGGAATCAAGAGAAGGGGCATATTCAGGTTCAGCAGGTACCAGTCTGTTAAAAACCCAGCTCTCTCATTTTTGGTTGATCGTGGGCTGGTTATATTACAGATGTCACGCAAAATTTGGAAGCCAAAAGAAAAAAAAAAGATGGAATAAGTGGAAAAACACAAAGCAATATTGACAAGTTTGTCTAGAATAGGGGTCAGCAGACCATGACCCATGAGCCAAACCCAGGCCACAACTGATATTCTAAAAGAAAACTTTATTGGAAAACTCCCATTGGTTGGGGACTATATCTCTGTTTATGACTTCTTCTAATTGCATAGTGAAGCACTGAATAGTTGTGACAGAGATCACCTGGCTCCAGGGAGCTCATATTTACTACCTTCACAGAGAGTTTACTGGATACGTGGCCTAGGAGGAAGGGTCTGGAATGTCCGTGTTCACTGAAATTTAACAGTGAACCAAGTAGATCTGCTGTCAGGTGGAACAGTGAAGGAGGGAAAAAAGGGTTGGAAAAGCAAACTCTAGCTCCACTTTTGTGATCTTAACAAGTTCATGTAAAAGGTTTTTTTTCAACAACACAGTGCACAGGCTCAGTCCAGGTAACTCACTTCTGACAAATATTCCTTCACAGAAGTCTCTGCTGAGGCACTCAAGGTTCTCAAAGCCCCACTTTCCACCTCCCGGTAAAAACAAACAAACAAACAAAAAGGGACTGATTTTTAAAGAATTTGGGAGGCCTCTGTACACCCCTAAATCACCTATTACTGGTCTCCGTTCACAACTTACTGGCAGGACCTGTAATTTATTAAGGAAACCCAGAGAACGCACGAAACTGCAAAACTGCACCGTGAAATCTGACCTTGAGCACACACAACTCCCCTTTCAAACTCTCCAGGCCTCTTGGGGACGTTTCTGGAAACAGTTAATGGACACAGTCCAGAGGCCCCTGAGCTGGGAAACGTGGCCATAAGAAAGTCTGCCCTTACCAAGCTTGCTTTACAGGTTATCCTGTTGACATTCCCCACAGAAAGACCTTCTTTGACCATTGTTCTAGGAGGAAACAAGAAGAAATGTTGGTCAAGGTGCCAAGAAAGAACACAGGCAGAAAACGCAAAGAACTTGAACACAGAGCATCGCATTGGCTCTGTCCCCTCTTTTCCAAGAATGCAAACTTGGTTAACAGAATCCTTCTCGATTTTTTTGCTCTGAACGCTAAACGGGGCAATACTAACGGAGGGCCATGGAGTTGTTTAGAGGATTGTTTCATTTTCCTGCCACTCTCACTGTTACAAAGTGGTCTCTGATTTGAGATTTGGACACTGCTGCTGGTCAATCCCCCTCTATTGGAAGCCCTCTTTTAGTTTTCTAGCTCCCCTTTCTCTAGGAAGAGGTAATTCAGACAGAGCTGCCGCCGCTGATCATCAGCTGGCGTACATAACCCTCCTTCACGCTCTTCTGAGTAAGATGGGGTCTCTGGGGACTAATCCCCAGGGACTATAGAAGAGCAAGTACTATAATCATCGATTCTATTTCCTTGGGATAAATTTCAGGAAGTTGAGTTGGTAGCCAAAGAAGCTGTCTTTTACATACTGACCCGCAAGCTCTTTATATATAAAAGATACTGATCCTTTATCTGGGATATATATGGCAAATAGTTTTCTCCTTTGTTAAATATCATTTTGATTTTGCTTTAAGGAATTATGGAACTTATTACATATAGTCAGATATATTGATGATTTATTTTTACAGTATGCATTTGGTGTTACTTTTGAGAGGGCTTTTTCCAACACCAAAATTATAAATATCTAATATTTTCTACTACTTGTTAGCTTTCATTTTTAACGTTTTATCTCTTTAATTCATCTGGAATTCATTTGGAGTAAGAGAAAAAGCTTATTTATTTCTGGATAAGTAAGCTGTTTTCCCAGTATATTTCGTAATCTATCCTTTCACTACTCATAGGAAATACTACGTTGATCCTATACTAAATAATTATATAGACTTGTGCCTGTTTTCAAAATGTGAACATGATCGTTGGCATCTGTGCTCCTAGACGAGAAGCAAGAATAATGGAGGGTGCAGCATCCAAAGTGGAGGTGTAGGTTCCTATGAAGTTCTGGGGTCTCCACACACAAACCTGTTCAATGTCACCATAGGGCTGGATGGAGTCTGAATTCACCACGGCTGTGTGTGGCCGGATGGCACACATTAACCACTGGTTTGCCTTGTCTTTGAGTCAGTGCAGTGCTTGTACTTCTAGAAGAGCTAGCTCTCCTAAAATAATTGTCCTCATAATATTCATAAAATCCAAAATGACAAACCAACTTTTTTCTTCCCACTATTGAGACAAAGAACAGAAAACCGAAATGGCTTTCTTAGAATTAGAGAGTGCTGGGAACAGAACGGAGGTCTCTTTGCTGTTAGCACAGAATTAAATCAGTTTCTGAACCTGACATATAACTGGCCCTATTATAGACTTTTTGATCCCCTCTAATTCCCTAATGTGTTTCTCAGAAAATTTTGGAGTTTGGTTTATTTTCTTAAACCAGTGAAGGACCCACTTATGTTTCCATTCACCTTATTTTAACAACATCTTTTTTTCTTTAATGATTTTTTTTCCCCTGGAGCCATTTCTATGTGCAGGAAGGGTGGGGTGGCATTTGGAGGAGGCCCTGTGACTATGGACCATTTTCTCTGACTGCAGAGTGGTCTTAAACAAGAAATGCAGCCGGCACAATGTCAGGTGAGCGGTTCATGCTGACTGAGGAGTCAGTCTGTGGGTACTTCTCACAGGCCCCTAATCTCTGTCCCCTGTAGTACCCCTACTCAGAGCAGCCTGATCCCCTTATTATAAGGCTGCATGAGAACCGACATGTCTTAAAATTAATGCTTTTCACTACTACATTGAAGCAGCTTATTATGTAATCAACAGTTTATTATAGTCGGTCCTCATTTAATGTCCTCGATAGGTTCTTGAAAACTGCAACTTTAAGCAAAACAACATAAATAAACCAATTTTTCCATAGGTTAACTGATATCATAGGGGTTAAGGGAAACTTCCTCCCAACCCTCTGGGTTCCTCTTAGCTGGTAGAGAAAACAAATGAACATCGGACCAACTAATAGCAGAAAAAGAATACATTTAATTACGCACTTGTGGAAAGTTTACATGGCCGTAAATTCTAGAGGAAATGAGATAGACTGAGGGTTTATATCCTGAGTTAAGGAATGGGACAGGAGCTTGGGGCATCAAGAGTAGGCTGACCATATTTCCTAGAGACAAAAATTGGATATTGGGATGGCAAAAACAAGACAGGGTTTCATGATGGTAACTAAACAGGAGGGGAGGAGGTGGAACAAATTCAGAAGGTGCAGAACAGCCAGGCCAGCAACAAGCAAGTACTATTATTGGTGTGTCCAGTGGGACTCCACATATCTGATGCAAGGAATTTTGGCATCTTAGGTGAAAACCAAATTTGGCACCCCGCTCTACATGTCCTGCCTGAAACACTTTCCACTTTAATCATGCCAGTGCCAGAAATGCCCAATAACTCCCCCGGTTCCAGAAACAACTCCCATGGTACTTACCTGTGCCTCAACTACACTGCAGTGTTTTACTCCCTTTGAAGAAACGGGCTCCTACAGGTGGGGAATCCTCTTCCTGCACAGCTCCTCCTTCCTCACAGGGGTGGGAACAGCAGTAGAGGGCATGGCCCACCACAGTAAGTGCTGGCAAGAGCCATCTTTAACGTAGCGCAAAAGGGGCAACTGCTTTCAGACACCCTCAACAGACTGGGTCTGGGGAAGCTCAGTTGCCCCTTTCGCCCCGTGTTAAAGATGACCTTGGTTTATTTAAAAAGGTCACAATTGACATTTATATTAAAATTATGGAACTGTTGGGAGATATGAAAAAAATGGTATTGTCCCATTTTAAATGGTACATATGGTCAACCCAGTTAAGAGAGAAGAGGGGTGGGGGTCTTCTGTGATGAGGAGAGGGGTCTCATAGGATAAAACCAAATGTTCTAGAAGTTTGTCCTACATTAAGATAGGTTACTTTGATAAAAAGGTTATTTATGGATAATCTTCATTCTTTAAATCTAGGTAATCTTTGTTCTTTAAGGTAATGCTAACAGTTTCTCTTCAAGCCTGCAGGGCTTCCATCAACCTTAACTCCACGTGCCAAGGTGGCACATAATAGAAAAAAAAAAACCTTTTCTAGACATCTTAAGTAAACTCCATCTGGGGGAGACCTATCCTTAAACATATACAAGGATTATTTTCCAATGACATACCTCTGGTCAATTTAGGACACATAAATCTCCCAGCTTCAGGCATAAGGTAAAACCCCACCCTGGACAGGGCACCCTTCTATCACAGGACATATCACCTCACACGTACCCCTGGGGCAATGGATAAATGCCAGTGACCCTCACAGGCACATCTTTGGGATGTGGAAGGAAACCAGAGTCTCCAGAGCAAACCCATGCAGACTTGCAAACGTCAAACACAGTGACTATAGCTGGGAATCAACCTTTTCCTCATTGACGTTATCATAAAACAACATTGAAGGACACGATGTTATTGGAGGAACTGCTGTGCTTGTCTCTCTTCTAGAAGGTAGTCTCCTGAGGACATAACCTGTGAGGCTGCTCCTTGAGTGGGTGATCTGTGGACCTTCACAGGGGCCAGCACCCAGAAGGGGTGATGTTTGCTTCAATGCTTCACACCTGGCCCCTGATCACCACTTTCACACTACGATGATGGCATGGCTGGGCCCACCCAACCTTATGACATGGTAGACCTGATAAACTCAGCTCATGAGGGGCAGTTCTGCATTAGGAGAAACAGGTTGCTTCCGACAGCTCAGGGGGCTATTAGGGGTTTGGATCATAACCCCAATGACACAATCCCCAACGTCAGAACCTCAAAAGTTAACAACTAAAGGCTCAAAATCTCGAAGGGCCAATATATAAGATCAAATTCTGAAAATAAAATGATGGAGAAAAGGCCCGATAATTCTTCAAAGACATTTCTTTATCCTTTGAGAAAAGGGTATGTTCTCTGAGACATCTGAGAACACGAACACTTGCTGCACTTGCATTTGGGTCGTTCTTCCCTGTGGGCTTGCCTGCTACACAGAATTCCTCATAGCCTCTCTTCATGGGAGCAATATCTCAGATCTCCCTGGAAAACCTGTAAGATGATATCGGGTCAAGAATGATCTCTATGAACAACCAGAGTGCCCACTGATGAATCCTTCAGCCCCACGCATTTTGGGATTTGGATATTTCAGGATTGTGATATTAGGGATTAGGGATTTGGGATTTTGGAGTTTCTGAGTTTTTAGGATTTCAATCTTTAGAACTCTGACATTCAGGACTATCTTTTAGGATTACAATCAGCATTGGGTTCAAAGGAACCTGGAGATTCAAGATTCCCAAGTTCATTCTCCCCAAATCCATGACTTATAGTGTAATTCTTTCCTGAGCATGTCCCAGACCCTGGCTTAGCAGACCAGGCTGGGTTGAGAGTTCGACCCTTTCTGGTTACTCTGTTTAATCCTAACCTGCTCACAAGATATGAGAGTCTCTTATTTTGCTAAGGAGAACTTCTGGCTCTCGCACCCAGTCATTAATTGTTGAGTTATCTCTTTTAGTCTTTCCAAATAATCTTCTGGTTTTTGTTTTCAAAATAACCTACTGTCTCTAACAATAGACGCCTGATTCCATTGTCATCAGACTTCTCTTTCCTCCATGTTTATCAAACAATACTGAACTCCCTTCTATCACTGTGACATTCCTGTCACCTTCAGTTTAAGTTCAGCACTGCCACTCTGTTCCAGAGGCCATCCACGCTCAACCTATGATTGCATGATGGGTTCGTATGCCAGCAGCTGGGTGGAGCCACGCTGGAAGCCCATTGAGCATCTACTTACTTAGACAGTCCTAGTGCCAACAGCTGCAGATTAGCTTCCCCAGCAAGCAGCTCTGAGAAGGAGTGCACTATCAAGTACTCTCAGGAGGGACAACTGTGAGGGGAGAGCAGAAAGCAGGACTCGGCAGAGAAGATCTCAGTCAAACTTGCAGGAAACAATGTGTCCCACAGAGTCATCCCAAGTGAGGGTAAAGGAATCAAGGATTAATATTGTCCTGTCAATCAGTCATTTGGATGCAAGTTGTCCCCAGGAAGAGGACAGGAGACCTGGATAAGGTAGTGGCTCCCTGGAGAGGGTTGACCACTGATCTGGGTCCACCAGTGGGAGCAGGAGCAGCATATGTATGGCTCAACAGGCAGCACCATGGCCACTTGTACTGATTTTCACAAATGCAGTAGAAGAGAACATTCCTACCATAGGATAAAATACCTTTCTATTATATTAATATATGATTAAGTAAATTTCATATTAACAGTAAAATATTAATATATAATGTAAGCATATTATTACATTAATACATGATATTATATGGTATTATATTATTGAGTATTGGGACCAAATACAGGCTGTCCCAGGATATGCAGAGTGGCATGCAGATTTCTGGACTGACCAGATAAAAGTGTCCATTAATCTCTGTATGAACCTCTGTGCACACATAATTAGAGTTAGTCTTTTCTCTTGTAAGTGCTCTTGTGTCAATTTTATTATTATCTAGCTGTATGAACCTAGAAGGTAGAGGAAGACTAGCTTCATCCCCAATATGAAATAGATATGTATGTATTATGTGTTATATATTATGTGTGTATATGTTATGTCACATAAGCATTTATTAATACACATTTACTTATAAGATCCAGTCAATGCCAAGATCTTAGAATCAAGGATATACTTAAGTCGGAGGTAGAGTGATCACAACTGCATTTAATCTTGGCAGAATCAGAAGGAGTAATCAAAATTATTCTCCTAGTTACTATTAACTAAGAAATGGATTCTGGTTGGATTCTCTCATTCCCCTACCTTAAGGCAAGCCTGTGCCAGGCAGTCAACAGGAACACACTTTTGCACATTTTCAGACACCCTTGTTGGCTCTGATATTGGTGGTACATGGCTGGATTGTGGTAATAAAGCTGGGCAAGCTAGCAAGCACATGCTTTCCTCAGATCCAGGGAAAAGCAGAACTTCATGGTCACTGGCAATGACCTAGAGACCATAACTCTGACACAGTACATAGTTACTTACCAACATGTATGTGAGTGAGGCAACTGATCTCAAAGGCATAGTTATTTGGCTCTACAAAGCTGTGTGTTCTGTGTGTGTGTGTGTGTGTGTGTGTGTGTGTGTGTATGTGTGTGTAAGGGAATAGATTCTTCTTTTGATTTTTTGGGTTTTTTTTTGGTATTTTGCTTTGTTGCAGATTTATCATCCCAATGACACTTTCCTTTAAAGGAATAATAAAACTAGGTTTGTTCCCCAGTACTCCTTGGCTGCAAGATAGAGAGTGACCTGGAGCTAGGCCCCAAATAATGTACAGTCAAGAACAGAGTCCTTTGATAATCAAGAACTTGCGCTTCAATTTCTGGGCTTTATTCTCAGGGATAAGAGAAAGACTGTTATATTTTAAGCCCATGGATGTACCTGTATCTAATGTAAGATTTACAGGCTTGCCAAATAGTAAATATTGAACACTGGGGTATAGGTGACTATTATTTTTTAAAGCATTTTATTTATCTAGCTGTTCATTTTGTTGTTCCCCTGGTTCCTGGCCATGAACCCAGGTCCTTGGATTGCATGTGGGTTGAGCCCCAGGTATGGGTTTAACAACTGAGCCACCAGGGCACACCTAGGCAAGGGTTATTTAAAGTGTAAGCAACTGCATCATTTTCCACCTGGTGTCTGTGACATCAGTTTCTCCCTTTGTCTCTGATTTTTTGCACAGTGGGATAAGCATCTGAGCTCTCAATATAGCGATTTTGAAAACTGATATCTTTAAAGGCAGGCATGACCCAGGGACAATTATTTATACTTCTTTCACTGTTAATTGGCACAGTTTGACTGGAAATTTGCACAAATAGCTCAGGTCAGATGCCAGCAATCCCACTTCCATCTCCCACCAACCCATCTGCTATTTATATTGAAACCAAAACACAGGGTTTAGCTAAAAACAAACCCTACAGTACTGAGGGATGAGTTATTCTACCACTCTTTGTTTTGTTGACTTTTGAAGGATCCTGTTCTTCTGCTTCTATGATCAAAGCCAAAAACATAAGTCTTGAGATCCAAAATGTGTGTTCCTAGCTGATTTTTTATTACACTGTGGTGCTCACCCAGTGACAGTGTTGTAAGGGACTGGAGGAGATATTGATGAAAGACTACGTCCTGGTTTGTTAAAAATTCTCAGGTTTGGGGAGTGAGAGAGACAGAGCTCCTGGTCAGTGATTAGTGTAGATGTTGGTGGGAGAATTGTGGAGTAATCTTTGTAGCTATGCCCAGATTCTATACAATGGTGCATTCTGAGATAGGAAAATGAATAAGGAAGAAATGAATAAATCAGACAAGATAATATCAATGCTCTGAGGCCTGATTAAAACAACAATGGGACAAGCAGGAACTTTTAACTCTGTGGTAAGTCTCAGACTGGCAAACTGGTGAGGGATTTGAGGGCAGTTGTCTTTTCATTTTGTTTTAATACCATGATAAAAGAATCTTTCAATACTGGAGTTCATTTTTCTGTCCCTAATTCCCTTTTGTTGGTTTCTCCTTCAATTTTTTGTTTTGTTTTGTTTTGGAATTGCAGCTGTGAAGTGGAGGAGTTCTCTGTATGTCTTGTTTCTGCATCAGATTAAATCATCAGTGGCTGTCACCAAGTACTCTGGCTTGCCATCTTTTCTGCCACTCTTCTTTCTTCTAATTCCTTCTAATATGTTGTCTGAAATCCTGAATCTCAGCACTATCATTTCCCTAAGAGTTGTTTTGTCACTTATTTTATAAATCCCTAAAATGTGTCAGACCACATTATCTTATCCTTCCCTGAGTATATTTGATTAAAGACTTGTCTCCTAGGGTGGGTGATCCTGCAGGCCCCATATTTCTTCTTACAGGTATTGAAGGCCCCAGACCTCCTTCTTGCCCATACAGAAGTTTATCGACTCACTGTTTACTCAGATCTCAGTATTTGTCTAGCAATTCCTGTGTGTGTGTATGTATGCACGTGTGTGTGTGTGTGTGTGTGTGTGTGTGTGTGTGTGTGTGTGTGTGTGTATGGTGGGGAGGGTAGACAAAATGGTCAAATGAAAACAAAACAAATGGGGAAAATTCAAAATTAGGAGAATAAGAAAAAGTGTAGCAATGGAAAGACTTTGTTGAGTGATTATTAATTGCCAGGTGTTGTACTGAACCTCAGGAGGAAATCTATTTGATTCTCTCTATAACCTCACAGGTAAGTCAACAAAAGTTTTGAAATATTAAGTAACTCAGTCCAAATGGCACAGTTACCATTGAGAGATGACATGTAGTTCTAGAGCCCAAGGCTCAGGTCCTGCTGTGAGTACAATAGAATCTCAGGGCAGGTATAAATCAGGGGAATCAGGACAAAGCAGATACTGCACAGCTGAGTCGAGACTTTGAAAGACATGCACTCAGAGGGCAAAGTGAGGGATTTCAGGGGCTTGGCAGGAGGGCAGGTGAGTGCCTAATGAACAGGAAGAGATACCAAGAAAAGTGAGGTCAGGAGACCAAAGCGTGGGCTCCACGGCCAGGGCTCCAAGCCAGACAGAAAATGATTTAAGAAGCCCAGGAGTCAGCAGGTGTTGACCTGGCTTGGTCTGGGCTAGTGCCTCCAGATGAAGCAATGGGAAATCCTCTGGTATATTCCAATTTTTAGTTTAGTTCTCCTTTTTGAAATCTCTTTTCTTATCCAGTAACTTTAATTTTGCTTACTTTTGTGGGCAATGACTTTGAAATCATAACTCATATCAGAGAGAGAGACATCGGGAGACATGATCACCAGTAGGGCTGGAGACAGATTTGACACAAAGAAGAGGAAGCCATAGATTTCCCCAAGGTCCTGCTCTGGGAGTCTGCAAGTGTGGTTTTGCTGACAGAGTAAGAAGAGAAACCATTTTGGGAGAGGATGAACTCAGTGTTAGATCATCTGAATCCAAAGTGACATCAGAGAAGCCAAGTACAGCTATCCAGTTGGGAGCCACAGTGCAGAGGTCAGGGTTAAGGACAGACTTGTTCTTTTCTTTCTCTCCATTTCCAAGAAATTCCACACTACGACCTATTCCTACACTTAAAAATTTTTTTCTCTTAAATATGGCTACCAGATCTTTCCAAACCCATGCAGATACTTCCACAGCCCCAACATACTTCTTGTTTTGTTGCCTACACAGGGCAGTCTCCAGCATAAACTTGGTAAAACTCCCTGAAACAATGATGCTGGCCCCTTGCCAGGATGGCTCTCCTGGTCACTAAAGACAAGCTTTATAGTATGGAGACAGCTCCTTCAGGAAGGGCTCTCACTGCACAATTATCACAAGGGAGCCTGAGCTCAGTCAGGTCTGAAAGGGTGCACTGTTCCATCAGGTCAGCTCCCAAAACCAAGTAAAAATTGTCAGTGACAGTTTCCACTCGCAGATAATCTTGTGTGTGGCAGACTGCTGACTGGTAATGTGGATCCTGTCAGGCCCACTGAACTCACCCCACAGACATGGCCTCAATGCCTAGGCTGGGCACTGGCCAGGGACTGGGCCCATCCCTTGAGGCAGTGGGAGCTACAAACACACTGTGTGGCACCTGGGCCCTGTCACAAACACGTCATCCATCCAGCAAGCCCTAGCAAGGCCTGAAAGGCTCTGTGACAGACAGAAAATAGTCCTGTATGCACTTCACCCGAGCTCAGGGCCTGAGACGCAATAAATATGTGTTTCCTGGGTCCTGGGGCCATCCCTGTCCTCCCCAGCTGGGCAGACCGGCACTCCTATTCAGAGAATTGATTAGAGAGGTGTTGCTGGTTTCTGGTGGTGAACTAGAGCTGGAGGTGAGCTAAGCACTGCCTCTGTGAGTGATGTCCTGTGGGGCCACCTGGAGCAACTTGGGATGGCCTGGCTACTGGATTCTTCTAACTTTAAGGAGAGAGCAGAGCCCTGAAGCAGGACCTGAGAATTTGGACCCGAGTCTCTTCATCATGCTGTTTAAATTCTCAAAAGACTCAGGATATGAGGGTAACTGACAGTACACTTTATGGAAACAGAACTCTGCTCATGACTCAGAGGTGGCTTCTCAACCCCCTTCTCACAGGGCTGCAACTCTTCCAGGGAGGTTTGCACCAAGAGTAGATATTGTTATTTTTCTAAACTGGTATGAAGCAGATTTTAGGTAGTGCTCCAGGCTTGTAACATTGGCCTCTGCTCAAGGTACAGCTGGAGAACTGCTTCCAGCTCTCACACCTTTTGACCTCCTTTTGCTTCTCTCATCTATAAAACTAAAGCGTTACATGAGAGGACTTCGAATGTTCTCCCAGCTCACATGATACTATTCCATAAAAGAGCAGAGGACTTCGGTCTCCTTGAGATGTGCAGACTCACAGAACATTTTTCATGTGACAACATACAAAGCAGCAGCAGCGGCCAAGGTCCTCATGCTCTGCTGTACTGTACACATATCTGATATTTCTAGAAGCTGGCTTGGCAGCATATATAAAGAAATGTAAAGTGTCTTTATACTATCTTAAGGATCAGCCTCGGAAAATAAGCTGAAGTGCTAACCCGAGATATGTATATTTATTTTAATATTATTTAGTTATAAATGTTAACAAACAACATTTATTATTATTTCCTGTATTTGTTTTAATAGTCTTTGAGAAGCAGAGAATTTGAAACAAATGTTTAATGTAATATGTATTTATTAAAAACTGTTTTCAGAGAACATTTATAAGAAACATTCTTATGTTATTTATTAACTACAAGATATAAATTTGGAGTATTCCTTATTTAAAGAAAAGGGTCTGTAATTTATATGTGAACTTTAAAAACAGGAAATCAAAGAAAATGCTAACGGTGAACACACTAGGAATCATAGACAATCTTTTTAATTCCCCACAATTTCTGAATTTTCCTGTGAGCATGCATATCATTTATTCTCAGAAAATAAATAAGACAGAAAAATGACCCGGTAGAACTTTTGCTTCTGGAAAGATGGAGCTACATTTTCTCCCTATTCAACACTAAGCATAACTAGAAATCCTCTGCCTCATTTATCCCAGGCTTGGAGCTGATGAAAGCAGCAGCACAAAACATTAACAGGCAAGGAAAAGAAAAGCCCCAACAAAAGCCTGCTTTCTTTAGCTAGAGGCAAGGAAAAGGGTACCTAGCAAGACAGAAAACTTTTAGACAATAACTGCTCTATTCCAGCCAAATATCACAAAGAAAACTTGGACCCCGCCCACAATAGTAAAGATCAAATGAAGACCTCAGCCTTCCACCTTTCTCAAGCTGTAAGGAACTCCAAACCCTTACCACGGTGGTGTCAGATGCTGAGTGAGAAGTTAGTACTTTCATTCAAGACAGGGGGTAGTAAACCCTTTACTTCTCCCCTCAACATTCCACAATATTTATGGTCATTATGTGGGGAAGCTGGACTTCTGTCTTCACCAACCAGTAATAAGGTGGTGTTCCATGCTTTTTCCCTGCCAGAGCAGTGTGACAGAAAGTTAGATAAGAGAGAGCATTTAAATTAAACCTAGAGTCTGACAACATAATACACCCCAAATGTTCAGGCTTCAGTCAAAAACCACTTAGCATACCAAGAACCAAGAGAGTCATAATTTGAATGAAAACAACAAAGAGACCATCAGTAGATACCATCACTGAAAAGACACGTTAGGATGATCTGACAAAAATTGAAGTGGTTGTAGTAAAAATGCTCCAACTATAAACACAGTTGAAACAAATGAAAAAGTTTCAGAAAACAGAAAGAAGAGAACCAAGTGCAAATTTTAGAACTGAAACATACAATAATAAAAATTTAAAATTCAGTGGAGGTACTCACTAGCAGAATGGAGACAAAGGAAAAAGTCAATGAAGATGAAGATAGAACAGAAGAAGATTCCCAGTCTGAACAACAGAAAGCAAACAGACTGAAAAAAATAAACAACAGAGGTTCACTGACCTATAGGACTAATAAAAGATTTGTGTCAGCGCTTCAGACAAAAAAAAAAGAGTAAGGATTAAAAAGTACCTGAAGAGATAATGACTAAAAATTCCCCCAATCTGCTAAAAGACATAAACCTACAAATTCAAGATGTTCCAAAACAGATAAATCCAAAGAAATACATACCAAGACATATTAAGTCCATGTCTGATAACTACTGATAAAGAAAAAAATATTAAAAGCAGCAAGAGAGGAAAGATACTTTCTGTATATGAAAAAATATTACAAGTATCAGCAGGTTTTTCATTAGAAACCATGGAAGCTAGAAAGAGGGGCATAGCATTTTTTCAGTACTAAAATAAAAGAACTGTCTACCCAGAATCATCTATTAAGGGAAAATATCCTTTAATTATGAAGGGTAGGTTAAGATATTCTCAGATGTATATATACACACAATGAATTAGAAGAAAAAGAAATGAAGAAAATCTTATTTACAATTATATCAAAAAGAATAAAATATTTAGGAATAAATTTGACAAAGAAGTGAAAGAACTGAAGAAAAGGAAGACAATTACCACCAGCAAATCTACCCTGGACCAATGGCTAAAGAAAGTTCTCTAAAAAGTAAGGAAATAAAATAGGAATCTTGAAATGTCAGGAAAGGAAAAATTAAAAATGGATAAATATAATAAATACCTCTCCTCTTAAGTTTTCTACTTTATATTTGATAATTGATGTGGTTCTAAATGTATTTAGGAGAAATGCATAAGATAATTATTATAAATGGGGGAAGGTAGTGGAACAAAAATGGAAGTAGGATCTCTACAATTAAACTGACAAGATGTTGATACCAGCAAATGGTGACATTAACCACCAAAAACAAAAGAAAACTGATTTCTAAACAAAGTTCAAGTAACCCCATAGCAAAGCAGGAAAAAGAAAATAGAGAAGGGAAACAGAGAAACAACATTAAGACCTGAATGGTAGATAGAGTTAAGTCCTGGCGTACAAAAAAATTACAGTAAATTTAAGTCTAAATACAGTGATTAAAGATACCAGATGAAAGATTTAATTTTAAAAATGACTATACATGCTGTCTAAAAGAAGCTCACTTTAAATATAACAACAGAGGCAAATTCGAAGTAAAATTATGAAAAAATATATCCAGTATTTTGTGAAAAAATATATCTGATGTTTTACAAATATTAATTAATGGAAATCAGGAATGGTTATATTAATATCAGATTAAGTAGATTTTCAGGCAAAGAACATTACCAGAGACAGAGAGGGGCATTACATAATGATAAAAAGAATAGTCTGCCAAGAAGACATAGCAATCATAATGTACACATTAAACAACAGAATTGCCAAATACATGAAGCAATAAAACCAGTACAATGGGAAGTGTAAACAGAAAAATCTACAATTAATAGAGATTTCAACAATTTATAGAACAACTAAATAGGAAAAAGTCATCAAGTAGACAAAGTTTTAAGAACATCATTAACCAATAGAATCTAATAGACATTTATAAAATACTCTGTTCAACAACAGCATAAAACACATTCTTCTCAAGCATCAATAGAAATATATGAAGAAAGACTATATCCTGGCCCATAAAACAAACTTTGGAAGTTTTAAATAAATAATTCAGAGCACATTTCTGACCACAGTGGAATCAAATTAGAAATCATTAACAAAAATATCAGGGAAATCACTAAATACTTGGAAACAAAGCAATTCACTTCTAAATAATCTATGAATGTTTTAAGGAAAAAGATTAAAAAATATGTGGAATTGAATGAAAATGAAAACAATACCTTAATAAAATTTGTGGGACACAGATAAAATAGTTTTGACAAGAAAATTTATATCCCTAAATGATTAAATTAGAAATGAGAGAAATATCTCATCAATAATTTAAGCTTCCACCTCAAGAATCTAGAAAAAAGAACAAAATAAACACAAAACAAGCACCAATAAAGTTGAAAACAAAAATAAGAGAAACTCAAACAAAAAACTGTTTCTTAGGAAAGATCAATGCAGTTGACAAACCCCTACAAAGACTGACAAGAAAAAAGACTCAAATGACCACTAGAAGAAATTACATAGATTATCATTAGAGATCTTACAGACATCAAAAGGATAATACAGATACGCCCTGGTTGTTTGGTGGTTAAATCTGAGGTGCAATCCATTGCCAGTGGGAAACAATCAAGATGAACAAGTAACTACAACTAAATAAATGTATCTCCCTCCTCTCTCTTCCTGCCTGCCTGCTTGCATCTTTGCTTTTCTTTTTTAAAAAAGGATAATATGGTGATGTTAAAACACATTAATTTGACAATTCAGATGAAATGAACTAACTGCTGATATAATCAAGCTACTATAACTCACCCAAAATAAAACAGGTAACATGAGTAGCCCTATGACTACTAAAGAAATTGTACTTGTAATTTAAAAATTCTCGGTGTGCCCTGGTGGAACAATGGTTTGGTCAGCTAACTCCGGCCAAAGCACAGTCGAGATGCAGCCCATCATCCCGTCTCCCTAATGTCCTGGGTCAGGGAGAACCACCAAGATGTACAACTAAATAAAAATAAATTAAAATTCTCCAAATTTAAATCTCCAGGCTTGTATGTTTCATTAAGGAAATCTACCAATTGTTTAAAGGATTAGTGTTAATTCTTATAATAGTATTCCTTGTAAGTATTAATTAAAAGAATGAACTCTAATTGTTTAGACTCTTCTAGGACACAGAGGGATTACTTCCCAATTCATTGTATTAAGCTAGTATTACTCTGATATAAACAATCAGAAAAAGATAGTACATAAGAGAAAGCTAGTGATCAATATCCTTCATGAATACACATGCAAAGATCTTTAACAAAACATTAGCAAATAGAGTTCATCAATATATAACTTAAAGTTGCTTTTTTTCTGTTTTTTGGGTTTTTTTTACTAATTCATAAGACACAATCAAATTCAGTACTTGGAAGAGAAGGAAATTTTTAAAAAACTGATCATGTTAGCCTTAAGTGGAGAAATAACCATGATAAAGTTCCAAATATTGAGGAAAATGAAAACAGTTACAAATGTCAGTATTCTAGAGGGGAACTGGAGATCACTTAAAATATTTTTTTGAATATTAATGATAGTCAATGACTACTTGGAAGAAATACATGCAATTTCGTTGTCAAATCGAGACAATTTCAAGAGAAAAGGGTTCTCTTTCTCAAAGTGTCCATATGTAAGGGGAAAAAGTTGTATTATGATTTGTTACTAGAAGTAAACAAATAACACTTGCCTAAAAAGGGGTAATGGGTCTATAATAAAGATTTGTATTAAATATTATATTAAAGACATTAAAGGGTCTCCAACTAAAAACTGCCATTTTATTTAATTTAATTAAGTTAAAATTTAAAAAGTTTAGTTAATTTAATATGGTATGATACAATTTATGAATTAAAAGTTTTTAGGAAGCTATGTATCACATACAAAATGTATACAAACATACATATATACACACATACATATATATATATATATATATATATATATATATATATATATATATATGTAAATGCATGGACCATAGGTCTTAAAACCAAGTAGCTACTAATCAAAATCTCTATAGAAGAAAGAAGGCTTGGGAGTGGGATTAGAATATTATGAAGGGGAATATTTATTTTACTTACATACATTGAATGCTATCACTTCCACTTTTTACAATGAGAATATGCCCATATTTCTCCTAAATAAAAAAAGTACATAGCTAGTTAATATAAAAAAAAATTAACTGAAAATTTAAAAATTATTTCTCTCTGTCTCTGTATTTTATCTCTCGGCCAGTTAGTTAGGCAGAGTTCATTGTATTAGAAAGGTAAAGATCTAGTAGAAATAAGGGCAATAAAAATAAATTTTTTTACTTTGAAATGTTAAAGTAGAAGTTGCATTCGAAGAGAGAGGCTTCTGTGAACTAATGATATCGCCTCAGTTGTGAAAAGTATTCCCTGCACTGGGAGGAAGAACAGAGGGAGATAAGTATAAATACAGAGATAAGACCAAAGCATGATCATGAAGGAAAAAATGTGGAAGGTGACTTTATTAAAATTAAAGTCTTTTTCACTGCAAAAGATATTCGTAAGATAATAAAAAGACAAGTCACTTCCTGTGAGAAAATATACTCAAAACATACCTCTTATATAGGATTTGTTTCCAAAAATATACAACTGTTAAAACTCAATAATATCAATTTAAAGACAGGAAAACCCAGTTTAAAAATGGGCAAAAGATCTGATCAGACATTTTAAGCAAAGACGATATACAGACGGTAAATAAAGAACTGGGGTAGAAGTGACAATATCCCATGCAGAAGCAGCACAAATCCTCATTCCTTAAGCACGGACTGTGCAAACTAACTTCTTCCAAAGAGAACAGACCAGAAGGAGCAATAACTGAACAGCTTTGCAGTAGAAAAGCCCGACAAACACAACCGCAACCAGGTGATCAAAGTTGACATGGAAGCAATAAAATATGTTGTGTCTGTTCTATCTATGCACTGTAGTCTAGTTGATGTTCCAATACATCAATGATCTCCGCTTCTTCTGCATGGGATAGTGTCACTTCTACCCCAATTCTTTCTTTATTCAGTCACGTATCTCTATCGGTATGGGCTCGCAAGTATTTTATGTTTCGGGTTCTAATCCAGCACTATGTCATTTACTTTGCTGCTCAAATAGTGTGTGTCCTGGACAGGATGTGATGACAATGACATTTGACTTCTGTGATCTTTCTTCCAAAACACTGGAGTCACCCAGTCTAATAAGGAGAAAGTTCAGACAGATCCCAAATAAAAGGACTATCATGGAAATAATAAAATACCGGGTCCATACTCCACAAAATGGTCAAGGTCACCCTAAAACAAGGAGCAAAGGAAACATTATGACTAAATGCAACATAGTGTCTCCAATAGGATCATGGAACAGAAAAGGTACATTAGGTTAATACTAATGACATCTGCATAAACAATGGACCTTAATGAATAAAAATGTTATCAGTACTGGTTCATTCATTGGGACAATGTTCTGCACTAAGTTGGAAATCTAGAAAAACTGGTCATGGGTTTTATGAGAACTTGCTGTATAACCTTCCAAAGTTTTCTGTACATCTGCATCTTCTCTAAAATTATGTTTATTTTAAAATGAAGTTATTAATAAGCTATCTTTTTCTGAGAAGGCTAATATTAGTTTATATTTCAGCAAATGAAATCACTGTTAATGGACAAATGATTACAGTTAGTCAAAAAAACATCTTTTTAAACTCATTAACAAATTATCTATATGTCTAATCTTTTTTTCAACTTCTACTTTGAACCTGACTCTGAACTCAGGTACTATGGACACGAAAGTAAATAACAAATGATCTTTGCCCTTAAGAAATACAGATTTCCTTGACTTTGTATCTGAGTTTCTACAACTCTGGTTGTTCAGGGTTAAAATGATGCGTGTCCTCCTTCTTTGATAAGCCATAGGCATGCAGCACTCTGAGCCCAAAATCTGATGGAATTTTTGGTCTCATTTTAGCATGTTGTTTAGAATTCCAAAATTTTCATCTGAGGCAAGATTAGCAGGAATTTAGTGATGTCCTGGCATCACACTGGTCTTGGCATTCAGCTATCTGATGGACATCCTGCATACACAATGCTGTACAAATGCTACGTGATTTCTAAAGAGCTTTATACTAACTAATGGGAACTCTACATTTCTATCGATACTCTGTTTTTTCCATCTTATTCAGACCCTCCAGATTCAGGGCATTTAGTAACATCACTTTGGTAGTCCAAAATTGACCACAGTGGTTGATACACACCATGGAAATTGATACAAAAAACCTTCTGTGTAGGTTTTCCAGGACTGTCCCCGTCTTAGTACTGAAAGTCATGCATCCTGGGAAATCCCTTGTTAACTCGAGTTATTTGGAAATGTTCTTCCTTCCTCAATTCATTTAGTTATTCTGTCTGACCTCAACTCGTGTATCATCAAAGCAGAGGTTCCCCTAAAGTCCTTGCCTTTATCTATTTCCTTCACCAGACAAGGTTAACTCCTCCACTGTATACTTTGATAACACCTTTGCTTCATAGTACAGTATTTGTTGTAGTTTTAATTATAAATTCATTCTTGTGACTACTCGATTAATGTCTATCAACCCCACTACTCTGAATGGGAGTGGGCACCAGGTCTAGTTTGTGTACCTTTACATCTTAACGCCTACCACAGGGTCAGTATCCAACAGCTACTAAATGTTTTTGAAGAAATCAATGAAATAAAGGACTTCCCACTCAACACTCTTTCCACAGCATGATCCACACCCCTGTGGACTGAACACAAGACAACTTAAAGGTGGGGAAGAAGGCAATAGGAAAGATGATAACCATCACATGGAAAAGCAAGTTGACTAAAGCTTTAAGAAAACATTAAAAGCAACTTGTTTTTCTGGTGTTAGCCTGTAGCAAGCTCCAAACATGTCAGGAACAACCTGTGTAACTCAAATACCAACACCTGACCATTCTATCTGGATCCTAGACATATGCTTCCATTTATGGTAAGGATACACTTCTATGTGAGACTTACTCTGTTTAATCCACCGTGGTATAAGTGAAGCAGAAAACATCTCACTTGAGAACTGCAGGTCTTCACTGAGACATCATCCGTTAGACAGGGGAACATGAGAAAGAGTTCCCACAGCTTGTGACTGTGTTCCCACCACCACTGGGAACCTTGAGCCATACATCCCAAACTCCTCTTAGGTCTCGGCAATGATTGGAAAATCTAATTCCATGCACACATTCAGTTTACTGACAACAAACATTAATTAGTGTTAAAATGGGAACAGCAAACATTCTTTGTTTGAGGTTTGTTTCTTCATTTATTTTCCATGTCCCCCAATTAGGCAACACCTGTGGGTAGGAAACACTTTTGCTTCAAGTAGTTAAAAAAAAAAAAAGGATCATTTTGCATACTGCAAAAAAAAGCATCCCCCCCACTGCCACCACCCACACAAAAACAATCACCTCATACATTCCCATTCTGTCTACTGGAATCACAAGAGATTATGCCAACTGGCAACCGTGGTGTGCATTTTTAACTCACTAGGGAGCGAAACAAGGAAAACATTTTTATAAGACTGTTTAAAAATTATTTGCAAGGGAAACAATTAAAAAAATGTGTGGCCTTTTTCTTGATGTTGAAGAAATGCTATATCCAACATCCAATTCTAGAGAGCCAATTTTCTCCTACAAGATTTATGAAACCAACACTGCCAAGCATACAGAAATCTAAACAGTAACATGTTTCACTTCAACAGAACTTTAATACGAATAATGCCCAAAATACCCAGACAGTTTTATAGCACTCTCATGGTGGTATCCTGCTTTCTCTTTCGGGATGATAAATTCATCCCTGCACATCACCACCAGAAGTGGCCTCATAATCAGCAGCCAGCAGTCAGCATGTCCCTCGCAGGGCCTTTGCAGGCCCATCGTTCTCAAGGAGGATGCTACAGTTTGCATTAAACCTCACTTTTGCTTGCTAAACACAAAGCTCACGAATTATCCCTTGTCTATGCACAATGACTAGTTCATTTTCAAGGCTTTACAGACATGCTGTGGAAGGGGGAGTTTTTATCGTTCTTTGGGCTAGAGTATTTAAACATGGCAGAGAACCTTTATAAAATCAGAGTGGGGAGGCATACCCTGATGGAGCAGTGGTGAAATCTAACAACTGTGGTTGAGCTGAGCACAGTCCATATGCATCCCTAGGACTGGGTTCTCCTCCTGGGGCTAGGGGAACCAACCAAGATGAACTAAATAAAATAGTGTTTCTTCCTCCTCTTTCTTGCTGCTTGCCTGCCTACTTGCCTTCATTCCTGCTCACTCTTTTCCTCTAAAAATATAATGGGGTCAGGGTGGGGGTTAGGATGGACATCAATGTTGTTGTCTCTGAGTGTCCCTCTATATTTAAAAAATATTTCAGGAACCAGTGTTTGACCCACAGTGTACACAGATCAGTGTAAGAAGAATCCTTGTCACAAGGAGATTTGCTGCACTTCACAGCTGGGCTGAAAAAGTCTATGTTTTTTACTGTGTTTTAACTTTGCATTGATTCATACCTGGGCTGTATCTGTTTGGGGTTGGCCTATCCGTGGCATGTGTGTGATTTCTCCCTCCATAAAAAGTATCAGTGATAATCAGTCAATCACAGCACCATTTCCTAGTGAGACCAGACACCACCTGAGAATCTTTCTCAACACAGAGCTCCAGAAAGCAACCACCAATCCATTAATGAGCTCGGGATTGAAATCTACTTGCTGCTCCCTAATGTATGCATTTAGACTATTTAAACAAAACTAACTACTCCCTAAAACAACTAGCATTTGGGGGCAAGAACACTGTGGGTCCCATTATTTAAAAAAATAAACCAGTATTAACTTCAGATGCATTTCCACTATAACTGTGTGGTCCCTTCCCACTGCACTTAATTTGAGCAGTTAGTGTTAAACCATCATGTCAAGTGTGCTGACCTTTTCTGTCTTCTCTGCCTTTTCTGCTATGCTAAGGCCCTTGTATTCAGGGATATTAGGCTCAGTCCCTACTTCCAAGCATATGATGGAAACACTGTTGATGCTGTAGAAGCCCACTGACTTGAACTGAAAGTATTTAGAGAATCTACCCAGTCGCACAGTCCAGTGTTCTGGAAGGGAAAGGTGGATGTTTTAGGGAGTAGGAACACTCATGCTATGAGACAAAAGCAGGGATGGCGAAACGCAAGAGCAGCGGGCAGGGCTTGCACACACTTTTGCTACAGTTAGAACCAAGAGCTGCGGCTCAATGTGCAGATGCTAATTCAAGGTTTATCCAAACCAGGAGAATGCTTTGGTCAGCAAAAGCGGACAGGAAGATCTCCTGAGAACAAGCTGTCTCCTAAGATTTCCGTTACCTGCTGCGTCCAGTCGGACTGCAAATACCTCCAGGGTAGCCTTTCCAATGGTGGTTTTGGCACTCCTTCCCCCAGATGGAGCCCACAAGTGCAAGAGTGCACAGAAATCAAATGTCCTGGGAGGGGAGTTGATTCAATGTTTTCAAACCTCAAAAAAGAAAAAATCAGTTCAGGTAGAGTTCAAGTTGTGGGGTCAAGCTTCAGGGACCCCCGGGACTCTTTTGTAGTGAGGCCATTAACTCGGTCCTTGAAATCGTACCCTGGTGAGCTTATCAAGAGCAACAGTCTTAGGACTGCCCCTCCTTTGTTTTGTGTGGTCCGTTTGTCACAGAGTGAACCCAGAATCATGCTGTATTCTGTCTGCAAAAGGAAACCATGATCCAAGCCACATAAGAATTTCCATTCATCCAGGGTCAGGTGCCTTCCTTATTTTCCACACTTCCTTCTACTCTCCTCTTGAAATCAGAACTTCAGATGGCTGACCCTTGCACAGATCTGTTTTTCCTGCCGAGATAGTATCATTTCAAGCTGCCTTTTCACATGAAAATCTTTAAAGGCCTTTGATGACACCACCATCACCCTCCCAAGATGCTGACAGACAAAGATGGAAAAAAATTTAAAAAGGCCAGTGTCTGCTTGAAAACTAAGAAAGTTTAAGATTTTTACCTACTTCTGAGTACTTTCCAGATGTTATCCAGCATGGCTGACTTTAGGGATGGATTGCTGTTTTTCTGAATAGGAAATGAGGCCTCATTTTCCCTGGAGAGCAAGAATAATTCATGACATGATGGCTGGGGAAATTTTAACTGCCGTTTTAACACCAACTGCTTCTCCCTTGGGTGCCCTGCCACCACTCCCACCTCTCTCTTTGTGGTGCTGTCTGCTTCTGGAGGGAACGATGGATGTGATTAATCTTTACAAAAGAAGGCTAACAATCTTAGTGCCCAAGATGAAAACATGATAACAACTCAAAAGGAACAGGAAAAGCCTGGAGTCTGTGCCTCTGTACTGACGAGAAGAAACACATCTCAAAGTTGAGAGAGACCAGCCCACCTCACCTCATTGTGTCCTGGGAGAGAGAAGCCAGTTTCCTCAAACCCTGGTGATCCCTCAGTCACCACCCATTCACCAAATGCCAACAGTGGATCAAGGGCATTTTGTGAGAAAGAGAGGAAAGTAGACTCCTCTGCCCTGATCAAGCAGAAGCCCATGCCACAAACACAGGGAAATAATTCTAGTGTAGAGGTTGGGCTGAAGTTATAAAATTTCTTCACCTCGCTTTATAGGGACTAATTTAACCAATCTGGAAAGCAGGAATCAATTTTTGCAAACAAATTCTGGGAGCTCTCTGGGATCACAAAGGAAGGGTCTGTCATTAAACCGAGGAGTAAACAGACAGCGGTAGGATGTGTCTACATTTTTATAATTTTGAGTGCATATATAGTTTTTTCATGACTACATTTAGAGGCAACATATATAATCATTCTAGGAATCTTGGGGGATTGGTTTCAGGACCGCCCCCAAATACCAAAAATTCAGACTTTCAATTCCTTTAAATAAAATGGCATAGTACTAGCATATAACGTAAGCAAACCATAAAAAAAACTTCAAATCATCTCTACATTCCTTATAACATCTAAATGTCATGTAAATAGATGTTATACTGTATTGTTTAGGAAATAATGACAGGGTAGAAAAATCTGTATGTGTTCAGCATAGCTTCATTCATTTTAGACCTAGCTGCAGAGCATGGATCCATGATAGTTTGAATCCAGGTATGAGGAGCCTGAGGATACAGAGAATCAATTGTATATATGTGTGTGTATGTATGTATTTTTCTACCTCAAGACCACAAAATATAATTCTAGCAAGAATGGGAAAAGACCATATGTCAGGATGACTTTTCAAAATCTTCTATTTGAACAAACTCATAGACTGTAAACACTCTGTTTAAAAAAAAAAGAAAACATCAACAACTCAGGTTTCTTCAATCCTCAAATTCTGCCCTTACATTCTAGCCATAAGAAAGCTTTGCTTTCTGTGTTGGATAAATTTAGACTATGTATTTGCAATCTAAAGCTTCATTTTGCCAAAAGAAAGACTAGATTCAGTGGAGAGAAGGGGTTGGATATTTTGAAATATGTTTACTTTGACAGAGATAACCACCGCACCAGACCACACTGCGACAAAAACCTGTCTGTTGTTTGTTTGTGGCTGGTCTCTGCAACGGTGCCACTGTGGACCGCGAAGGGCCCAACGGGTTATAACATGAAGACAGATGGGAGTGTGTGCAGAGCAACCTGGGAACTATGGAATGAGGACAGTCATAGTGAGAGACTGCAGAAAATTAAGCTCAAGAACTGCCAAGAAATTGTCAACGAGATTCTCCATGACATGAAGTCTCATATTTTAAACATCGTCACGCACACAGCAACCTCTGGGACTTCAAAGGAGGGCATTTTTTACAGACAGGAGATGGTGGAAGGCTAGGTGAGCCCTCAAACACCCCACTGGTTCACAAATGGCTGCACCATTACTGCTTCTCAGGCACTTCTGTCGTTGGGACCTCTCGCCCCCTGCTCGGTGTGGAGAACAGCCTCCAAACTGAGGAAAATTCCTATTACGGGAAAAAACGCAACCACTGCATTTTAGAACAGGGTTGGCACACTTTTTCTGTAGAGGACCAGATGGTAAATCTTCTCAGCTTTGCAGACTCTGTCACAACCACTTGACTCAACCCTCAAGAACACGGTGCAGACAACATATAAACACTGTGTGTATGTATGTGTAATGTGTACGTGTACATGCTCCAATAAAACTTCATAGACAAAAACAGGCCATGGGCGGGGTTTGGCCCATCAGCCATAGACTGCAAGCCCTGTTGTAGAGGATCTTAAGGAAAAATAACTAGGATGTCCACTTGCAGTTCCCAGGGATGCCACCTGGCACTGAGATACAGGAGCAGCCCTGTCTGTGGGACGCTCTGAGCAGGTGTGCCGATAAGCTCATACACTTGCCTAGAGAGCCAGCTCATGGCTTCCTCACCCACTGTGATGCCATGAGTACTGTTTTCAAGACCTGATCGCTGAAAGAAGGGGTGAAAATCTAAATGCTCAGCAGCTGAAAGCTTGCTACCTGATCCAGCAGCCTCAGGGCAATTTTTACTTTGATGGTTCAGACTTAGAAGCATCCTCTTTAGATTCCAAACCCCCTTCTCTCCAATCTCATTCAGCTAAGATAGAGGACTATAATATAGTACATATTCAGGATGACCCCATCTGGCCTAAGGACCCATCCCTGCCCTCCTGTCCCCATAAGGAGGTGACAGGAAGTCAACAGGAGGTCACAGCCCCCATTCTCTCTGCAGGTGACACATGCAGAAGCTGTGACTGGACCAGTCATTTCCATTAGGCTAACACGTGCTCATTTACCAACAGGTGAAACTCATTTTTGCCAGCCTTAAGAAGGGCGGAGGCCATCCCAGCAGAAACGGCTTTGTGTGAGAGGAATGGGACCCTTGGATGGAAATCTGTGAGAAATTCAATGTGAGCCTACACCCCTTTCACCTCTGAGGCCAGCCCAAGGCCACCTGAATCTGAACCAGATGGCGTCTCAGGCCTAAAGATAACAAATAGCAGGCCCACGTCCTGTCGGCAGAGGACCACCAGAGAAAGGGCCAGAATGGCGGCCCACTGGTTTCAGAACTTTCTGTGATACATATTAATGCTCCCCAGATCTGAGCGGAATCCTCTCCAGCCCCAACGCTAAGACAGGGGGTTACTTGAGCCAGTTTGAGTGAAGCTCAGAGCTCCCCTACCCCCCTTCGTGCCCCTCCAGGGGCCGGTTTGTTTTGGCAGGGCCGCAGGTGCCCTCCCAGGCCGAGGGCTGAGTGCTGTCAGGAGTGTCAGCAGTGACCTCAAGTCTTGGGTGGCCGCCTTCACGCTCTCACTTCCTTGTCAGCTGATATGTCTACCACCCACACACTGGAAGGTTCCACAAGCTCAGAGATTCCTGAAGGAGCAAGCTCTGACCTCTGCGCCCCACCCCCACCAGCAGGCCTCGGCAGAGCCTGGGCCGCCTGGAAATCTGGGCTCTGCTTCTTCCTAAACAATGAGGGAGGGAGCACATATGGCCGGTGAAACATGAGCTTCCAGCTGATCACTGAAAGAAGGCCTTGTAAACAAGTGGTGACTGAGATGTCAAGAAGTTTCTTCTAAATCACCTTAAAAAAAAAAAAGAGATCAAGGGACAACTTTTGAGAGACTGCACTTGAGTGGCCCCACTCACATGGGCATCACCAGGTGGACTTCCTTGCCCGCACCATCACTGAATTCCATGCAACACAGTAGAGGCTGGCAGGCACCTGACCTGCAAGTCAGTTTTCAAGCACACTGGCCACTGCCATGAAGACCATGCCCAAGAAAGTCCCCGGGACTTTGGTTTGCATTTCTCTCTTAGTGCACAAGACATCCATTCAGATTATGGAATAAAATCCCCTAGTGGGTTTACACCATTTCCACAGCACTGCCCAGCTCTGGTCTTAGTCCTCTGGAAATATCTGGAAATTTTTGCAGCTCACAGGGTTAGCACTGAACCTGATACTTTGTGTGGGTGCATGTGCTGAACCCCTGCCGCCTCTGAGCACCCTGCTATGAGCTTGGCTATCTGCTGTCTGCTGTTTCCTAGAGGGAGGTGAGGGCACACAGGGTCAAGTGGGACTCCTTACTCTCTCCATTCTACTGCCACATTTCCAGAAAAGCTCAAGGGAGATAAGCAGAAAGTGTGGATGCCATGTCATTCCGAACATGACATAGGAGGCGTTCACTTGAGCAAGTTTGGGGGGAATGACACTCAATGCTAGGGGCTTCATGGAGGCGAAGTTGGATGGAAATAGTCACTTTCTCCCCAAGCCTTACTGAGTCTTTCTCTATAGCACAGAACATTTCAAGTCATTACAGGAATGAGGGGTGCAGCAATCCACTGGGTGCAGCAGAAGCAGCAATGGAAGCAGAAGGCATGCGAGGTAGGCTTTTGTGAGATGAGTCAGTGTTGAGAATTCCAATTAAAGTATCTGTAGCATTTCCAGGGCTCAGGCATTAGTCCCTGCTCACCACACGAGGAGCACAGCTGAGTGTGGCGTATGTCTTACTTTAGGTTCACAGCAGCTTTTATAATGCCCATTCTCAGAGGAAACTGAGGCTTAAAGACTGATTGCTTCAGGGGAATGGATCTCTGCAAAAGATGGCTGTGACATAAAAACATCAACTCTTCTCCAAGAATGACCCTGTGTCCATGTGCAGGCCAGCAGTACCGTGGGTGGCAATGTCTTCTGACTTGTTCTTAGTCTCATGAGTTGATGACTCAGTTGGAGTGACTGGAGGTCAAGATGTTTATCCAGAGAAATGCAGGTATAATTAATACCAAAAACAATGGAGACTCCTAGAACTCACAGAACTGAGAATATGAGTGCCAGGAAGCAGACAGGCACACACAAAAACCCACACAGACATACACGCACAATGATATTCACAGAGGGACACATGGATATACACACAGACACACACACACACACACACACGTTACTTTGACAGCCTGAGGGAAAGTCAGCAAGAAGAGGGTGTGTCTGCTGAAACAATGGTCTTTTAACTATTTTCTTCTTCCACCCTGACATCACTCCTTGAGCTGGGGCTTAGATTCCATATTCTCACAAAAGCACAGTGGGGATGGTGTCAGTGCTGCAGGAGGGCTGGCCTGACCAAAGAGGGGCATGGTTCTGCCCACAGCTTCCAGCCCCCACCGACTCCATGACAGGTGCTCTTGAAGCACAAGAATCTGTGGTAGACAGTGGCTGGGGGTGGGTGAGTAGAGATGAGTGGCACAGAGTTGGCAACACCAGGCCCAACACTGCGCCAGGACTCAGGAAAAGCCAGCATTAGACTGGAGTCCATGTCCAGGAAGCCATTCAGATTCAAGAACTGGGATGACTGGTTATCGTGTGGGCTGAGCTCAATGTGAGTCTCCTACCCCAAAGAAACTCCATTTACGTTCTTAAAGTTTTTTCTGTAATTTGTCCTCATAGGTCATGGGTACATGAAGAGGGTACATACAGGTTTAAAGAAAACAGAAGGTTTAGAGAAAATAGAAGGTAAGAAAGAACCAGCGGTTCTTAACTCTGGTTGCTCCTTAAAGAATGCTGAGGCCCAGGTCCAGATGATCAAATCAGAATTTCTTCATGGGGCCCAGGTGTCTGACTGTTGAAAGCCTCCACTCATGGTGATCCAATGTGATGCCAAGTAGAGACCCTCTGGATGGCATGGGGACAGATAGGGGCCCTGAAGAATGGACTGTGGGCAGGAGGGAACCAAGTCAATTCTGAGCATTAGGCAGAAGAAGAGGCTTGACTTACTATTCAGAAAATCTGATAAGGAGAGAGACAGAGAGAGACAGAGATAGAGACAGAGACAGAGACAGAAAGAGATTATGTGTATAAGTATCTCCCAAAAGATATCTCTAGCTATATATTATTTGAAGGACTTTAGTACCTTTTAGAGTATGTGTGTATACACATGCATACATCAGCATGTGTAGTGTAATTTCACTGTGTATATACATTATAATGTACACATTATGCACATCATAGTATATGTATATTTTTCTTTGGGGAATATTTAGCTCTCTTTATTGACTAAATTACAATGTTTCCCTATTTCTAAGGTGGGAGGCTTTAGCAGGACTTGAGCGACAGGGGTCACTAGTGATCCTACAGCAAACAACAAAGACAAAATTATCAACTCAGGAGATCTTCTATTGTTCATTTTCAAAATAAAGGAAAAGAAGCAAGGCTAGGAAGGAAGGAGAAAGAATCTTCTAGAAGTTTACACCAATCCTATCTGGAAAGCTACAAACTTTGGGAAATGCAAGCTTCAATGTTGGTGGCAGCCTTTTCCCCTGACATCTCTGACATCACCACCATCTAGAAAGTCTGTAAGAAATCAGCTTGTCAGCCCATCAGGATTTGGGACCATGGGGCCACCTCTGTTCCCTGAGCTTCATTACAAGTGATCAGAGAAGGGAGCCAGTCTGTTCCCCACTGGATGAGGAAGAAGCCAAATTTGTTATAACATTATTTGAAACTTATGTATCAGGTGTTGCTTAGAGAGGTCACGTCTGTCAGAAAGGGCTCTATTTTCTTTTGTTGTTTTTCATTCATCCTTTGCAAGATTACAGTTGTCAAATGCTCCCTGTGGTGGTTGAGTCAGAGGCAGAACTGACAATTCGTAGACATCTGTGATTTTATCACCTATCATGAAACATTTACATTGGATTTTATATTTGCAGTATATTTCATATCATATTCATTTTTCTCCAAGTTCACTATTTGAAAAGACGTTACTGGGTAAAATTACAAAAGTAATTTTAAAAAACCATCCCCCATATACTGTCCACATTCTGAATAACAACCCAGGACATATGTTCATTTCTTTGTTACAGATTCAGGGAAACTAAGACTTTCAGTGATGTCTCCATATGGTATTTTCTGAGATGGACTTAGAAACTTTGGTCCCTGAGTTTGTACTTTATATTCTCACCCTGATTGTGTTCTTTTTTAATTCCTGTTCAAGGCAAACCACTGTCCTTTTCTTTTTGTAACTACTTACTATGGTTTTATTTATTTACGGTGCCTTATGACTTTCTGATGTTACTTTGATCTTTGAAAGATCACTGATGAGAAGGCAAATTCTCATTTTCATATCATCACAATTGTTCCCAGTTTGAACATCCAACATGTAATAAAGAAATGCCAGACTTTGTAATTTTAATTTCAAGCCTTCTTTTGCTATTTTTCAGTGAAATTACTGTCCCTAATGTATCAACCACCTCAAATCCTTTCTATAAATAGGAGAGTGAGCATATGTATATGTGTGTCTCTGTGTCTGTGTGCATGTGAGTGTCAGTGTGTATGTGTACTCAGCCTTCAGATTAACTTGTCTTCACAATCTATCAATGAGGGCTGGGGAGAGGCATCTTCCTATCTGCAAAATAAAACTGAAACCAAGATTGATTAATCAGGTACCAAGTTCACGAAGAATCTTTGGGAAGCGTGTGGCAGTGGTGAGGCTTGGGGAGGGGATGAGGGTGGAGAACATTCTAGTAGCCAATGAGTCAGGCAGGTGAGCCTGGACAACTCAATCTTAGACCTTCTTTTTTTCACCAGCAAAACTGAAATAGTATCTGCTAGGCCTTGGGTTCTGTTATTTAGACTACGACAAAAGAACACAGCTGTGAAGTGCATATAAATTATAAAGTATTGTAGACTTGCATATATAACTATAAATTGTTTTGTATGTGAATCTGTGCTATATTATTTCATATTCCTATATACCGAAGTAATGCAATGGTATTAAACTTGGGATTGAAGTCCTTTAATTTTAGTAAGGACAGATGTATTTTCCAAATTTGCTAAAAGCAAGCTTTTGCTCTTGACCTCCTGACACGATATAACTGATTTTTTTAAGTTTCTGATGAGATTCTTGTTGAAATAAGATTTACAAAAATAAACCTCAAATACCTCCAACAAAAGATCTTTGTAACAAAAGAGAACCATTTTATAAACTTGAGATTAATAGCAGTCCTTCAAAAATGTGTGAAATGCTGAAAAAACACATTACTTTCTCTTTCAAGGAAAAATATGCTTTTCCCTTAGTTAATGGAGTAAATCTTGGACAGGTTCTCTCCCCTTTAGAAACCAGAACATTTAAGGAGCCAGGAGAGAAATGAGGATCTGAGCATGAGCCTGCAGAGGTGGGCCCGCATGACCTTACTGCGCCAGCTCCACTGCCCCGCTTGCGAATGTGGGGCTGCTCTCTAGAATGCCTTTTTAACAATCAAGGAGACCATCCCAAGAAAAGAATCAGAAATGTGGACAAGACTGACATACGATAGTTATCTAAGTGTTATTTGGAATGGCAACTCTAAAAGAATGTTTAAATACATTTTGTGTATGCCTATGTGCAGTTATTGATGTGGTATTTTTAAAAAATGTGTTCACACTGGAAAGACTTCACTCAATGTCAGATGAAAAGGATAAAATGTAAAATCAGAAATTATCTGATTTTATCAATGTATATGCACATAGAAAAAGCTTTAAAAGTAGGTATATTCAAATAAGAACCATGGCTATTTCCCAGTGACAGCTATGAGAAAATTCACTTTACTCTTAGATCGCTGTAATTCATACATTTTCTGTAACAATGAAATATTATAATCAGATAACAAAGGCTAATTTTATTGAGAATATCTTTTCCAGAGATGTGAGTTCTGTTCTGATTTAGTATTACACTGATGTAGAATAGTACCTTATTTTTTCACATATAGCTACCTTTATATAAGATTTTTTTTGAGAAAACAATCCCATTCCTAATTGCACTTCTGCTGGATGAACTCACCAGGACTGTACTTCGCAAAGGATGCAAGTAAAGGGATTTGAAAAGATAAATTCACTTGCCTACTGGTTCAGAAATCTCTATTGATCTGCTTTGCCAGGCACATATTCCCGCATTTTACATTCAGGAAACTAGTGTGATGGGCCTAGAATAAGAGATCTAGGGCCATAGATGAGGTTTCTTTCCTCTTGGAAACTGTGTTCAACTAAACAGTTCTCGTGCGTCAATTCTTCTCTGTATAGATGAGCAAAACTCTCTGAAAGATGACTTTCAGTTATTATATTAAAAAAGTATTTAATGAGCATGTTCTGTGTTCAAATATGCTGCAAAAAAGTCTCAGGTGTGGAGAGAAGTGTACTGATGGATTCCTGCCTTCAAGCAAGGAAACAGTCCCTACTGCTTGGACTGCCCAAGGTCACATAATGGCCATGCCAGTTTATTGTAGACATGCTGAGACATTATTTGTTTCTTCCAGTAGATTCTTCAAACTTTGCCATATGAATTTCCATTCTATCAGTTATACCTGACATTCAAGTACCCTCTTGCTAATAATTTTGGTAAAATTTCAATGTGCTCTGACAAATGAAAACAATGGCATTCCCCTCAATAAGCTGAAATGAAACCTTCATAGACAATAGACCATCACCATGTAGTCTTCTAGCTGTTGTAAATTAAGTCTCACTCATTTAGTACATATTACTATTCTGAATATATTAACATCAGATTGCTCAAGATCATCCAGGGCTTTATTTGTCCTATGCTACAAAAACAGTCTGATGACACCAACTTTTTGAAAGTCCTTGAAGTTGAGTCACTGATTCTGGGTTTCAGATCGATGTCCTTTACGGTATTAGAGGTGGGTGACAGTCGATAAGAGAAATCTTCTACCCAATTTACTGCATACAGAATGTCAGTATTCAGTAAGTTAGTAAAGCTAACAAATACTATTTATGAGATGAATACTTACAACAAATACAGCATCAGTAAAATCTAAGAGTAATTTGTGTATACATTGTGTGCTTTAATACAAACACTATAACAAAGCTTCTCAAGCTTTAGTGTGCAACAAATACCCTGAGATCTTGTAAAAATGAAGATCTTGAACCAGAGAGCTGAGAGTCTGAATTTTGACAAGACCCGAGATGATGCTGATGCTGCCACTCCAAGGACCACATTTTAAGTAGCATGGATCTTTACAGTGATGCCATTCCATCATGAAGCACAGGTATTTGCATATCTTTTTATCTCATCATAAACCTCAAAAAATAAAACAGGCCATCTTCCCCCAATGTGTTCCACATTTTCCATCCATCTATCTGTCTTCCATCTATCTGTCTACACGTGCATGTGTGTATATATACATACTCTGTATATTTCGTGAGGTTGAACTTTCTCAGTCTTTATTATTGTGGTTCATGACACTGTTATGTCTATGACTTTATCTGTGTCATGGGGTGATCTTGGTCAGTTAGAAATAATATATCACTTGTTGGATGCTGATCGGTTATGCTTTTGCTAACCTACTATCCAAACAATGATTGCTCAGAAGTGAGAACTGTTGATTTTATATTTGAGTTTCTGATAATTTTACACAGAGGCTGAGATTGCCATGCTCCTGACAGCTACCTGGTCATAGACATTCCAACTTGATCTTATTTGGTGTATTTGGTGAAATGGGAGAAGTGATTTGGTTTCAAAGTTCAAGTTGTGGTCAGTGGACTCTCAACTAGAGTCAAAATGGAAAATCCCTGACTGAACAACTGACAGCAGGAGACCACAGAGGTGCGTACTTCTAATACTGAATTCTCATTTAACATTAATTCAACAGCTTTTTATTGACCTACTCTAAGGAGGGATTTCAGTTATAGTGGAGAACAAGACACAATCTTTGCCTTGAAGGTGCTCACAGCATGTGTGTGTGTGTGTGTGTGTGTGTGTGTGTGTGTGTTTGTGAGAGAGAGAGAGAGTGAGAGAGAGTGAGAGAGAAACAGGAGGGGAGGGGAGACTAGTCATAAGGTAGACAAATAGACTTCTTCAAAATGATGTGTCAAAGAACAGCAGAGGGACCAAGCACTGAGAGGCACATAGGAAATCTCCTGAAGCAATCCCTCAGAGATTAAAGAAAGGCTCTCACAGGTGTCAAACCACATATGAGACTTAAAGATGAAGAAGACTGGTGGGTAGAATTGAGGTTGGGGAGTTAGAACCTTCCCCGAGTTAGTGAGCGAGGCTGCTGAGCACCAGGTTTTAAAGCACCCCAGATCTGGGTGTCCCAGAAAGAAGAACTGTCATATTGTTTTCTACAGTGGCTACATCATTCTACAGTCCCATGAGCAGTGCAAGTCCAGTCAAGAGCTTGGGTGATGGAAAATTAAATATCATATAGACATAAAATTTTACAATGTAGGAATATAAAATGAATGGATGCCTTTCATATTTTAAGAATGCAATTCAATGGAACATCTCTTAGCAGATACCTGAAAGTTTATACTTTTAAGTAAAACCATAAAATCTATCTTAGATACCTGGAAAGAGAGAATATGCCTTAACCCCAGAATTCTATCACCTGGACAACTAGTATTCTCATTTCCATACGATCTGTAATTTAATTACAGGTGCATGGCCAAGATGGAATTCATGTATGTGAACTTTGTATAGAAAAATAAAAAAATTAGAAATTTAAAAAGAGTATTTAAGAGTTTACATTTTTAGGGGATACAAGACCAGACCCAAATATGGCCGTAATTCTTAGAAAAATGGAGTATGGTGTTGCTTACTTGGAGAGGCTGAAGGCTGACTGGGGACAGATCCCAGCACAGTTCCTGGGACTAGTCCTCTGATGCTTCCTGTGCTGATGTGGAAGGCAGTGGTTTAACGGGGGCAGGCGGTCAGCTGGAAACAGGCTAGATCTGAGTCCTGCTGTGGTCCTCGCCACATGTCGCTCTGGTCACGTCTACCTTGTCGGCTTCGCGTACATTCACTTTCCTGGCTCAGCCAGAATCTCTATGTCATAGCACTGGGCTAGATGGTAAGAGAGTTCTGAGGTGTGGAATTACTTACGCCAACTTCTGTCACACCAGCGGGCATTGTGTACTGTGAATAAGAAACCCAAAGGATTTTTTTTTTAAAGTAATCACATAGTAACTGGTTATGATGTGTTAAGCAAATCCAAATTTTCATGACGTGCTAGATAATAAAAATGTTTCTCAAGAAACATCTACCCTAGTAGGAAGGAATCCTGTGCTCTTTAAGTCAGTTGAGCTCTGTTCAACATACAGTATAGAGATCCTCTTATATTTGAGGCTCTGTGAAAAACAATGGGAATGAAAGGATGAATCATATATGGTCACACTGGAAGACAATCCTGTCCCTTCCCATCCCTAACATACACAGAATGGCAACTTATGTAAGGAAAGAGGAGACATGGATTGATTACCAGCTCTAGATCAGGCTCTGTGCTAGGCTCTCAGGTTATAAAGGTTATTAAAGCAAAGTCCTTATCGTTAGGAACTCATAGGCTCTAGAGCTATAACTTTTTTCTACTCTTTAATAGAAACTCTCAGTATCAATAGTTATCAGTCAGTGCAGGAATAAAATTCTAAAAGGAACTAGAACTGGGTCTGGCTATTCGGGACCCTGGTCAAGAGAAAAAGATGGGGTTACTAACAAAGAGAAAGGAGAGAAAGGAAAAGAGGAAAATCTCATTTCCTTAACACTGAAGCTGAAATTACAACAGATATATTCTGGTTTGGTCCATTTTCGTCTTCTGTGGCTATTTTATTCCCAGGTATTTGAAATTAGATTTAGCAAATAAAAATGCAGGAAATTAGGTTAATTTTTAGGTAAGACTGAATTTCAGGTAAGTTATTTATTTTTTATCTGAAGCTCAAATTTAACTGAGTGTCTTGAATTTCACCTGGTAAGCTAGAAGCTAACTAGAAGAACTGGTAGTTATATAGAAGTTAACTCTATGAAGCCTGTGAGCCTGTGTACCCAGTTCTGGGGTGGGAGCTGCCCATTTTAAATTCAAGCAAAGACTCTGCTTGAAGTTATCTCTGGATCCCTGATTTATCTTAGTCTTGTTCATAACTTTTTTAAATCAATCTTTGAGTTAAGCCAAAAATCTTTGTTTGTTTGTTTGTTTTTTGAGTAATTTTGTCAGGTTATTTTTGCGTATTTTGCATTTTTACCTAACTGTCTCTCATTCCTTTTTACCTCTATTGGAGTCATAATTACATACATGGCCTTATTTTCTAAAAACTATTGATACAAGTCATCTATCTCAAGGCACTACAGGAAAATTAGTGAATTTTAACCAGATGATAAATTACATAGCACACACTGGAAAGTGACACATCAATGACCCAAATTTATCTGCTAGCATAAGAAAGGGAACAGGAAGAATAACAAGCAGAATTTGTCCTGCTGAGTATGTGAGGCCAGTCAGAACAATATTCCTTATACAGAACTTTGGTTTGAAATACATAGCCCCCTTAAAATTCAGATAAATTCATTTATTCATTCACAGACATGTGAATGGGGAGGTGCAGGCTAGACATGGCAGAAAGAGAGGGGCAGACACCTACCCTGAGTAGCTGCCAGACCAGAGCTTTGTCCAGCATAGTCGTGGTCAGCCATGCAAGGGCATTTGAATTTGAATTTAAATTTAATTTTAAATTAATAAACATCATACGCAGCACTAGGAGCATTTCAAGTACTCTATAACCACATGTAGCTCCTGGTGACTATATCAGAAGAAGAGATTACAGAATTTTTCCAATAGTGCCAAAAGTTCTATGAGAAAGTGCAGCTCAATGGGGAAAACAGGTATGGAATTTCACAACTTTTAATAATAATCACAATTATATTACCTGACAGAGATTCAAGGAGCTATGACTGTCCACAAAACAGATAAGCCTCCGTGAGAAAGAGAGGTTTTGAGGTAAAATGGAAAGGATATGTAGAAACGAGCACACATGTAACTAACGGGCAAAGAGAACTATCCAAGTAGAGAGGCAGTATGTGCAAAGGTCCTGGGGTTGGGGGAAAGAACAAGCAGTGTTAAAAATAGACAGAAGTCACCAAGGAGGAAGAGAGAAGCATGAAAGGGACCTACAAAAGTAGGCAGGAGCCTGAAGGGCCAGGGGAAAGATTTGGGTGATCATCTGAAAACCCTCTGAAGGACTGTAAGTTGGGGAGTGTTTTGTTGAGGTCACAATTAAGATCACTAATGAATGCTGGCAGTAAAGCGACTGCTGAGAAACCAGGCATGTGCCTTTGCAATGATCCAGGCAAGACAGAGTACAGTGGCTTGTAAGTGTATTCATTTGCTAGGGCTGCATAACAAATACTACAGTTGGGTGGTTTAAAAATATAAATCTATTTTATACTTTTAAACAGTATCCTACTTATCATAAGAATTCACTAAACGTCAGCTCTTATTTACATTTTACCCCTTTAAGGGGAATAATGCAACTTCAATTAGCTCAGCTCCTGCAGTGATCTTCTCCTAACCTTCTCTCTAATGACTATTCAATACTCTCATGCTTCCTTTATACAAAATAAAGATTATAAAACAAGTTCTCATAACATGGAGGGCATAAAGTAAAGAGAGCATCATAATATTAGGTGTGAAGGTATGGGAGTTGATGTGCTCAAAGGGGTACATCATAGAGAATTTTAAAACAGTAATGCAATTGACTAAAAGTCAATCTGTGTTTTATTATCATGATACACTTGGGTTTTTTTTTTTTTTTTTTTTTTTTTTGGGGGGGGACTTTTGTCAGAATGTTATTTTTTAAACTGAGGTATAATTGGCATATATATCCTGAAACCTATATTGGTCTCAGGTATACAATAGAATGATACTCAAATATGTTGTGAAATGATCGCCACTGTCATTGCCATACAGCTATAGATATTTATTGCCTCACTGTTCTAATACCACAAGTTCAAAGTCAATGCCTGGAAGGGCTATATCATTCTGAGATCTGTGAGGGAAATATCTTTTCAAGCCTCTCTTATTGGTATACAGAGGCTGTCTTTTCCTGGTGTTTTCACAAGGCCTTCCCTCAGTGTCTAAATCTCCTCTTATAAGGAGAATAGTATGTTGGGTAACGACCCCCCATATGACCTCATTTTATCTAATAAACTCTTTAAAGACCCTCCCTCCAAACACAACCACATTCTGAGATATTGGGGGTCAGGACACTAACATGTGAATTTGAGGGGACACAGTTCAGCCTAGAATATGAAGTTGAATTTCTCAACTAGCATCTGTCACCCTTACATGAAGGTCAGGACAATTCATCACATGTCACTGACCCAAAACCCTTTCCACCCAGAAACCTGGGAGACACATTAGACTTGAGGAACATGGAGGACAGAAAAAACTCTCTCCACCTACAGCACTTCTGGCTCCAGTGTATTTAAAGGGACTTCAATGGACAGAAAAGACATGCAACAGAAGTGAGCACACTACCAAAGACACGAGATGATGCTGGCAGTTAGTGACCCAGCTAGTCCTCGTGCTCTGGAGCAAGACATTTTTTGCTATCAGATCCACAGGGTCTGGGCCCCCAGACCCCTGATTTGCCTTCTGTCTCTGGGACCAGCCTTTGTGGAATTCTTCGCCTGGCTGCCTGCCTGTCAGCTTAGACTTCAGCTCCCTGTGAGGAGCTGAAGCTTTGCAAATGGGCTCAGTACCCCTCTTCTGTGACCCATAACATTTCTTTTTGCCCCAATCAAAACCACCTATTCCCATGTCTGCCCTGACCACAGTGGTGGCGGATATTTCAGTGCACACCTCTGTGCACCGGCTACCTGAGTCGCCGCACTAACTCCATAATTAGTCATAATAAAGGAATCATAAATAAATTCCTGTTAAAGTATCAGCAAGGTAAATGCCAAGAACAAGGTTCAAAGGACAAAATTAACTGAAGTAATGAAAACATTTTTCAAACTGAAAATTTCAAGAGCCCAGAAGAGTCATCAAACAAGCCTGAAATTGAAAAACATTAAAATGATGTGTATGTGTGAAACAAATCAGGAAATAAATAGCATCTAAAACTAGGTAACACTCTAAATACTTTCAAAGAACAATGCTGTTAAGTTAACTTCATTGTGTCATTTAATCCTTACAGCAACCTCCTAGTGGGTCTTTATCCCCATTAAACAAGTGAGGAAACTGAGTAGATAACCTGGCTACTAAGTGTCTGAGCCAAGATTTCAACTAGCATTCGTTTGTTTCAAACATCTGTGCTCTCAGACACTGTACTGCAGATAAAAGACAAGAGAGCCTACAGGAATTACCTGGCAAGATTGAGACTTTGAAAGGTGACTGTCACTGTCTCGCCAGGTTCAACCCTTCAGTTTCATGAGGAGGGCACGGGAAAGCAGTCACAGTTGCTCAGAGAACTCTGCATTATTCTACGCTTCCTGGAAAAGTATTTGTCAAAAAGAGACTTAAAACCAAATAAAGTACCTTCACCCTCAGACCAACAAAGTACTAGAAAAAATAAAGTCTTCATCTTTGTAACTGTATAAATTGGTTCATTTTCATTAGCTCAATTCTTCAGCAAAATTAATCTCTAGAAACAGGCTTAGTATCATTTTTAAAATAACTTTTTGGATGTGAATTTTCTGGAAATAATTTATATTCCAACAGGAGAACCTGAGGTTATTATGCCACCCCTACATACAGAGTGAAAAATCAATGGTTAAACCTTTCAATGTGTTTGTTCCACTGGCAACACTAAAACTACAAGAGCTAGGCAACGGATATGGAAGGAGATGAGTAATACAACAATTGACTCTAAAGGTCTGTTTGGCATAATCGCCTCCAGTTCTATCCAGGTTATTGCAAAAGGCATAATTTCATCATTTTTAACAGCTTCATAAAATTCCATTGAATGTATACACCACAGCTTCTTTATCTAGTCTTCTGTTGACAAGTATTTAGGCTGTTCCTATTGACTACTGTGAATTATGCTGCTGTGAGTATAGAGGTGAAAATAGTTTTTCTGATTAGTGTTTTTGTATTCTTTGGATATATGCCTAGAATTGGGATTGCTGGATTAAATAAATGGCAGGTTCATTTTCTTGAGTAGTCTACATACTGGTTTTCAAAGGAGTTGCACTAATTTTTATTCCCACTAACAGCATAGGAGGGTTCTTACTTCTCGACACCCCTCCAACACTTATTGTCTTCAGTCTTTTTGATATAGGCCATTCTCTCTGGTGTGAGGTGAGATATTATGTGGCTTTTATTTGAATTTCTCCAATGGTGAGTGGTGTAGAGCATTTTTATCATGTGTCTGTAGGCCTTTTGTTGTCTCTAGATACATGTCTATGCAGTTTTTCAGCCTGTATTTTGAGTGGGAAGTTTGTTTTTTTGTTGCTGTTGTTGAGGTGAATGGGGTTTTATATATTTTAGAGATTAAATTCTTGTCTGATTTATGTTGTAAAAATCTTCTCCCATTTCATGGGTGGCCTTATTTTTAGTAGTGGTTTCTTTCACTGTACAGAAACCTTTTCATTTCACATAGTCCCAATTATTTAGTTTTAGTTTCTTTTGTCATAGGCATCCCTTCCCCAAAGACATCTGAGGCTGATGTCATGGAGTGTTTATCCTCCATTTTCCTCTATTATTTTATAGTTTCAGGTCTTCATTCCAGGATCATTGATTCATTTTGAGTTAACTTTTGTGTATGATGCTAATGAGTAATCCATGTTTCAATTTTTCACAGATGTCTGTCCAGTTTTAAGGCATCATTTGTTGACTATACTTTCCTTCCTCCACTGCATGCTCTTGGCTCCTTTATCAATAGGGGAACTTCCCATACAGTGCGGTTTTACTTCTGGACTCTCAATTTTATTCCGCTTGTCTGTCTTTGTTCCAAGGTCATACTGTTTCGATGATGATCACTCTGTAACATAGTTTTAAGTGTGAGAGTGTGATTCCTCCATTCTTTTTTCTAATGACAGCTTTGGCTATTCAAGGTCACTTAGTGGTAAAGAGCACTAAACCTATAGTGGTTGGTGTGGTGTGAAATACAGAGAGAGTGAGGTGCCAATTCAATATCCTAAAAAGCATACAGCAATGTAAATGAAAGAAACAATAAAAAAAATATGAACAGTCAGAAAGATATAAAGTAGTATTGGCCTTGAATAGAGTATTTTGGAAGTAGAAAGATAAAACTAAGGAATCTAGAAAAAAACGATGAACTTCTAAAACAAGTGACTTACTTTCAATAACATTTAGTTTAGAAAGTTTCTTATTCTGAGAATGACAAAGAATGAGGCCATAAAGTATAACATTATTATTTTTCTAATATTCCCATTAATATAAGATTGTCTTTAAAACTTGCTTTTAGGAAATGCCATGCTTGAGCTAACTAAAATATCCTAATCGTTGAGTCCAGAAAAACAATCAATGGTGGGGCTCAAATAGTGGGGAGTGTTCAGATTCTAGAAATATTTTGAAGAGAAGATAGAGCTAAAATGATCTCTTACAAGAGCATGGAGGAGAGTCAAGAGTATCACATACGTTTTTTGGCACAAGCAACTGAACGATGGGGGTGTCTTAGGAAGACAAGTGTCAAGGTTAGCTCTGCATGTACTAAATCTGATCTATTAGAAATCCAGGTGGAGGTGTTTTCCCCTTGAGTTAGGAGACAGATCTGAGATGGAGATGCATTTAGAAACTGCCAGTATATAGATAGGACTTAAGTCATCAGAACATCCTGGAGTGAATGTAAACAGAGAAGAAAACCAAGTACCAGAACATGGAAATGTTGGGATCCCCAAAAGGCAGGAGGAACCGGTGAAGAAGACTGAGATATATTGGTAAGTGAATGCAGGAAAGAGACTGAAGAGTCCTAGAAATCTAGAAGAAAAATCAGGTCCAAGAGGAGGGGCCCAATGGGTTTAAGGAGTTGTTAGTTAATAGGATTGGGAATTTACCATTGGTGTTAGCAACATGGACATCATTGGTGACCATTATGGGAGCAGGTTTAGTAGTCAGACGGGCAGAAGTCCAAAGGGAGCTCAAGGGAGAACAAGGGGGAGGAGAGGAAATAACAAGTGCAGGTAGTATTTTGGAGAGAGCACTTTCTGCAAAAGAGAGCAGAAAAATGTAGAGCCATTGTTGGCAGAAAAGTGGAGTGCAGCGTATGGGCTTCTTTTGTTTTTAATTTTTGTCAAGAAAGACTAGAAGCATGTTTGTACACTGATAACAATGATTCAGTAAAACAGAAAAATTGAGGCTGTCAAAAAGAGAGGGTAGACTGGAATGATACCCATGAATAAGCAAGGAGATGGAATCCTGTGCTCAGCAGAGAAGCCACATTCTCCAGGAGCACAACTGGCTAACTCATCTATAGTAACACTGAGTTTGCCAGTGTGCCAGAGGCTGCTTTTACTATATGCATACAATTTTATGTCACTGATCCTCACAAACAGCCTTGTGAACCCATATGAAACTACTACTCCATTTTACAGATGAGATGGTTTTTGAAAGTGTTAAGAAATTTTATAAATGGAGCAATCATTTGTGCCCAGTTATAATTCAATACTATTATTTTTTAACCATTATGAACAAATACACATAACATAAAATTTACTGTTTAAACCACTTTTAGTGCAGTTCAGTGCAAATGAGTAATTCACATTGTTGTGCAAACATCACCACCATCCATCTTCCCAAAACTGAAAATCTACAACCATTAAATGCTAATTGTCTCCATCTAATTCTTTTAAACAGATGATATACTTATAAAAACAAATAAAGTATCAATATTGATTATATTAAAGAGAAAAGATTGAGGTATTTTTGGCCATATTGTTAAATATTTGCTTAAAAAATTTAGCAAGAATCTATACCCAAGGAGCACTCAGATGGAGAAGTGGTTGCTAAAAAAACTAGTGGTGCTCCCTCCCAGGAATCCAAGGCCCCCACATTCAGCCCTAGATTCCCTGAGTACCCAAAGGACAAGACCCAGGGGTCCAAATGACAAACATCCTCATTTGCAGGACAGTAAAGTCACATCTGGTCCTCACAGAGAACCATCATCAAAACTCAGGGGGGGAGGGGAGGGTGTCAGCTTCACCTCTCTAAACACAACTCTCCCACCAAGAGTTGAAGGGGCATCCGCCCCAAATGGTTTTGGCTTTACCTAAGCCCTGGGTTCATCTCATTCCACTTGAAGAAGGCAGAGTCCACTTCCTCAAGGTACCACAACCAGCCCTTTCTCCTCTGAGGCCAGCAGGCCACTTGGCTGACTCTTCAGGGAGCGCTAAGGAAACTGGGAATTCTTGCAGAAGAAATGAGGAATCCTCCCAGAAGACCTTGAGTTAGTAACAGCCTAAGCAGAAGTACTGGAAAACAGTGAGATTTGGAAGATTTCTAGTCTAATTGCCTTTTCCATGAGAGTACTTTGAACACTGTCAGAGATCAACTCTCTAATATAGTATTACTAAGCCTAAATAGTGCTAAGTAATTTTTTAGGGAGAAAAAAAAGACGCAACAGGAAAAGCACAAATCTCACACACACTTTAGTTCCAACATTATAGAACACATTTGAGGGATCTGAGTTCTGAAGTGAAATATAAAAATACAATAACTTCAAGTGTTTTCCTACCTTGCGAAAGAACATAGTGAATGTAATAAATGTTTGCAAGATTAGTGATTCTTTGGTAAGAAAAGCATGCATAGATGCTTGTACACGGTGTCTTAACTCTACTCCTGCTCTCCATCCTTTCTTTATATCCTGTCAAGGGGAAGTCTCCACCAGGACTTCCAGTTCTAACAGGCAGAGAACAGTTTTCTTTGCCTTTTTTAACAGGGACACATGCCATGTATACGATCAGTCACAAAGTTGTCTTATAAAAACCATATGAAAATACCAAGAAGTCAAGAGCAATATAATGACATAAAAAAATACTTTTCTGCAAATATCTATTCCTAAACTTATTCTTCACTCAGGCTACTTGATCCAACATCATTTTTGTGAAAGCTCTAACCCAATGAATAAGGATACTGAGTTGTCATTTGATATTTAACCACAATAAGGAGAAAGGAGATAAACATATCAGGTGACTTTCAGGATCTGGTTAGACCATCCTGGTGTGGTTTGGAGTCCGCATTTGCAGAAAAGGTCCATCACCTTTCTGACTGGGTCCTGGAGTGAAGAGGCCATGAGAAAGAGAAAAGCCACCTGTATGTCCTCATCTTCCTTTCTTCTCTCAGGTTTCACTGACTACCTCCTGTCACTCAAATATCTACTCCTTTCCTTCTGCCAAGGGGAAAATTATTAGGTGCCAGCACGTTGAATAGATGACTATTCAGTCGCACTTGAAAATGTTCATTTACTGTAATAGGCTCATTATTCTAGGAATGTAATTGGAACCCAGACTGTTATGACCTCAGGAAATAGAATGTAACAAAGTTATGCAGAAATATTAACTTTCCCCCAAAGCAGGGCAACCCTTCCTTGGGGAAAGCAGAGAAATCTATTACCCTACCTTCCCATTCTCTTACAAACTCACAGATGGTTGGATCTTTAGGAATTTTAGAGGATTTTTAATTGAATCATGCAGAAACTGAAACCTATGAACTTAAAAAATGGAACTTCTACTGTCCAAGAGAATATTTTCTAGTGACCAAGAACTAGGCAAGAAAGACTACATAGTTAGGTTTGTGTAGCATCACATGATACAGGAGTTTGGTGGATCTAGCCTATTAACGAGACATTACAGGCACTGAAAACACTTTAAAAGATGAGGCAAAAGAAAGCGGGAGGGGTGAATATCGAAGTCCATAAGAACGGCTTATGTAAACTGGAGGATTAGACAAGATTACAGCTCTGACATTCTATTTCATGATATCTATTATGCTTTTTAAAATGATTAATAGAACCGAATTTAGTATAACCGCAATTTAATGCACTGTGAACCATCCAAATAGCCAATACACAAATCTGGTTTGATATTAATGATTTAGAATGGAAACTGTTCAACAAATAGGCTTAAAATAATTAAAATGTTATCCCCTTTAGGGTGAGCAATGCTTAGACTAATCTGGGATCTTATTTTTAAATCTCAGAATAGCAGTGTTCCAGAGACCTCATTTGAGTTTGGTTTCCCCTTTTGGAGTAAAGTTTTATAGCCTCATGTGACTTTATAAGAAGGGCATCATTATATACACACACACATATGCATGAGCCATGTTTGAAATTTCTAATTTCAGCCCCTGAACAAAGAAACTATTTTGTAGCATAATAAGACATATTTACTGGTATTAAAATGGCAGGCTTACTGTAAGTTTTACAACATTAAAAATGCAATGGGATTTTTCAGACCCAAAATAATTTATAGTGCTTAACATTTCTCAATTAGTTTAAGAACACAGAGCCAAGACCAACTTTTCAAAAGAAAAATGGGCAAAGGAGAGGAACAGACAATTCACAGTGAAGGAAAAACAGTTATCTCTTAAACATATGAAAAGATGCTCACTATACTTAGTATAAAGGAAATGCAAGTTAAAACTATAGTGAGATGTCATTTTTCATCGATTACGTTGGCAAAAGTTCAAGCGTTAATACTTTCCACTGGATAGGCTGCAGGGAAACAGCCTCTTTCATACATTTGCTAGTGGGAGTGCATATTGCTGCAGACCCAATGATAGTCTATTTGACAAATGCTACCAAAATTACAAAGGCATATTATCCTTGAAACCACAAATTCCCTTTAAAGCTTTATCCCACAGATATATCTGCACATACAAGGCTATCAATTACAACATTGTTTACAACAACCAAATGGTGAAAACACATCAAATTCCCATTAGTAGGATATATTTAAATTTAAGTAGAGAACATGCAGATATCTGAGGAAAAAATTGAGGATGCTGTCTATACACTGATATGGAAAAATATCCAGAAAAAGAAATCTGTGGAAAGAGCAAGGTGCAAAAACTGAGAGTATTGCATTTTCCTTCTATGTAACAGTGAAAAGGGAGGTAAATATTGCCAGTATATTTAAAAACACCATAAAGAGGCATAAAACAGAAAAGACTTATTAGTAAAATAGCAAATAGAGTAGGACAAAAACTTTTCATACCTTTCTATTTCTTTGTTTTATTTTGAAAATCATGTAAATTAATTACTAATCAAAAAGGTTGGTCTTAACAATAATGACATTAAGGAATTACTTTGCCCCCAAAAATCAAAGCTCTGAATATGTGCTCAGTTTGATTCAGTTGAAGGTTATATTGCAATCACCTTCTAGAAAAATCAATGTATATTTCATGGTGATTGATTTTTTAAATACTCTTTGAAAAATTCTCTTTATTTCTAATTTAGACCTAGAGTTAATAGTGATAAAGTCAGCCCATATATCATAATAATTCCAATAAAAATACCTTTATCACATACATGTTCGAACAGCATGTTAAATTCTTATTGCAATATTATTCAATCATCTCCTAATGGGCTTCCACCTTGTCTTCCTTCAATTTATTCTCCACCCAAAAAAACAGAGTCATCATTCTAAAAGCATAAATATGATTGTATCAGTCTTCTACTCATATCCTCAAATGGCTTCCCATCTTGCCTGTGGTAAAAGTTCTTATAAAAGTATACAAGGTCTGGCATACCCTGGTGACCTAGCAGGTGACATTCCAAGGACCCAGAGGTTTGGGACCTAGGTCTGAGGGGAATAACCAAGAAGAACAACTAAATAAAATGCTTCTTCCTCCTCTTTCTTTCTGTTTGCCTGCCTACTCACCTTCATTCTTCACCTTTCCTCTAGTCTATGAGGTCTGATGAAAGCATCTTCACAGCATCTCCTGTGCTATATATCACTTATGGGTTCTCTGATGCAAATTCAGACTTCTTTACCTGCTCTGCCAGATAGGGGTAGGTCCCTATAGATATCCTCCTGGCCAATGTCTGGTTTTGTCAGCAGAGGGCACTGCAGGGGGATGGAGCTTCTCACACTAGTTGTGTTGGGGTTTGGTCATGCATTAAAGTTTAGGAGTCCCAGAGATGCCCACCCTCCAAAGGGTTTTGCTGGCATCAACTATGTATGCTTTCTGCCTCCCCTGCAATTCATCAGTGAGTTTCTCATTTATCCAGAGGTAAAAACCCTCTGCAAAAAGTCTCAATCTGTGTCTTCACTGGGGGTGAGGAGGATTATCCAAGTTTATCCATCCCTTCCTTGGGTTCTCTGCCCCTGCTATAAAGGTAGTAGCTCTCCCTATATCTGATATTCCCATATGCTTTAGAGTCTTTCTACCCCTTAGTAAATAATCTTTTGCTAGTTAATATTCTTTATATTAAATTTCCCTGTTCTAAAAAACTATTATGACAAAAATAAGTTGCATTTCTAATACTAACAATGAACATTCTGAATATGAAGTAAAAAAATTCTATCGACAATAGCATTAAAGTAAAAAAATAGTAATAAACTTAACTCAAGAGGTAAAACACTTACACAGTTAAAATTGCAAGGTGTTGTCCAAAGAAATTAAAGAAGACAAATGGAAAGACATCCCATGTTTATAAATTGGAAGATTTAAAATGTTAGAATTAAATTACCAAAATTTTCATACTATCAAAGCAATCTACAGATTCAATGCACTCTATCGAAATGTGAAGTTTTTTTTTTTGAAGAAATAGGAAAAAAATCTAAAATTCATAAGAAATCTTAGGATGTGAAGTATGACAAATAGCCTAAATAATTTTGAAAAAGAACAAAGTTGGTAGCATCACACATCCTTATTTTGAAACATATTTGAAAGCTACATATTCAAACCAATGTGGTACTGGCATACAGACAGAAAAATAAAGCAAAATAGAGAAACAACCCAGAAGTAAGGCTCCCATAAATGGTCAAACGAACTTCAACAGTGTGCCAGGAACACACAAAGTAAATGATAGTTTCTTCAAGAAATGGTTGAATATAATAAACACATGAAAAAGAATGAAGTTAGACCCTTACCTAAAGAAATTGAAACCACATAGCAAATTAATTCAAAATGAGTAAAGAACTACATGTAACATCAAAAATGACAAAATTTAAGAAAACACAGAGTTGGGGAAAGCTTCAAAACATTGAATTTCACAATGATTTCTTGGATGTGACACCAAAAGCACCAGAAACTAAAGAAAAAGAGATCTAGGACTACATCAAGCTTTCAAACTTCTGCACATAGAAATAGTCAACAGAGTGAAAAAGCAACCTATGGAATGGGAGATAATATGTGCTAATCTGGTAAAGAGTTACTATTCACATAAAATAAAACCCTACAACTCAACAATAACACTAAAACAAAAACAACTAACCAATTAAAAAATGGGTAAAGGACTTGAATAAGCTTTTCTCCAAAGAAGATATACAAATGACCAACAACAAGCATATGAAAACATACTCAACATCACCAATCATTAGAGAAATGCAAAGCAAAACCAAAATGAAATTAACACCTCACACTTGTTAGGATGATTGCTAATAAAAACAAAGAGAGATCCATTCCAAGAGGCAGACCAGTTAAGATTTGAGCTCCCCTCCTCCCACAGACACAGCGACCATGCACCATGGAAGAGCCAGTACCTTGGAGAGGAGGCCAGGAGCAGTGTCTCCAGAGGAGAAGGGGCAGATGCCAGAAAGCAGGGCTGGAAAAGTTGAGACACCATCTGAGCACGAATGACCTGAAATCACGCTGTGTGGTTGGAGGGACAGAGACCTGAGCGGCTGGGCCCCACATGGGTGTCCCACACAGGAGTTGCCTCTGAGCACACGGCCTGGTGGAAACAGAGGGGCTTCCTCCAAGACAATAGGACTTGGGTGTGGGGAGTGGGATGGAGAGCAGGGAGGACCGAGGAGATGGCACAGATCTAAGCACAGGGCAACCAAGTGCTAAAGCCACTTCAGCTGGTGAGAAGACAGTGGGAGGTCTCCCGGGAATAAGTCACCAGGGGTCCCTCTGGGGTGTGCTGTGGGGCTGGTCTCAGGGCCATAATGCAGCCTGGGCTCCTTCAGTACTGCAGGGAAACGGTCTGCTCCCCACCAATAATAGCAGGTCGTTTTTGAGTCATGCTCTCAGGGGTAACAGGTCCTCATGGCCACACCCTTGAGATCAGGGTTCTCATGCTACTATCCCGAATCCCATCTATCAGCTCCACTTCTCCTGGTTCCAGCTCCTCCTGTTCCAGCTCTCATGGTGTAGGGCATAACCAACTGATAGGCACTGGCACAGGATGTGGAGTCCTTTCCTACCAACTTCTTTGTGGTGGTTTTGAATCTCTGAGGTAGGGTCACTAGAGAGGCTCCAGGGTCCCCACAAAAAGCTGCCCTTTCCTGCTTGGGGATACTGATAAACAGCCTGCTCACCTTCCTTTCAGTTAATCCCAAAGCAGCTGAACTCTCACCAGGGCCTGGGCTTTTGTGGAAATCCCTATGGGGCTGCTGCCTCTTCGGAGGACTGAGGAAAATTAGTGGGGAGTGTGCTTTGCAGAGACCTGCTCCACAGGTTCCCGAAAGTGACCAACTGCTTCTCACAAGCGGCCTCTGCTGGACTGTGACCTGTGGGGAGCCTGGGCCTGATCTCTTGGGCCTCTCTGCTCTTAACTGTGATGGGGGAAGTGGAGATTGTTCCTTGAGGAACAGAGGAAGATCACACTCAGACTGCAGCTAAGACACCAGTTCCAGCCCAAGTCTGGGTAAGGACTGAGACAAGCTCTTTGCATTCCCTGCCCCAGCTCCAACCCTGAAGCTGCCTTCTCCTGCCTCTACCCAGTGCTGGCTCCAGTGCTCCAGTCATACTGACTGGTACAGAGAGTGTATTGGTGGGAATGCAAATTGCTGTAGCCACTTTGGAATGCTGTATGGAAGTTCCTCAAAAAGTTAAAAACAGAACTACCACATGATACAGCAATTCTACTTCTAGGTCTCTAGCTGAAGAATATGAAAACAAAAATTTAAAAATTTATATGCACCCCTATGTTCACTGCAGCACTATTTACTATAGCAAAGAAATGGAAACAACCTAGGTGCCCATCAACAATGATTTGATTCAGATCACACAGACAGACAGACAGACACACACACACACACACACACACATACAAACACACACATACCGTGTTCACTAATACATACTAGTCGGCTATAAAAAATAAAACATGAAATCCTGTCATTTGTGACAACATGGATGGAACTAGAGGGGAATATACTAAGCAAAATTTTAAGTCAAAAGGAGAAAGATAAATACTGATCTCACTCATATGGAATATAAGAAAACAAAGCAAATGAACAGACAAAATGTAATGAAAATTAACCTTTGGACATTGAGGGGAAGGAGGTTTGGGGGTGGAAGCAAATGGTATGGGGTCCAACAAACAGTGGTGGAGACTATTAGAAATGTGGTGATGGGCTTAGTGTGCTATTATATATTTGCTCAGAGTAAACCTGTACATTTAAAAATAGTTTTTCAAATCAAAGTTACTTCGAAAATCATTTAAAACCCAGTTTTTTAAAAAAGACAAAATAAAAAGTGGTGGCGATGCGGGAAAACTGCTCTCGGTCAGAATGTAAAATGGTATCATTGTTATAAAACACATTATGGTGGTTCCTCAAAAAATGAAAAACAAAATTAAATTAAAAACAGATCCAGCAATTCCACTTCTGGAGATATATGTGATATATCAGACACACACACACATATATATATATATATATATCTCCAAAAGAGTTGAAAACAGGATTTCGAAGAGAGATTCACACACCTATGTTCATAACAGCATTATTCACAATGGTTAAGAGGTGAAAACAACCCAAATGTCCATCAACAGATGACTGGATAAGGAAAATGTGTTACGCGCACAGAACAGAACACTATTCTACCTTAAAAAAGAAAGAAATCCTATCGCATGCTACAACATAGACGAACCTTGAGGGTATTATGATAAGTAAAATAAGTCAGTCACAAAAGAGACAAATATTGTAAGATTTCATTTGTATGAATGATCTAATCTATTCAAGTTCATAGAAACAGAAAGCAAAATGTTGGATGCCCGGGGCCGGGGAGGAAGGGAAAATGTGGATTTGTTCAATGAGTATAGAGTTTCCGTTCTGCAAAAAGAAAAAGTACTAGAGATCTGTTGCCAGCAATGTGAATATAATTAACACTACTAAACTGTACACTTTTAAATTGCTAATATGATTTAAAGTAAATGGACAAAAACTTTAATGCAAAGTATGATTTGAATACTTGACTTTGGGAGGAAGGGAATAAGACTCTAAACAATCCTGAAAAATTACAAAATTTCTCAGTCGAAAGTCTTTTAATGTTTTTTTTAAGTATGATTTTTGTCCTGACTGGATACTGAATAAGATGCAGCTCACTGACTACTTCCCCTGTTATTTATTCTGCTGACTACTTTCTCCTTCCCATTTAGAAGAAACATTCGCATTTAGAATGTTTACACTTGCCCTTTGCCTGATAGGTGCTGTCCCCAGAGAGGCCTCCTCAATACTCATATCAAATACAAAAGCCCTAATCGTTGGGATTATCCTTTCCTAGTTTATTCTTAGTCTAGTGCCAGTTACCATCTGATATCCTACATATTTTATGCATTTATTTTGTTATTGATCATGATAAAACTCTAGGTGAGATTCAAGAGGATAGGAGTTCGTCCATTCACTCATGCTGATAACTCAAACTTAACACAGTGAAAAATATATGTTAGGAGCTCAGTAAACACTTGTTAAAATGGCGTATTAATTCATGAATGAAATAATAACCTTTCAAGGTCACATGAGAACATGAGTGATTCAGAATCTAGAACATTTACATCAGAACTTTTCATTCTCTTGATTCTGCTGCTTCCTGGGTGCTGGACTGGAAGGTGGTGGATTAACTCTTTTCTAAGAGTTGACAAGAGCTCTTACTAAAAATATATAGGAAAACACTTGGTGATATGGTGGAGCACGGGGTGTGCTGACATATACCTGAGGAATGGGGAAACTGCACATACGGGGAATCTACACATGAGTTTATTTTAATGTGTAAAATCAAGGTTATTGCAACAAAAAATTAAAATTAAAAATATATAGGCAAAATACTGGCTAATTTTTGGAATCATCTGTCTATATCCCCACTCAAGTTGGGCTTTGACAGCTATTTTAAAAAAGATATATTCACTGTTTGGTGGCAATTCTTAGATGAGGTGCTCTTTGTCCTCACTCAAAGTCCACTGCAATCCCAGCAAAAGAAGAAATGAAGAGGTCTGCTCGTTCCATGGGTGGATCTCTACTGGCAAATATTAATGTGTTGACCTATCTGGACTGTCACTGGGGAATACAACCAATAAGACCTCTGCCCACCCCTTCCCTCTGCTACAACTGCTGTGATTCTACACAAGTTAACAAAAGGACTACAACTGCATTGCCAAGTTCTTTCAGTCATCTACATGATCATTCATTCTTAATTTAATAGCCTGCTAAAATTTCTGAAGTAAAAATTGAAATGTAATATCCCATTATAAAATAAAACTTCCATAATCTTTACTTTTTTTAAAAAAAATAAGCTATTTTTCCCTACATTGGTGCATTTGTAACCAGATAAAAAAACAAACAAACTACAAAATATTAATTCTGCCCAGAACCCATGATGACCAAGCCTGTTCTGGGGCAATTCAGAACTCTTGTGAGTTCCTGCTCTAATACTATGGGCCTTGGTAAATCTTCACTTCTAGAAAAATGGAAAGTGAAAACAAGAGTGAAGTCAGCCAATGGCCCTTGGCCCCCCCTGGTCACAATGCACCATGCACGTAAGTGCACTTAGGTTGATACATGTCCACCATTTAAGAAAATTCAACTATCACATCCCAAGCCAAATATGTGTTAATATAAGTGATATTAACAGTTATGACACATCACTCTTTATTCCAAATTTCCCCCATTTGTGCTTTCAAAGGTTGGCCTTGTGCCTTTGCAGTACATGTCAGGGCCAAGAACTTACTCTGAGCTCATCTGATCTGGAAAGAGAGGCTGACCTGTCAGATTTGGATTTCGTTGCCTTTGCAAAACGCACATCTAGCAATTGAGTGGCAGTGAAAGTAAAAAAAAATAATAATAATAATTAAAAATAATTGAAAGGCTAAGGGGTGAAAAGTTGAATATGTGGAGTGGTAGGGTTTTACAAATCCCAGCATTGGGCTTGTCCACATCCAGGTGCTCACACCCAATAATCAGTGAATCCAAGGCCAATAGTGTTTCGGGGTCCAAATGGTTATCAGAGTTGAGAGAGCAGGGGCTCAGGCGATAACTTTCTCAGAAAGAGCATATTTCTTCAAAGGTAGAAGGGGTAAGGACCGAAAGGAAAAAGGGAGGTGACCAAAGAAGGAAGGAAATGAAGTTCCACAGTGGTTTCATTATCAGCTGTTAGTAATGAACTCTCTTTATCCTTTTATTTTGTTTTGTTTAGGGAAGTTCATATATGTGCAGACAGAATTTTTTTTCCTAAAAGATACAGTTTAAACTGAAGTTGTATTCTGTGACCTAGTGAAGCATAGTATTTTATAGCAGGAATTTTATATCTACCATCATATATTTAAGAAAATAAAGGTCTTGGCTTTACTTAGTTGACCTGTGATTGATAAACAGCTGTGAGATAAAAATATGCCCCAAAACACATGTGCATTAACTGATCACAGAGTTCATAAAAAAATAAAACAAAACCATGTTTCATAATGATTGGGTTTACAATGCCCAACAGTTACGAATATTAATGTAGAGCAAGCATTAACATCCATGAAGAAAATCCACAGGAAATAAAAGAAATTTGCTGAAATTCATTGAGAATAGAAGACTTAGTTCACACACACACACACACACACACACACACACACACACACACACACACAGAAACCTAAAAACAAATAATGATGTAATCAAACTATACCCTACAATGAGAGACTGACTCCTTTTTTTTCAGATTAAACAAAATTGACCACAGTAATACCGAAAGATGACCTCAATACATACATTTAAATTAAAAATATTTTCTGATTGTGATGCAATAGAATGAGAAATCAGTAATAAAACTTGAAGCCAGAAAACAAACCACTGAGAAATATTTTTTAAAGTCTTAATTCTTTAGTCACTGAAAAGTCAAAATGAAAACACGGTATTTTGAAAATAACATACATCAAAACCTGTGGGATACAGTTAAAGCAGTGCTCAAAGGAAAACAGCTTTATATACTTATTAAAAAGAAAATACGAAAATGCTCTGGTGACTAAATGGTTAAGTCTAATGGACACATTCAAGGTACATTCCAAGGACCTGGTGTCCACAGGGAGTAACCTAGATAAACAGCTAGAGAAGAGAAGATGAAATAATATAACATAAAATAATGCTTCTTCCTCCTCTCTCTTTCTGACTGCCTGCCTGTCTCTGTTCATTCTTGCCTGCCCTGGGGGTGCACTGATAAGGTCAATTGCCTCCAAAGGAATAAGCCACATAACCCTGGGTTAGAATCCTTGACCCAGGGGTAAACAATGAGTGCCAAAAACTTAATTTAAAAAAAAAATTAAAAATAAAGTGCTGCTTCCTCCTCTCTCTTCTTGCCTAAATACCTTACCCATTTACCTGCCTGCTCCTTTCCTTTACAAAAGAAAGATAAAAATATTAAAAAAAATAAATAAAATAAAATCTGAAAGATGGAAAATTAAGCAAACATTTTAAGAACATGGGTGAAAACAGCAACAGAATACATTTAAGGAAAGCAGAAAGATGGAATTATTGTAAATTAAACCAGAAATGAAGAAACAGAAAAGCAATAAACCAAAGCATTGGTTTTACTAAAATACACATTTAAAAAAAAACAACTCACATTGGAATGATGAAGGAAGAAATAAAAATATGAAAAATTAGAAGCTACCATCCAACAACAAATTGCTAAAATTATAAACAATTTTTCAAATTTTATACCAACAAACGTGTAAGAATTATCAAAATTGACCCACCCAAGGTTGAAAAAAATCTACTCAGATCAATTAACAAAAAAGAACAAAATTATTAAATATCTGCTCCCTAAAATGCACTTCACCTGGATAATTCCACAGATTTCTACCAAATCTTGAGGAATAGGCAATTCCAGTTCTATTTAGCCTGTTTCAGAGCATTTACACTACTTTTATGTAAGTAATTTAACATTGATATAAAAACTTCCCAAACCTTATCACATAAAACTACAAGCCTATTTCACTTACAAATACCATGGAGAGAACACACGCAAGGCTGCACACAGGGCAGTAACCCTGCTGGGGCAGTGTGTGCTGGGACAGAGACAGCCTCCTGTCCATGGTGAATGTGCGGTCCTTGTCATCACACTCTGAAGCATTACCTGATGCTTAAAGAGCCGGACACGACACTCCAGATCCTGCCTTTGCTTTAGTGGGTGGTGGGGGAAGAGGGGGTTTAAGACCTCATCACTAGAGAGGCACCAGCAGTTCGCCTAGTGCGTTCAGGGACCGAGACATAGAACCAATGTGGTGCAACAGACCTTATCATCAGCTCTCTCCCACTTACTCTTCTCTGCTAAGAAAAGGGGCAGAGTGCAATTCCTGTGGCCAGATTCCTATGAGGGAGCAAGGTAGCAGTAGGACTTGTCATTTCAGCATTCAGATTTGGGAAACACCAGTCCCTCCCCAAGTGTGACCAAAGCTGGAATCCGGGACTTCTAAACACTGGACGTAGTCACTGTGCATGTAGCTTGGGAGGGGCAGCTTCCAGAGATCGGTCCTGGACAGATGAACCCTTACTTCTCCACTAGTAAGCACATTTCATTAACTGAAAGGCTAATGTGCTACACTAAGTGTGCTTATCCTAAGGACTCACGAGTGGTTCAAAAGCGTCATTCACCCTATAAAAATATTAAAAGAAAAATTACATGTTCTCCAATGATAATAAAAATACACTAAATTAAAAGAAAACCAACATCCAAAATCAATTATTGAGCAATAAGAATTAAGGAAGAGAACACTTTGGTAAGATTTCCTTTTAAACTTAGATACAAATAAAAGCTTTACCTTTAATATTATATTTTTCTAGCCGTGGGTCTCAAACCCAGGCCCATGACTTCTGAAGTTTGTGCCTTTGTCACCTGAACTACAATGGGTGGGGCATGGGGGGGCTTAGAGCTGTCCTTTACATCACTGTTATTTAGAATGGTTCTATAGGTACAAGAAATTCTAACAGACATGAAAAAGGTACAACGGCATAAACAGTGGAAAACAAAAAATTATCATTTACAGATGACATTGTTATTTTACTAGGAAACCTAACAGATTCTATCTAAAACTATAAGAAGCAATAACAGAAATCATCAAAAGAGTTGAGTAGAGAACTTCTATAAGCAAGTTTTTAAAATATGATGAAAAAAATCCATTTGTAAAAGTGATTTAAAAAATACCAAGAATATAATGAATACGAAATTTGCAAGACCTAAATGCTACTGAAGGGCAGAAAAAAAGACTTAAACAAAAAGGCATTTTCCCTAAGTTAATCTATAAATTTAGCATGACCCCAATAAAATTCTGACAGGGTAGTTTGTACTAAGTAAGTTAATTTCTAAAACTAATGTAAAGAAGAAACATAGCCAAGAATTTTATAAGCAAGAATTAGTACTACTTGACACTGAAACATGTTCATTAAAATATGGCACATGAAAATACAGATTAGTGGAACAGAATAAAGTATGCAAAAATAAGCCAAAATAAATACATAGAAATACAGTGTTTGAAAATGTAGCATTTTGAATCAGTGGAGAAAAGATGGATTATTCATTAACAGGAAAACTAAACAATCATTTATTAAAACAATAAAGTTGGATTGCTATTTTACACCTTAAACCAAAATAATTTTGAGATAAATTAAAGATTTAAACATTACAAAAATTGAAAAAGAAAAATTCTAGAAAAAAAAATCACAAGATTGATCAGTTTTACTCAATATAAAAATTTCAACTATGCCCAATGGAAAAATCTTCCATCAACAAAATTAAATACTGAACAACAATGTGGGGTAAACATTCTCAATCCATAATACAAAGGCTAATTTCCTAATACATGAAGAGCTCCCACAAAGCAACAATAAAGATCAAGAAACCAAACAGAAAAATGGGCAAAGACAGTTAATATAGAATTCACCCAGTAAAGGCATTTAAGTATTTCTTAAATATACAAAAAGAGGCCCAATCTTGCTCAAGGAAAGAGAAATTAAAGTTAAAACTACACTGAAACTGACTGTCTCACTTATGTACCAGCAAAGATGGGCAATGAGATAGCACCATGTGTTGATGAGAATGTGGGCAGAGAGGAATTTCTCATATATTGCTGCTGTTACAGTCAGTTCATACAGACAGACTTTCTGGAGATAAATTTGGCTATATCTATAAAAATAAAAATGCAGTCTTTTTGTACCAACAAAATTCCAAAGCCATATAACCCCTTCCTCAAATATCCAAGCACCATCCCGGGAGGACCAAGATTAGGAATTTGAAAACCTGAGCCTTGACACCAAAGATACTCAGTTACCTAATGATGCTGCTTAATTCATTGTTTTGAAATGAATTTAAATTGCAATTGGACAAGTTTAGTTATTTTTAGTCGCCTATAGCATGGGTTCTTACAAGGAAAATTAAATCAGAGAAAAGTAAAGTTATTTTCTTTTGTCTTCCCTAATACAGTATAATTTTTAAAAATTCCACTGGCCTATGTATTCATACATGGTAGGAAGAATGCAAGACAACAGATAAAAAAGTAGCATTCTCAACCTCTGGTTTCTATGCTCATTTTCAGCATCTTTTTCTACTGTGAGCACCCCATTCCCTCACCCCACCCTGTGAAGACTCACATAAATGTGACCTCCATGAAAGTGGCCCAGTTTTCCTTGCTTATATCCTCCCTCTAATCACTCAGAGGAGCTGGAATTCTCTTAGTGGCCAAGCAGCCATGTCACAGAAGAGAATGGTATGAAAATCTTGGTTACTAATACCCAGGATATTGGATAAAATATCGATCACTCCATGGTGTGCAATGTGGGCAAGGGTTGTCTGCGAGAAAATGCCTGGAGTTGTAACCAGAGAGGAGATTTCTAACAGGAGAATATCAGAGATAATGGCTATCAATTGGTTCTTTTGACTAACTCATTTCCAATGTCCCCAGTTGTATTTCAGGGATTGCTAGGCCAGAAGGGTCCACAGATACAGCAGAGGGAGGTTCAAACTGTTCAGTTGGAGAGCTTGTAGTGGAGAGATTATTCACAGAGGTCAGAGCAGGTGGTAGTGGCTAGGTACTAAAGGAGCAGTAGTGGAAAATATTACCATGCTACCAAAGGGAAGGCATAGGGAGTACTCCCTGAGGCACAGGTCACTGGAGACCGAGACTCAGAAGGAGTGCTCCCCTGGGGACACACCCCTGCAGATCCAAGATGGGGGACGGAATGCTGACCTAGGGGACATGCCACTGAAGATTTGGAGTATATGGATACATTTCCAGCTTCTTTCTGTCTCAACCTCAGATATCCCACTGATGCTACCCATTTGTTGAACCCTGTTGGATACTGGCCTCCCTGGGCACAGAGAGGGCTGAGAATATTGCAGAATAAATACAGGCTCTGTGGCTAGTGGAGACAAGCCATCTGCATCTAAGACTCCTCCAACCCACAGAGTATGTCTTTTTCCTTCAGAGATTACACTGCTGACAGTACTTCCAGGGTTCATGCTTACTTCATGTCCACTGGACTGAGAGAATTCACTCATGCTGGGGTGTGAGCCACAGTCACGGAGAAGCTGAAATGTGTTTTAGATAACTGATGCATTATTAAGTCAACAAAATCACATAAACTGCCTCCAGAGGTAAATAAGTATTAAAAACATAAAAATCCAGGAAGGTATTTTCTGTGAGAGTAATTATTTGGACACCACTGAAAACCAGGGTTACTATGATATGGTCACGAAAACCAAAGCTGTCTAGGATAAATTCCACCATCTATAACACAGGACTGTTGTGTTCTCTGCAAAAAAATTAAATGATTTTACGAAAGTATCTGTTAAGAACTAGGCAAATATAACCTTATGTTATCACATTTACTAGTATTTGTTATATAATAATATATATCAATAAACATTCATTATATTTCCATAGAGATTCAGAAGAAATTCTTCAGTTTATTCTTGTATTAAACAAGTGTTTACTAAGTACATGCCATGGGCAAGGTTCTAGAATATATAAACATGAAAAGTCCCAGCCCTCAAAGAATTTATACTCTGGTAAGTACAGGAAACTGCGGTCCATGGGCCCAGTCCAATCCACTAACTTTATTTACAGCCTGTGAGTTCAGAGTCATTTTTGCAGTTTTAAATAGTTTTAAAAAGTAAAAAAGATTAATATTCCATGGAAAAATTATATAAAATGCAAATTTTAATGTCTGTAAATAAAGTTTTATTGGAACAGAGCCACAGGGTTTGTTTGCATATTGACTATGGTTGCTTTGGGCTAGAACCACAGAGGTGAGTTGCTAAGACAGAGACTGTGTAACCACAAGGGCTAAAAGAGTTATTTTCTAGCCTCTTACAGAAAAATAATGCTGAACTCTGATCTAGCAGAAGACAGACCTATAAACAAGTAACTGCAGTAAGTATGAGTTCATTACTCTCCTAATGAAGACAGAGCGAAAAGTAGGGATAGGTAACGAAGGCTGGGTGGAGGGGAGCCTGGGAGGCTTTTCAAAGGGCATGGAGGTGGCCATTTAAGAGCAAATTGGTGTTATCTACACAATACTGATGGATATACCACCAGCAGGCTGCCTCCAGAAAATTTTTCTCCAGTGCTGATGCAGGATGTAGACAGATCACCAGACTGTCCTCTTCCCTGATAACTGATATCCAACACATGCTGGTTGCTAGATTAGTAGATGGCTAGGCATTTTGGAGACACTGTATCTGGCCTCTCTCAGAAATTAAAACCAGGCCAACCTACGGCCTTATTGTCACTGGGTACCCATCAACTCCACTAACTGGCCCCAGAAGGGAAAGGGGAGGGTGTTGTGGTTGGAAATGAGTCAAAGATAAAAAATACAGAGAATTGGGTTGAAAGCCAGGGCCCACAAATGGAGGGATAGCTCTGTGAAACACCACAGCACTGACTGGAGGGCAGAGACAAGCAGCTAAAATAAAGGATCAAAGGCCGTCAAGAACAATGGTCCCTATAAACATAACCCAGAGAGCCGGTTTCAAGGGAGCCCCTGGGAAAAATCACACACCAGGCACCAAGTCTTGTATGGTGGGCAGTACAGGAAATTCACTTCCTCTCCCAAGATTCCAATAATGAAATGAAATGCTGCTCCCTAACAGGAGCAGGCAGGCTATGTCACTGCCTTATTTGTAATGGAATAATGGTTTTGACAAACAAGTTATTTTTATGAGAGTGTAATCACAGATTGAGAGTGTCCCCCTTCCTTCCCCAGTCTTCCACGACTTGGCCTTGGTCTCTGGCTGTCCTTGCATGATGCTGCTTACAGGGGAACATCCCTGTCAGAATCTGGGAAGGATTCTCAAAGAAGAATCGAAGGAGAGCAGGCACTGTATGCAGAGATTTGCAGTGATCTAGGGGGCTTTGAGTACTGGTGTGTACAACTCAGGCTCAATCAGATGAAACTTTGAGGTACTTGGAAGATTAACATCTTCACTGGCAAGCCAGGATCATTCACACAGCCAGCCTTTCTGCTGTCTCACTGCCTGGCCCCACACTAATGCTGCCTAATCACTGCCCACTGCACCCTGGCTCAAGTTCTTTAGTCATTTCTACAATGCCCATGACGGCAAAGAGGTAAGAGAAATTTTGCACAGTTCTCAACCTCATTATTGGTTTCTTGGAGTTATGGTCACTCCCATCTTCATGTATGCCAGACATTTCAGGATCCTACCCCTGTGCCTGAGGCATAAAGAAGCTGTGCTCAGATATCGTCCTTGCCTAAAAAGAGACAGCAATCTGGCACAATGAGAACTCTTGTGTGGTATTTTATAGATTTAAAAGACTTGCATCATTCCAAAATGACTTCTATAAGGAGCGGGCACTGAGAAACTGCACAGGAAAACAAAAACAGTTTTCCAAAGCCAACACAGAAAAAGGGATTTTCCTGCTCGGCATTGGCCAGAACAACTTGGAGAGCAGAAGAAGACTAACAGCTGGCACTACAGGTGAGTGAGAGGCACAGGGATTCAACAGAGACTGCAACAGCAAAGGGGAGCTCCCAGAAAGGAGAGTTTTGTGGTGGAGATGCGATCCGCCTTCCCCTACCAAAGCCTAGCTGAAGCCTTGTGGACATTCTAAAGAGTGCAAAACAGGCACAGTGACCTCCAGCACCCACCCAGGGTTTGAGATAGTAGGATCCCACTGTTGAGTCCTTCTTCTCCCAGAGCAGACTGCAGGGGCCACCTCACTGATCCCTAGTGGCGCGAACTCAATACAGAGCAGGAATCCGCAAGCCTGAGCCAAACTGAACAACACTATTGGCAGCTCTTGGCTAACAAAGGGGAACCGCGGAAATGAGAGCCCAGTGTCATGAAAGTATGTAGCCTTTGTCTTCACACACCAGGGATTAGAAGCAGCAGTGATCCCCTTGCGACCTCGCCCTTCTCTTGCAAGCACATGCAGTCTCCCTAACCTCCAGTGGTGTGAATTCAGACAGAGCAGGGGGCCACAAGTCTGAATGAAACAGAGTAGGAGAGGGGCCGCAGTAAACACTGCTGACAACTCTGGGCTAGAAAAAGCCCAGAAGGAGAAAAGTGGAGACAGAACAAGAGCATACAGGTGCTGTGCACCCTCCACTACACACCTGGGGGCTTGGGCCCACTGGGAATCGGGATTCAGAGCTTAAGATCCTGGAAGAATAGCCTGAAGAAAGGACTTGACCCTGATGGTTTGGCGATACAAGGGACATAAGCACAAACAGCAGACTCAACACACATAGCCCAGCCAGCAGAGTTCTACCAACAAAACAAGCCTCCCTCCCTCCACCATCTGGTGGCAAAACTACACACTCACAGATGACCACTGTATCCCCAACCCTGTGCCCACCCCCACCCAGCAGCCATCATCACTCCCTGACACAGGGCATACTACGGAAGCCTGTAAGGGTCAAAAATACAAAATAAAACAAAAATAGAGCGCCCCCTGGTAGAAATTAAAACAAATAAACAAACAAACAGATCAACAAGATCCCAAATCATGGGTGGGGCGGGGGAGCACAACACACTCTGAAACCTCAGTAAATGGAATCACGACAAAATGACAGCTCATCAGAAATTAACTTTAAAGACACAGAAGAATGGTTTTATCTAACAGATAAAGAATTCAAGTCTGCAATCATAAAGAGATTTGGAGAATTAAAAGAAAATTCAGAAAAACAAAACAAAGAGTTTAAACAAATAATTAAGCACCAACAGGTGGAGATTGAAACTCTACAGAAAAATCTAATAGAAACACGGAATTTAAAGGAGATAATTCATGAAGCTAAGAATAATACAGAGAGCTACGGAACCAGAATAACCCAAATGGAGTAAAGGATTAGTGATATAGAGAATAATAATGCAGAAAGGAGCCAAGAAGAAGAAAGAGAAATTAAATGTAAAAAGAAAAATAATGAAGAAACACTCAGAAAACTATCTGACACCATCAGGAAAGGCAACATTAGAATACTGTGTTATCACAGAAGGCAAACAGAAAAAGAGAGAACAGAAAACATCTTAAAGCAATAATGGTTAAAAACTTCCTAAATCTAGAACAAGGAACGAACATACAGGTCAATAAAGCAAACAGAACACCCAATTACATAAATTCTAAAAGAACTACACCAAGACACATAATTGTGAAACTATCAAATATCCAAGACAAAGAACGAATTTTAAAGGTAATCAGGGAAAAAAAGTAGATAACATATAAAGGCACTCCTGTCAGACTAACTTCAGACTTTTCAGCAGAAACTCTACTGGCTAGAAGAGAATGGAATAAAGTCTTCAAAATATTTCAGGACAAAAAATGCCAGCCAAGAATGCTATATCCTGCAAAACTCTCTTTCAAATTTGAGGGAGAAATTAAGGTTTTTCCTAACAAACAAAAGCTAAGAGAGTTTGTAACCATGAGGCCTCTACTACAGAAATGTTAAAAGAGACTCTATTAGCTAAACTAAGGAGGAAAAACTTCGCAAAAAGATAACAAAGTAACAAATATATTAACAGAACCATGAAACGAAAAGCAAAATGGCAGTAGCAAGTTCTCAAATGCCAATAATTACTGTAAATATAAATAGATTGAACTCACCAATCAAAAGGCACATATTTGTTAAATGGATTAAGAAACAACCCAACTCTATGTTGTCTATAAGAAACTCATCCTCGATCGAGAAACAAGTACCAGCTTAAATTGGATGGATGGAAAACAGTACTCCAAGCTAATGCCGAATCCAAAAGAGTAGGAACGGCTATATTCATATCACATAAGGTAGTCTGTCAACCAAAGAAAATTAAAAAAGATAAAGGTAGACATTATATAATGATATAGGGATCAATACGAAAGACTCAACATTAACATTCTTGCACGCGATAAAGGAGCATCCAAATATATCAAGCAAATATTAACAGAAATAAATAAGGATATTCACAGCAACACAATAATAAGGGACTTTCATACTCTTCTTGCAGTATAAGACAGATCATCCAGACAGGCAATCAACAAAGAAACAAGATCTTTAAATGACAAAATAGAAGAGCTGGTCCTAATAGACAAATATAGAGTACTTCACCCAAAAACTACAGACTACACATTCTTCTCAAGTGTTCATGGAATATTCTCAAGGACAGACCATATGCTGGGACACAAAACAAGTCTCAGTAAATTTTCAAAGATTGAAGTCATATCTAACATCTTTTCACAATGCATCAAACTAGAGATCAAACAAAAGGAGAAAGAGAAGAAAACTGCAAAAGAGTGAAGATTAACATAATGTTGAGCAACTAAGGGTAAAAGAGGAAATTAAGGAAGATATCTAAAAAATATATGAAAATGAAGAAAAGATGTATCAGAATCTATGGGATGCATCCAAAGCAGTAATATAAGAGGGAAATTCATAGCAATACAATCTTACCTCAGAAAATAGGAAGAATCACAAATAAAAAACCTAAGCCATCATCTAAAGGAACAAGAAAGAGCAGAAAAACAGACGCCTAAATCCAACAGAAGGAAGGAAATAATAAACACTAGGTCAGAAATCAGTGAAATACAGATCAGAACGTCTATTCAAAAAAAAACCCAATGAATCCAAAAGTTAGTTTTTCAAAAGCATAAAGAAATAGACCATTAGCCAGACTCACAAATAAAGAGAAGAGAGAAAACACAAATCGATAGAATCAAAAAGGAAAAGGAATAATCACAACAGATATAGCAGAAATAGAGGACTATAAGAGAATACTATGCACAACTATATGGCAACAAACAGAATAACCTAGAAGAAATGGATAAATTTCTAGAAAGGTACAGTATCACAAAACTAAACAGAGAAGAACTAGAAACCATGAACAGATCAATCACAAGCAAAAAAATTGAAACAGTGATCAAAAACCTTCCCAAAAACAAAAGCTCTGGACCAGATGGCTTTACCAGTGAATCTACAAAGCATTCAAAGAAAAATTAATTCGAGTCCTCCTTAAACTGTTCCAAAAAATGGAAGAGGGAAAACTCCCAAATACATTTTATGATGGCAACATAATGTTGATCCCAAAATCAGATAAAGTCTGCACAGAAAAAGAAAACGATAAACCGATATCCTTAATGAATACTGATGTAAAAATTCTCAACAAAATACTAGCAAATCAAATTTAAAAACATATGAAAAGAATAACACATCATGATCAAGTGGTATTATTGCATATGTTTCAACATATGCAAATCAATAAATGTGATACTCTATCAACAAAAAAGGACAAAAACCACATGATCATCTCCACAGATGCAGAAAAAGCATTTGAAAAGATTCAACACCCTTTTATGCTAAAAACCCTCCAAAAAATAGTATAGAAGGAATGTACTTCAACATAATTAAGGCAAGCCCACAGTCAATATTGTACTCAATGGAGAAAAAACTGAAAACTTTTCCCCTAAGATCAGGGACAAGACAAGGATGTCCACTCTCACCGTTACTATTCAATATAGTGCTGGAAATCCTGGCCAATGCAATTAGACAAGAAAAGGATATAAAAAGTATTCAAATACGAAAAGAAGAATTGAAATCACTTTTCCCAGATGACATGATAATATACATAGATAAACTCAAAGAATCAGTGAAATAATAAACAAATACAGTAAAGTGGCAGGCTACAAAATTAATATTAAAAAATCATTGCATCTCTGTATGCCAACAATGAAAATACTGAAAGAGAACTAAAGAAAACAATGCCATTTACAATTGCAACAACAACAAAAAGAAACACCTTGGAATAAACCTAACCAAAGAGGTGAAGGACCTATACTATGAAAACTATAGGACATTGCTAAAAGAAATAGATGACACAAAGAAAGGGAAAGATATTCCATGCTCATGGATCTGAAGATCAACATAATCAAATTGGCCATACTTCCTAAGGCAATATATAGATTCAATGCTATCCCCATCAAAATTCCAAAGACATTCTTCATAGACACAGAACACAAAATAATGACATTTATCTGGAACAGCAAACAACCCAGGATAGCAAAAACAATCTTCAAGAAAAAAACCAACAATGGAGGAGTCATGCTCCCTGACTTCAAACTCTGCTACAAAGCAATAATAATTAAAACAGCATGATACTGGTATAAAAACAGAAAGACAGATCAATGGAACAGAAGTGAAAGTCCAAAAGAAATCCACATATATGTGGACACCTAATTTTTGACAAAGCAGCCAAAAAATTACAATGGGGCAAGGATAGCCTCTTTAATAAATGGTGTTGGGAAAACTGGTCAATCATATGCAAATAGTTGAAACTAGACCATTACCTAACACCATACACAAAAATTAACTAAAAATGGATTAAAGACCTAGACATAAGACCAGAAATCATCAAACACATAGAAGAGAATGGAGGCAAAACATTATTAGACATAGACCTAAGAGATATCTTTGGCAACTCAGCTCCCATTGCAAGTCAAATAAAATCCAAAATAAACAAGTGGGATTACATAAAACGAAAATGTTTCTGACTCAGCAAAAGAAACTCGCACGAAAACACAAGGCATTCAACTGAATGGGTAAAGACATATGCCTCTCTCACCTCAGATAAGGGGTTAATATCTAAGACATACAAAGAATTCAAAAAACTGGATGACAAAAATGCAAGCAATCCAATCAAAAATGGGCTGATGACAGCTCTCCAGGGTAGACACACAAATTGTCATTGCCATGAGGGAAATGCAAATCAAAACAATGAGCTATCACCTCATGATAGTAAGAATGGCTATTATAAAAAAAAAAATGGAAATAAAAGTGCTGGAGAGGATGTGGAGAAAAGGGAACTCTAATTCACTATTGGTGGGAATGTAAAGTGGTGCAACCATTCTGGAAGGCCGTATGGAAAGTTCTCAAAGAATTGAGAATGGAAATTTCTTATGACTCAGTTACTCATCTGCTGGGCATTTACCCCAATGACGCAAAAACACTTACCTGAAGAGATATATGCACCCCCATGTTCATTTCAGCACGATTCACAATAGCTAAGAGTTGGAAACTACCTAAATGCCTATCAACAGAGGCGTGGATGAAGAAGATGTAGTAATATACCCTATGGAATACTATGCAGTCACCAAAAAGGGAGAGGTCCTGCCATTTGTGACAACATGGATGAAGTTGGAGAGAATTATTCTTAGAGAGATAAACCGGAAGGAGGACAAACATCGTATGGTAGCACTCATATGATGGGTAAAGAGAAAACAAATGTCATAAATTAAACAACACTAAAAATGGCGGGGGGATAGAGAGAGAACACTTCTCCAAAGAACTATGGACTCTTAGAGATGAGACACAAAAAGGCAAATCAGGGGTCCCAAAAGGTGACAGAGGGGGGTTGTGGGGAATGGAATGAAAGGAATTAACTATAAATGAAGGGAGAAAAAAATGGGGGAATATTAGTAAATCTGCTATGCTATTTGTAAATGAAAAAAAAATACCACTATGTGGACCTCAAAACAAGCCATTGTCAAAATGCAATATCCTTTCAATAATAATAAAAAATAAAATTAAAACAAAAGCTTGCATCTTAGATAGATTCATAGGTAGGTAGGTAGGTAGACAAATTTCTCTGTAACTGCAGATATATGTGTTTTGAGTGTGTTAGTGCACACATACACAAACTAACCTACCTCCTAAAGAAGGAAATGTTAAAACAAAACAAAAACCAAAGTTAAACGACCACAGGACTGAGTGCCCAGAATTCAGAGTGGGTAGTTGGGGGAGAATCTACATGTTGATGAGTGGAATCTGAGTGACGCACACCCGCTCCTCACCCATGACAGGAAGACCAGCCTACCTCTGGATGACCATTCATGAGAGTTCACTTCAATCCTGAGGACTCTCTGAGAACCCAAAGAAAGAGGTATCTGTACAGATAGATCAAGTGAGGGTACAGTTGGTTCTGAGTTTTTTTTACTATTTCCGCAAGTTTTAATCCCATTGGCATTCTTTACATTACTCTGCAGAGAACTGTCATTCTTGAATCACAGCAAATTGTTCATCTCTGAAACACTAGATAGCTTTGTGACTGTGAGAACATTATGAAAATTATAAATGATAAGGAAACTCTGAGCCAATTTTTTATATGAATCTCCAAGAATTATACAGGATGAGAATCTGATCCTTGGAGAGTTAAAAATGTTTCTAAAAACAGGGAAGACGCGATGCACTGGAGCCAAAGTGCATTAAATCATATTGGTGGTGCAATTATCTCTCAGCAAAGACTGCTGGAGTTGAAGTTCAAGCTGGGGGTCAGGAGGATGGTTGGGGAAAACAGGGTCCCCTTGTTAAAATAAAGCAATTAGTTTAATATATACTGTAGGGAAAGGAGAGGAGGGAAGGGAAATTCCCCTTGTCAACTGTTGAACATTTAGAGTACCGTTTAGAGCAAAAGTAATAAGGCCCTCTTCATGACAAAATTGGCCATCTACCATATCTAAATGCAAACATGTGTGTTCTTTATTTCCTTAATTCATTTTAACTTCTGTTAACTGGGAATATTTTTATGTGCATTTTCAGTCATTCCCTTTCTCACTCGAACAAAAGCGTGTCAGGGGACAGGAACAGCGTCCATGGTTGCAAGTATATTTAGACACCATAAAAACATTTAACAGCTCTTTCTAGTGTGGTTAAGGCCCAGCAAATGGCTAAATAAACTTTAATTTACAATTCATGGGCTGAAGCATTCAAAGAACCATAATATTTTGCTGCAGCTAATTTATATCTCTTAGAGAGACATTAAACTTTAAATGGGTCATATGTAAGTTCCAATGCCCTCATTCTTTTTTTTTGTGAAATAGAGAAATAATATCTGTATTTCTGGTGGTTTACAGTCTTTCCCATGGAGAAGAGTATCACTGTTTTGATTGTTTTAAGGATTTTTTGAAAAAAATCAGTCTTGAAAATAGATGCTCTGACCCAACTGGGATCCAGGGCTTATTTAAGTTTTTATAAAAAGAGTGAAATAAACAAGGTTCTATAATGCTACATATGACAATACGAAGGGCTCTCAAAGATATTATCCTGTGTTTCTACCAGCCCAAAAGAGTATCTAATGTATGACTGAATGTATCTAAAGTCTTAGAACAGGTAAAATCATCTAGATTGAAAAAATAATTAGAACAGTTATTGCCTGGGTTGAGGGAGAAGGGATTGAATGGAAGGGAGCATGGGGAACTTTTTGTGGTGAATCACTGTTTATATTTTGATAGAGTTTGGTTTACACATCTGTCAAATTTAGCAAATAGAGACTCAGTGTGTACATTTCACTTTCTGTTAATTTTACCTCAAAAGAAAAAGGATAAATAAATACAGATCTCTAGCTAATGATGCAGTTAAGAAGAACCATACGAAGGATGTCTGTAATTTACTCTGAAAAGCATCCTCAAAATCAGATGTATTGACAGATGGAGAGATATATGCTAAGACAAGTGGAAGAGATTGTTGATGGCAGGATCTAGATAGTTGATGTACAGGTGTTTCCATAAAATCATTTCGGCTTTTTCATAAAACATGAAATTTCTCATAACAAGATGAAGAAAGGATGAAAGGAAGTAGTATTACCAGTTAGCCCAGAACACAGGCAAAAGTTGGAACTGTTTCAAGCTTGGACATAAATGGCCATTCTACATACTGACTCTTAATTTAAACTCCATGTTCACGCAGCCGAGATACGAATACCCTCTGGATTTTTGTAAACAGAGTTCAATTCCTCATAAAACTACTCAACAGTTATAAAGTCCACCTTCCTCTAACAGTGAAATTACAGGATGAGTGCAGCAAAGGGCAGACATGGGAGCCAGGTCTGGGTTGTGAGACACTAGTGGGTGATTTAGGGCTGGTATACCAGAAAGTTTTTGAAAAAGATTAAGTAGCCCTACCCTTTCAGCCTTTTCCCCTTTCCCCCTCATCTCTCTCCTTTCTTCCTGCCTGGAATATAGTGCCTGTAGGCACAGCAGCCATCTTGCAACCATGAGGATGAAAATCCACAAAGGATGGCTGAGCAGGAAGATAGATGGAGCCTGGAGATTAGCCCTCTTTCAGCTACATTAAGATTTGTTACCTGACACAAAAAAATTCTTTATTTTTTAAAACATCTTCAGGGTTTTTGTTACTTTCAGTCCAACACATGCCTAACTAATATACAGGGTATCTTAAATCAGCTCTCAAAAAGATTTTACTTTAATTCACATTAAATTGAGTAATGAATACATTGTGTTCTGCAGAGCAGGATACAGCAGCCTGGTGAGGGGGTAGGGGAAGAAAGGTTATAGAAAGAACAGGGGAAGTTGTTGCCAGCCAGACATAAGAGACATCAGTTGTGTTTCTGAGCATATATGAGGACCTCAGGCAATTCCTTATCCCACCTTCTAACTACCTTCCTCCATTCCCAGCAGACAGCTTGGCCTGGTACCCAATGCCATATGGGCCTCTGAATTCTAGGGGGATGGGGATAACTAATAAAATGCTGAGCCCAGGGACATCTTGGTGATTACACTGGGGAGCGAGTCCTATCTGTCTTAAGGGCTGGGACCCACCACGATACAGTGAATAGGGTAATTGAGCTATTCTACAGACACTGCTGCTACCTGTCAACCCCAGGTTTAAATGTAATCATTTGAGTGGAGTGTATTCACACAACATGAAAAAACATGAGAGAAAAGAATCTGGGGCTATCTCACGTTTCCAGAAACTGCTGGCATTCTATCGGTGGCACACGGAAGAGTGAGTCACTTAGCACCAGTATTCAATCACTTCGGAGAAAGGTCTTTCCACAGCTTGTGTGCCACATCTCCATGCCATCATGAGAGTGCTTGCACCCCCTTTCCTAGTCAAGCGGAAGCTCCGGGAAATAACTAAGGGAGGCGGCTAACAACGGGAACACATGTGAACACCGTGAGGCACCCTGTTCCCACTGTCCACATGGTGAATTTCACTGGACACTCACTCACTACAAAACTTACAAAATATTGTAAACATCTTTCAAAGCCAAACCTTGCCCCACTTCAACAACTAACACAGTGTGAGTGGCCTGTGAGTTTATAAATCTGGAAGTCACATTCAATCACTCGCAGGAAAAGGAGTTTACTTTCATGGCCAAACCTGTTTTCTGCTTATGACACGATTTTTTTAAATTGCTGGTGAACATTGCTATGGCACAGATGGAAAATTACCAGACAAATACTGACTGTTTCACTTTGCTCTCTTTTGGTTTTTGAAAAGAGTAACTTTTTTTAAAAATAGAAAACTATTTTCCAGTGCTAAAGTTCTTGCCCTGCCTTGGTTACCCACAAAGTTTATAAGACAAGTCATTTTCTTTCAAGGGGAGTACCTGTCTGAAAGAGGCACAAGTGAACATGATCTGTTTTAGTCCCAGCCTGATCATTCAAGCAGTTACTAGCACCTTGACTCTTGTGGCTTGGAGGACACCATGCTGGAATACTCAGTCACCTACACAGCAGACACAGCAGGCTAACACCTGAGAGGCATGATACAAACACAGGTGCATGTGGGTCTTTCAGGTTTTTTCCCTTTTTACATTAATGCCCAGCTTCCTGCAGACAGGGGCTTCAGCCACCTGTCACCCACACAAAAGCCAGACATATTGCCACCAGTCTTGGAAGGGTGTTAAATACAGAGAAATGCTGTCTGGCATCCACAATATTAATTAGATGACAATTAAAATGTGTGCTATTGGGATTTCTTTAAAATGCAAAAATAAATCTAATTAATTTTAAACAAACATAAAAAATACATCAAGGACTCCCCACAATCCTTTTCCCAATTATTCATTTTCTTTTCATGCCTCAATCGCACATCAGCTTCTTAATCCTCTTTCTGCTCCTCTCCATGCTTGTCAGACATCCTTCTGAAAGTCAGTCTAAATCGAAGCTTGCTTTTCCCCTGCCCATCTAGTCCTGTCTCTTCTCCTGTAACTTTCTGGAAACACATCAGCTCTTCTGGACTCGATACCTTTGCTACTGTCAGAAGTGCACACCTGTCCAACAGAGGCTCAAAGGTCAAGCCAGAATCCCCCTCATCTGGGATTCAGATGCTCAAATACTAAAGCCTTTCCCATCATGTTTATATTGATGACTATTAAGGTTGCATAGTTAAGAGGAATATATAAAATGCTTTATTAGCCAAATCCAACCTTCTTCTATAGGTAATCAATTCTCATGGTAATTCCAAGATTCACAGATTTGAATCCAATTCCTTCATTTAGCTTACTCATCTGACTTGGTGCTTCAGGAGACTGCAGGGAATACATGGGAAGATGTCCCCACCCCTTCAACATCTAAAATAAGCTACACCAAACATCTTCAACAGTAACCACAATCATCACCAGGCAGAATGGTCTTCAGATCCACTCACAATTGTCTCACCTCTGCCTTTTTGCTAAATCTGCCATCAGCTGAACTAAAACTCAGAAGAGTAAAGAGAAGAGCGAAGGTAATCCACAGTCTGCAGATAATCCACAGTGGGTTGTATATGGTCTGGGGTGTGTGTGTGTGTGTGTGTGTGTGCATTTGCCACCAGAGTATACAGGAGCCACTCAACAGGGTTTACTTACTTAGCAAATCACTTGGGTTGTCGTTTGCTTCCTTTATGTCTCCACTTTCTCCTGTGCTGGCACAGGATCAATGCACAATGAAGACAAAGAAATTCAGTTGGGAATACTCTTGGAGTACCATAGTTTTTGTTTCTTATGTCATAGACAAAGCTATGGGTGTGAGGAATGCCAGTGTGAAGTCATGAGAATGTGATACTGTGTCCCCTCTTGTAATAAGCCATGGGTCAACCACCCTCAGTTGACTCCCTAAATTTTTGGGTCATTTTGTAGTGTTATGCAGTCAGTGAGTTTCTGCTCTCTTACTATTTCTGTCATTAATGATTGCCCTTCATTCTGGCAGGTTTTTGGCTTGAAACTGAACACTTCTGACAAGTTCTACAAATATGAGAATTTAGACAAGGGGTTCTTTTGTCAATTAAAACATTTTATTCTACGACTGCCATCAGGGGCTTTCCAGGGTTCATAGGTTTCCATTGTGGTCTGGATTTCAAGAATGAAGAGGAAAAGAGACCTTCTGAAGTCATTCCTTCAATAATAGGAAAGGCAAATTCTTACCATCACACATTTAAATACTCATCAAAAAGGAGACCCACAGGAAAGAAAGACATTTCTCCATGAGCAATTGTCTAGTGACATGGAATTACCTAGACAGCCAAAGCAAATCAATCAGACCTAAGATAGCACTCTGGAGTCAGAATTGCCCGAGTTAGCTGTCTAACCAAGTTGCTAATTCAAAATGATTCTAATCATAGAAAAATGATTGAAACTTCTACATCAGATGTTGAAAGTTGGCCTTAAGTTACTTAATATTTCATATGATAAATTATACAGACATGTTTCTGAAGTTTAAAATACTTAGGCAAGGGATGAGTATGTGACTGAAGTTCAACAGAAAACTAAAATGGGTCTCTGTGGCTTTTTGCAGCCCAATTCACAATAACCTATTTAGTTGAAGACAGCAGGCTTTGTTCTGATGGCCACTTTTTTTTTAAAAACTATTTTTTGTTCAGGTCATATTTCCCTTTTTAGATGATTTAAGAACTTTAATAAACTAGAGTCTGAAAACGCTCAGGTTAGGCTTCCTGCTCTGCTGGGAAGAAGACAAATAGATGAATCCATGGCTGAGACTGAGCTATGTTCCTAAGACCAAGAGTTCTGGGCTGTCAGAGGCAGAACCACTGATCTACAGTATCACTGAAATCTCCACAGATATGTGATTGTTTCTTGTTTCTGCTGCCTTTGTAAATTTTGTGTAATTTAAGAATGCTAATGCAGATAGAGTATAAAGAACCAACAAATATGCACAGATTAAGGAGCTTTACCCTAAATTCAAACTTCCGCTGGCTAAGGGACTCTGGTTGGAGATAAGCTTTCCTCTCTAGCAAGCTGCAGAAACTAGACTTGCTGACGGACTGGTTTAACTTACTAAATTTCTTCACAAAACTTCAGGTGTGTTAATTGAAAATATTTGGTGAAAAACGAGAAATGGTGAATGAGCAGCTGAAATGAGCATGCCTACCTGAGGTTTCAAGGTATTTCAAAGCTCTTCTTGGACCAGGTGCTCTCCAGGTTGTGACATTTCTTGTCTGGAGAAGTCCCAAGTTAGGTCTGACTGCATAGAGATGGTCACACTCAAAAAAGGAGGATAATGGAAAAAGTAGAAAGGGGATAAAATCACTAGAATTAGGGAGTAATCATTGCCGAATATACTTCTGTCAGTTCTCAATGGGAAATGAAGAAGCCTGGCTAAATGTTTCAAAGCAAAATTCTGCAAAATCAAATTGTATTTGATTGTATACCGTATGTATCTATATTGCAGATCCGTTTTCCAGAGTGACTGCTTAGCATGAATCTTTAGATATATATTGCCAAGGATAAGTCTCAGCACAACAATTTCTGCGCTTCTCATCTTGTCTAAACAAGAGAGAGAGCAGAGTGAGTAACAGACTTAGGGTGCTCAGGCACTAAGCAGCCAGGCTCTTCCTAGGTATGGAATCCCTCCCCGCCCCAATAAAAAAAACCATCAGCCATTTCCTACTCGGGATTTCACTTAGTATTTATGCTTTCAATGCAAAAACCTCAAGAACAAAACCAGAAACTGTCCAAGCCCATGTGGAGAAGATTGTTGTTCAATAATCACAGAAATGTATGTTAAATTTCCAAGGAGAGTTTCAGGGAACTCTGAGACCTTCCATCAGGAGGCCTGACCATTGGAGAAACCAAGAAAGGACTCCGAGGGGACAGAGGGACGCTGAGGTCTGAAAGAGGAGGTGAAGAAGTCAATGAGGCAAAGCTACAGGGATATAACTGCCCATGTGGCGAGACCATTACAGGCATCCCCCACTAGAGGAAAGTAGAGAATTTCGATGAAAGCTTTAGTCAGCAGAAGTGGCATAAAATGAAGAAGCAAAGACTGTTCATTTATACGAAAATTTTGTGAGTGACCCTAGACCCAAAAATAACCACAAAATCATTCCAAATTTCACATGAAACCCCAAATCTCACTAGCACTTAGTAAAACCAGGAATGACAGGATGCACACACGGCCACATCAAGTGATTCTGGGAAGGGCCTTGGAGGAGCCGCTCTTGCTCTCAGGCCACTGCTGCCTCTAGAAGGGCGACTACATAACCAATGCTGACACTACTGTCCCTTTCCACTGTTTGTGTAAAAGTGAAAATCTCCTTCAAAGTTCTGTTAGTGAGAACAGATAGAGCAAACTCAGAGCAAACTAATCTCTTATGACTTTAGCAAGAGAACAAAGTGACCGGGCTATAACAAGATGAATGCTAGTCCTTTTTCCTCTCTCCTTTTCTTCCCTTGTGAGCATCCAACCCTTGGGGGGAGCTTGTACAATGCTGGTGGCCAAGGGGAGGGCAGCTGCTCACAGGGGGCCCTGCTGATGTGTAAGCATTCTGATGCTAACCACAATTTCTACATATAGATGCCCCTGGGGGGTTCAGGAACCCTAACAGGCTCCGCAGGCCATTCGAGATCAGAAAAACATGAAACTTTAGAGTTTGTTTTCAGAAAATAATTTGTAAGTGTGTTTTACTCCCCAGAAACAACCCAAGCTTACAGCAGGCCCTCCTCCAAGCAATGCCAGGGGCCTGCAGCAGCAGGACTGCCATCTGTGCCCACCGAGTCTGGCCTGCACAGGGCCTAGCTACAGTGCCAAAGCTGTGGGCACAGCGTCTGTGCACCATCCCTGCCACAGTCAGTCATCGGTTCCTTTCTCTCCTCCGGGAGGCCCACCCTTTCTCCAGGAAGCCTCCTCCAGACAGCAGAACAAGAGGCCTCCACAGTGCTGGCACCTTCCACGGCGTTGCTGGCTTAAACCCGGGGTTGTGGGACTTTGACCGCATGTAAACAGGGTCTGACCCATTTTGGGAGGGCACTGCTGTTTACTTTGGAGAAAACTCACCATACGAGAAATGACAAATACTTTTTCCTCTGCTTAAAGATCATTTCTTTGGGGGCAATTTGGCAAAAATCAAATTTAGATTTTTTTTAAGTGCCAGCAGTGAGCCAAGCTGGAGAGCTGTGTTGGTATTTTCCTGCTCTCCCAGGAGAGACTGAGAAGTGTGTCGACCTGGAAGAAAGGAGAGGAAGTTGTCGCACCACCAGGTTGGCCTCATCCAAATTATCACCACAGGAAATACAGAATCAAAGAGGTCGTGGTGAAGGTCCTCGTGATGGGAGACACTCATCTGAGCACCCATCACTGTCTGCCTGAGCCCCTAAACAGCCAGAGACCCAAAAAGTCTCTCATGGAGACATGACCAGAACAGCATCATGCCAAGAGAACTGTCCGTGCATTTCAAGGTGTCACCAGGATCTGTCATCTCAACTTTTCAGTAAAATGAAAGCTGCCTGATGGGTACAGAGATCCAGCTGGGGAAGATGAAAAAAAAAGAAGGTGGTGATGGTGGTTCAGTAATGTAAATGGACACAATTCCACTAAACTGCATGTATAAAAGGGTTCAAACAGTAAATTTCATGTTATATGTATTTAAACACACTGAAAATAAGGGAAACTTGCATTATCAGAGTTGTCAAATTATGGTTTATCTTTATGGCATTGATGTAGAACTCAAAGTATTTTGGAATCAGAAAAAAAATTAAGTAGCCATCTTTCAGATCCCCACAAAAGAGTCTCTGCCACATTTCACCACCAAGAGTTCTAATTCGACAGCAAATGTTGTCTGTAACACATATGCATCAAACTCAACCTCTCTGTAGTTACTTCTTACTCCCACTATACAAGAAACACACACAGCCACAGTAGACACTGAAATAAGAACAAGAATCATCCACAGATAAGACAGAAATAGAGACTAAGTAACTACACCAAGGAACATAGTCATTTTCAGACAAACACAAGTAACTAAGCTAAATAATGAGAGCATGACTCTAGGAGATGGTATACATACAGCCCTCAGGTGCCTTAACGCTCGTACGTCATTCACACTTCTCAGGAGGCTACTTAAACTTATTATTTGCTGCCCAAATCCTCCAGAAACTATTAGCTGATATTAAATGGAAGGCCACTAAATTCTTTCCTAATGACAGAGTCGTTCAAAGGGGCAAGTTTGAAAGACATACAAGCTAACTTCATACCAGGGATGTTTAATAGAGGAACTGTAGCTGGGCAATGCCTTCTTCCAGTGCCCCCTCAATCACACTAACAGGACTTGTCTTGGGGCCATCGGGAAAGAAAATTACACTGATGAAAGGTGATGCTTTTCATTTTCCCTTGACTCCAAACTCCTAGTGTCAGGTCCAGGGCTAGCTGTCCTGCTTTTGAATTGTGGAGGTTTCGACTGTCAATCACTACAAACATGGGTCATATGTGACAGTTATAGACCACCTTTCACACCCAAATGCTCAAAAGTCACAGAAAAATATTAACTACTTTTCCTTCATGTGGTTTGAGAAATTCTTTTTAATTTTCATATTTTAAATTTAGTTATTCATCTTGGCTACTCCCCCTGCCCCAGAACATGAACACATGGGATAAATGCGGACCACACTCTCGGTCGAAGGGGACTGACCTGCTACTCCCCAGGGCACACAGAGATATTCTTGAAGAAATGGTTGCTGATAAACAGAACAGTACCACGTGGGAAGGGAATGCAGGTATCAACACCTACAAGATAGAACACACTTGTATGGACAATTTTGTTTCTATGTTCCATCAAATTTTACAAAGAAGAGCAGAGAAAATTACACCCAGGAGATGAGAAGGCTGGGCCCTGCAGGTAATGACTGCCATCTTAATCTCTGTCTAAAGTATCACATACATGTATTGGAAGGTGCTCTGCTGAATATCTTACTCTGTAACTTCTTGGGGACACTGTGAGGTTTTTTTGGCAATCCTCAATTCATCCTCTTATACAAGAAGTCCCCCAACATTTAGGTATATGGGTAACAGGAGAGTAGTGAAGGGAAGAGGGCTCTCCTTTCTGATCCAGAAGCAGATGCTCAATGCCACCAGTGCCTCTGTGAGGAGGGAAACTAAAAGGGACCCTTTGACATGCCACTTCCCTTAGTGAAAATGGTGGCATTATTGATATTTAGTGAGCACTTAGTACGTGCCCAGCATGATTCTGAATTGTATCCCCAACATTAATTCATCACCAGCCTATGGAATGCCTAGTGTCAGATGGGTATCAGAACATAAAACAGGACTCAGAGAGGCAAGGTGGCTTGTAAGCTTGGCTTTAGCAGGCTCCCAACACAGATGTGTGTTTTAACCACTCTGCACCCATGTCACTCTCTAGAATGCTGTTTCAGAAGCAAAGTCTACTAACTATTATCAGAGTACCCTTCTTTTCATCCTTCCCACCCCTCCCTTCTCCTTTGTAGATCACACATCACACACACACACACACACACACACACACAATTAGCCAATTAGCACACACTAGCACACACATCACACATCAGTTTCCTACCCTGGGAAGAAGAGGTAAGAATGGTTTCCACATTTATGTGTGCATGCTCCCATGCATGAAAGCAGCTCAAAGTGTGTGAGGTATCATTCTGCATTTAGTCTATTTTATAGAACACCTCAACGCTGACCTAGTCGTAACTGTGGCAGAGACAATCAGAGCTCAGGACACTTTGGAATGCTTGCCACTCACCAAAACAGTGCCCACTTGTCCCTTCTTTGCCCAGCTAATGCCAACTCATACCTTATGTCTCAATTCAAAATTCCCTTCCTCTAGATAAGCTTCCAGACTCTGAAGACCAAGTCAGGCTCCCCCGCCCACAATCACAGGAGACTGCAGAAGAGCACAGTGTTTATAGTAAAGATGGTGGGGTGGGGGGGAGTGCCTGGGCAGGTTAGAAGGAAGCTGGATAATTGGTTTAATGTGAGAAATCCTCAAATGAGGAGATGAGAGGCCACACTTCTCCACAGTTCCGTTGCCTGACAATCTGAATTAAAATACGAAAGATTAGTGCACACAAGGATAAACGTGAATTGAGCTGTCAGATCCCCATCTCACACCCTACAATGTGTATCCCTACAATGACATTAAGCCTTGGTGTGTTTCTTTATTCTTGTGTCAACTTTTGGCCTCAAGGGTAAAGGATGAAGATTGTGCAATGTAGGAGTCCATTTGGCTCCCCAGATCCCCTAAAATTCAAATAAAATTGGCTAAGCCTCCTTCCCACATCCTGTGGGAAGCCCAAGGCCCTACCCAAGATTTCTGCAAATGTCATGGAGGTAACATTCCCATGGCCACCTCTTGTTCCAATCTCCTGTCCTACCAATTACTTAATATCATTCACAACTCACCTCCAGCGACTGTTTCTTTCTCTCCATATGTCCAACCTGGTGGCCCGAATCCCCAGCATCTATTTCACCAAACACCACTTGCACAAGTTGGTAGGTATATAGAAGAGTTTTACTCAAAATTAAAGAAAGTGGGGATGGTATGCACACAGCACAGATGATTTCAGGTGAAATGATGGCCTCCCTCTTCCGTGGCTGTTCTAGGGAAAGTCCATTTGAAACACTTTAAACACATCTTCATCTCTCCTTTGTTTTTTCTTAGTTCTTGTTGCACCCACATTATTCCTATTCATTTTTAATACTAAGAAGTCTTTTCATCTCTTTATAATTTCTGGCTTTATTGGTCATGCCCTCTTCTCCATAAACAAACATGTTCCTCCAGACACATTCCCAATCAAAGTCAGTTCTCTCTGAAAGGGGAATTCTGTAGTTATTAAAGCAGAAATTCCCCTGAAACCTTTCCTAATAAGAGTCATAATGACAATAACGGGTGGAGAACACTCCAAGCATATACGGGATAGAAGCAGAGATGTTAGAAGTCCTGGCGTTATAGCATTGTTCCACAAAATCCTTCCTCGCATTCCAGAAGGCAGGTGAATGTTCTGTTGCAGAACCATGATAACATCATGCCAGAGTCCCACTCCATTCTACACAGAAACACACCGCATTTTTACACAGGCTTAATAAACAATTATCACACAAATCTGGGAAACTTCTTTTCTTTTATTGTTTAGAACTATGAGGCAACTTGGGCACTACTTTAGAAAACCACCTCACATATCACAATACTGTTCATTGTGTTTATGCTTGTATTTGTTGACATTTACAATGTGGGATTCTGACTGCTTCTCTATGTAAATGAACCCATCTGACTTGATGCTGTGATTTCTTGTGTAGAAATGCCTGAGCATTTGGTAATTGATTATTATATTGATTTTTAAGATATGATTATAGGTGAATAACAATCACTTATGAATTTCTTTTAAAAGGTGGTGATGGCTACACACACTCATATTTACAAAGCTGGTTACCCCGTGAACTTAGAATATGTACTATTCAGTGTACTTCCATTCTATCCCACAGAGTTGGGGAAAGGGATTCTTAGATCTGATCAAATTATAATAAACTAAATTAGAAAACCTATGACATTTTTACCAAATTCTGAAATTTCACCAAACCATTTTCTCCTGTATAAAGAATGAATCACAAACATTAAAGAGAAAAATAATTTCTTCCAGGAATTTTTATATTCATTAAGAGTGAAGGTGGGCCCTTTCTGTTTATTCTTTTAATTAAGTGTATCAGGTGAGAAGGCACCCAATAATTAGAGCCCCAACAGGAGACCCACCATTCTGGTGTGTGTCTGAGGTTGCAGATCACTCTCTTACTTTGCCAAAGATAATTTTCAGGAAACTGGAATGTGAAAATTCAGATCCTCCCACCCCCAAATGGGATCTCAATTCCTTAATGAATTGTTAGTCTTCCAACCAATTGACGGGTTCTTGGCACCATGGCAGATGGAAGAGCTATGATGTGCTGGTGCTGGCTCTTGCCAGCTTTTGAGAGACAGTTAATTATGGCTTTTCTTCTTAAGTCCAGGGCGAGCAGCCTTATGTGAATAGCTTGAAGTCATCTATAGCGTGAGTATTTACACCTCTGCAATAGGCAGATGCTGCAGACCGGGACTTCAGACTCCCGGAGAACAGGTAGCTAATTATTCACAGGCATACCCCAGCCCAGAACATGAGCAGGTACATCGTTGTGTCCACACTTTGTCTATTGATGCATACAGGTTGCAGGTTCTTGTTCTTAAAACTGCATATAAATTGCAGCTCTATTTTGAATATCAGTATCTGCTTCTCTGCTATGAGAAGACAGAAGCTCTATTTTAGGATCTGACCTTCTCTAGGAGTAGGTAAAAGATCTCTAGATGATTGGCAAAAGTTGGGTTCATGAATAGGTGGATAGTAGGGAAGTAAAGATGATACCAAGCGGGGTGTGTTTGTGTGTGTGTGTGTTTGTGTGTGTATGAAAACTGGCTAGAAATGAAAGTCAACAAATGTTGGCTCACACAAAGAGATGTGACATAAATGGTGTAATTGCTGGAAGTTCATTAATGCTCTCCTGTTGACTGGGGCTTGGCAGTGGACTTGTTTTCCATTGGCATGAGGGAGTTAAGGAAGAAACTGCCAACACATTTTGCCAAACAGATTATAATCAGTAGACACCACCTGAATTTGATGCCTACACAGTAATGAAACTGAAATGCTTACATTTCAGCTAACACCTGGGAGTCCCAGTACTTGGTGGGAAGCAGATGAAAAGATTCTGAGTTGGGTAAAGTATGTTAAAGGGCTGACTGTTGAGCTCACAACAGACTCAGATTGCAGCCCTGGGAGATGAAGCAATGAATTGGATGCACGTGATCAGACAAATATAGATATTATAATACATCCTACATACCCTCCCAATCCAGAGAGACGACATGGGAGCTTTCAAGACATGTGGTCTGTCAGCTGGACCCAAGGGAGCTCAGTTCTCTAGGCACTTTTCTCTTCCCTCTTCTGTTTGCTGTCTCCCTCTGTTTGCTGGCACACATATATTCAGCACAATTATTTCTTGCCAAACCCAAGATGCCCTCATGTTCTCTCCCAACTCCATAGTAAAATCCACTCCCGGAAAAGGATCTGATATAAGCCAGTTCTTTCTTATCCAGCCAGCCCAGTCCAATTGGATCAGAAGAGACGTTCCTCCACTGTGCCGGGGCCGTGATGTGGACATGCTGGCTCTCTGAATATCTGAGTGCTGTTGCTCGGCCTAGATGAGTTTTGCTTCCTTTGCCTTGCTGTAGGGTTGGCATACTATGAGGATTTTCTGGTTACTTTGAGGATGCAATTGATTGGCTCCAGACAAACACAGCACTTCTGAGTCTGATTTCTCTGAACTATGGGTTAGGTGTTTTGTTTCAAGTGGCTAGGGTTGTCAACACGGGGTAGCAGGGCTTCTGGAGACTGAGTTCCACTGAGGATATTGGAAATGTACAAAGAGAAAAACAGGTAGAATTTGCATTATATCTGCTTCAGAAAAATCCTTTGGGAGTAGAAAATCAGAAAGAGTGATCGTTTCAGACACCACAGTTATGGAGACATTAGACAGGCTGTTGGAAAAGTCAGAGAGTGTCTGTTAGTTAGATGAGCCTGAAGATCTCAGATGATGAAAATGGTTTGCCTGGGCTAATGCTCCTGACCCTTGAGTGAGCACAATGGAGAGAACGGTGCCTCCTGCCCAGGGCAGTGCATGCCACACAAGTTAAGAGAAGTGCTTTCTCAAAGAGGGGGTAGCCAGCAAGGCAGCCATCAGCCCTGACCCCTGCACTGACCCCACTGTTACTGCTGACTCACTCTGCCAACTCGCCTCATATATTCTGCGTCAAGGTTTATCCCACAGGTTATGAGTAAAGCCTTTCCTTCAGCATTTACCTCCCGCTCAGGCAGTGGAAAGAGACAGATGGAGGGCATTTGCCCCTGGCCCTGCCCAGGGGCCTGCACCAGGCGTCCCACTGGCTGGCAGAGGCGTGATAGATGGCGGCCTCCACGTGTGCAGGGAGGATGCCTTGGCCTGATTCCGTCCAGTTAGCAAAACAGAGGGAGCTGCCAAGACAAACAGCCGAGGTATGAAAGCTAACAGTGAGCGATCAGTGTGGTGTGAAATGGACCCATGAAACGAGACATCAAGGATGCTGCTTGGAATAGCTGGAATGTCGAGCATTCTTTCCCAGCAAGAGAAAGGGCAGGCGGCAGCACAGCAGCAGCGTGGGAGACATGGGTCCAGCAGGCACACTATGTCCCAGGGACTGACAGGGGAACTCAGGGAGGTCAGAGCAAAGCCCACTCCCAGCCCTACCCCCAACGCTCCCTGCCACCTCCCCATCCCCATCGAAAAAAAGCATGGCTATTAAGAGGTCACAGCCAAAGAGCCCCTGTAGTTTATAATCATTTTCATCTGGTTTAGGCAAAAAGAACCATAAAATGTCTGTGGGGTGAGCGCGTGGGCCGAAAGGCAAGTCTGCGTTAGCAAGAACTCAGGACGGGTTAACACTGACAGATGAGGGAGAGGATGGTTTATGGCCTTTAATGCCTGTGCTGACATGGAGGATTGAGACAAGATTTATTCTAGGCTCAGGCCATCACTGAACACTGAAAACCAGTCATTACGAGCCAGATGACAACTGGAATGCAGAAATCACTTGGAGGAATATTTATTTAGTTTTTAAGTTTTTGGATGAATCTGGTTTTCACAAAGTGGGGGCCCACTAGGAAGTCAGACTACGCCATTATTACATCCAAACCATTATGCGTCTGCTAGCCAATTATGTAATCCTATATGGAAAACATGGCCAGAAAGTAGGGTAAGCCCAAGACATGAAGGCTCCTTATTACAGGCCTCCCCACCATAACTTCATCTGCGGTTACCACACACACTAAATATTATTAATGGACCAAAAGAATCCAATACTTGTAAAGTCTGGTCAGTATCATTAAGTCCGTGGCCCACTGTGACAGCTAATTTGATGGAGTGGCATTATATATTAGAGTACTTTTCTTCTGACTCACTCTACCAAATTTCAGGCGATAAAGTAGCAAAAATAGAGCTGGACATTTTTATTAAGCCATTGTCAGCCTGAAGATTTCAATTAAGTTTCCATAAACACATCTTCTCTTTGCACTAAAATCATCCCAAAAGTTAACATTCTTGCTTTCAAGCACTTGAATTAACTACATCTACTAGTGACAATTTTAATGGTTCTCACTTCTTCCAGATAAGGAAAAGAAGCTGGACACCAAAGGCCGATAAGTCACTATTTCTATAAAATACAGTATAACACTTCCTGTATAATCTTTAATTCGTTCCATCACAAAGAACTATCTTGTTTTCTTTCCTTTCCAAAACTTGAAGCAAGCATTTTTCTCTGATAATTGTTCTCCTCAGGAAAATCCATCATTTTTTAAGGACACCAGCAAGACGACGCCTGGTCTGACTGATAGTCCACTCACCGTCATGGTAGCTGTCACATAACACCTCACATGTTGCTCAGCCTGACTTGTTGGCCAAGGGTGCCCCAGCCTGCTGTCTGTGCAGCAGTGACTTATGGGGGCATGTTTCTAAGTCAATGACCACTCCAACAAAATTGTTCGTGTTTTAAATGTACATAAGCCATGGCCATAGAAGGGTTTCCCTGTCTCTTCTACTTTATTGAGTCCCAAATAATTGAAAAGCAAGCCGTTCAGTGTGCATCTAGGGACAGATCAGGCTAAGTCAGAGAACCTGTGTGTGGTGCAGGGAAGAGGCAGGTCCTGGGATCACGGGCTCCTTTCCCTTCATTCACCTGCCCTGCAGTCCAGCTCATAACACACCTACCTGACATATTTCAGATTGTTACACTTGTGTTTAACAAACTTCAAGAAGCAAGGTTTCAAAATAGGAAAAAATAAGTCTTTGGCCATGTCAGTAACATGTCAAAACATTTCTAAGATAGTCTAATTTAAAGCTAATGAAGTGGGTAAACACAAACCCATTTGGCTCTCCAATGTACTGACCCAAAGCTGTGTGGCTGCTGGTCTCTAGTCATGGTCTCCGTCTCACCAGACAGTCCGTGGGGGTCCCAAAAGATCCAGGCAGTATCCTGTGTACAACTCACCCCTTAGCCTCTGACCTCCTGTTGGGTTTGTGTATCAGACAGAGTTTCCCCAGCTCCTTCCTGAGCCATTGCTTCTGCTGACTATGACGCTGAAGTAAGGTCACACATCTCTTCTCATGGTGGCCCTCCACAGGACCTTTGAATCACTAGCACTCTTGACCCTTCAAGTTTGGGAATGATGATAACCCTCCATAGTTACTGTTGCTTATCCTGTTCCTGTACCCTAATTTCAACTTTGTAAATAGTCCCCTCATTCAGTCCTCCTTCAGTATCATCACTGGAATTTGCCTATCATTTCCTGTGGAGACACTGAGTTGATATGGGGCCTGTTTGGAAGCCCAGGTCAAACTCCAGATGGAGTCTCCACTCTATACTGGAATGTCCAGAGGCTGGTTACGAGCGCAGAACTGAAAGGCCTTGGTAACACAGAGGGTGTCCCCTGATGGCTCTCGTCAAAGTGTCCGGTGGTCTATCTCACCTCTCCTGACTGTCTACACTGTATGGCTCAGCACTGCTGGCCTCCTACCTGGAGTATTGAAGTGAGGAGGATGGACACATGATGAGTCCCAATGAACACTGCTGAGTATACCCGCTCACCAGTGATCCACTTGACAAATGAGCACAATGGAACACCCCTATATGTTTACCCAGATTAAAATTCGACTTCACCAGCATCCGCCACGCTCCCTCATACATCCACTCACCCCATCCACTATTGTAGCTCTTATACTTACTTGTAACATAATAGTCTCATTTTCCATTTTTTAACTTTAAATAGACTTGAGTAGCATATACTTTTATGCCCAGCTTTCTTTTTTTGTTTTTCATTTACCTTATTCTTGTGAGAGTCATTTGCATGGTTGTATAGTTTTCCATTTTATGCACACATCACAATGTATTTATATGCTATATTATATGCTATATTCTAGAAAAGCATCAGGCTGTTTCCGTTGGGTTGAAGGTCATGAAGAATAGTGCTGCTATAAAGACACCCGTGTATCTGTTGAACACACTGCACACATATAACATGATGTCAGCTTTTGACCACCACTTTTCTGGAATGACTGTACTAATTTTCATACTAGGCTAACTATTTAGGCATTTCCTAAGTGTATGATATGCTGAACCTCTCCTGTTAGGTTTCTGAACTAACCACAGTGATTTAAAGTCACAATGAGATGATTTTTTTTCCATGACTCCAGGCAGACTGTGAAAACCCTTTATCAGCATTTGTATCAGTCCCCTCACCATTCCCTGCACTCCATCTCCTTCTGGCCAGCAGTGTTCAGGGCAGACAGCAAAAGAGGAAACTGAGGTTGGAAATAGAATTGAAGAAAAAGCATGCAGTAATGCTGTGGTGTAGATTTCCAAATAGGGAGCTTGATTGATCAGAGATACTGGTGAAACTGTCCTGGTCCTCTATGTACAGTTGTGCCTCCACATCACAGGGATGCAGAGCGGTCACCACTCTGTATTGTCTGCTACAAGGGAAATTAAGAACACAAGCACCTTATTGGAACAGATGGAGAGGGAAATCCTGAAGTGTAGCCAACAAGGAATGATAAGTGGGAAATAACCGTAAAGTTCCCATCACTACCAACCTAAGATGCATTAAATGCTACTGATTATCTCTCATATCTCTCATACTGGTGTCTTATCTCTGTTTTTTCTTTCATTTTTAATGGAGACAACTTAATGAGGGCTAGTAACAAAGTACTCATGATTGTAACTCCCCACACTGATTTCTTAGGGCTGCTTTACCAAATAATCTCGAACTGGCTGATTTAACAACACTAATTTATTCTTCCTAGTTCTGGAGGCCAGAAGTCTGAAATCAGGTTGTCAGTGAGACAGATTCCTTCTGGAGGCTCTCAGGGAGTTACCATTCCATGTCCTTCCTTCTAGCTTCTGGTGCTGCCGGTAATCCTCGGGATTGTTGGGTTTGTAAATGCTTCACTTCAGTCTCTGCCACTGCCTTCAGATGACCATCTTCCTGTGTATGTTTGTGACCAAACTTCCCCTTTTTATAAGTCATATGGGATTTAGGCCCCACCCTCTTCCTGTGTGACCTCATCTTAACTTGATTACTTCTACAAAGACCCTATTTTCCAAGATAAAGAAGGATCATATTCACAGGTTCCAGGTGGACATGAATTAAGGTGGGGGGCACTTTTCAACTCAATGCACCCCCTACTTTACTTTCTCCCATAACTTTAAGATTAAGTATGAGCTTCCTCCCACATAGATGTTCAGGAGCATAATTCTTGCCATTGTGGAAAGAACCCAGATGTACATAATGAGTCTTGAGTTGGAACAAGAATGTGAATTAGGAGGAGAGGAGAGGCCCTTGATCCTTCTATGATACATGGAGCTCTTTTATCATAACTCAGGAGACAGAAGTGGGGGAGGAGGCTGACAGGCAGCTCTGGTAATGTTGGCCAAGGCTTTACAGCACAGTGCCCTGCATTTTAAAGTTGCAGTGGAGAGTGTCTGAAAAGGAGGAAAATGCATCCTCCTCATAACCAGGAATAAACAAGGTTCCCTGAACATTAGGAGCTAATCAGTGCTTGCCGATGGCCTGGTTCCAGAGAACCCAGAGCTCACAGCTTCCATGAAGCTACCCACACAGACACACATGGTTAGAGCTGTGTAAGACTTTGATCTGGGATGCAAATTCTATGTCTTTTCTGTGTTTCCTCTCTAATTATCTCTTTGCAGTTCATACAGCACAAAATCACATGACATAATCACAGGACAGCCTATGGAAAGTAGTGGAAGGCCATCCCACCCCATAGAGCAGTGTTCCCATGGTGATGAGCAAAAAGAAGCCAGGCAAAATGCTAGTAATGCAGGTCAGACATGACACAAATGCCACTGATCTCACTTATGTGTAGTTTCCAAACAAACAACAAAAATGAGCTCAAAGATGCAAGGAATAGAATAGAGGTTGCCAGAGGTAGGGATTGAGGGACAGGAGAAATGGGTGAAGGGGACAAAAGCTGCAAACTTCCAATTATAAAATGAGAAATTCTTGGGGATGCTAGATACAGCATGATTTCTGTAGCTAATTACACTTGAAGTATATGTGAAAGTTGCTAAGAGAGCAGATCTTAAAACTTCATAGGAAAAATTCTGTAACTATATATGATGATGGCTGCTAACTAGAATCACTGTGGCAATAATTTCACAAAAAGTACAAATATCAAATAATTATGCTGTACTCCTGAAACAAATATATTGTTGCATGTCAATTATACCTCAATTAAGAAGGAAAGAAAATTAATGAATAGATCCTTTCTGATAATTGGTTAATTTGCATCTCAGTGACAGAAACACATCGAGAATGAAAACTGTTGAACATAAACTACAAATTCTAAACCAGATAGTTATTTACAAACAATAAACATTTTAGGATATGTTTCATTAAAGATTATATTACCACAAGTTAGAGACAAGCAAGAACTAAAGAAATGCAATTAGCCTAAAATAAAGGAAACACTCAGTTGCTGGAGATATAAATCAACTGTCAACTGATGCATGTACTGTAATTGAGGGGGGTACTGAGCTATAAAATAAACTCAAACATAATTAATTTTTAACAGAGATTATTTTTATATACCAAATAAATATCAATAACTTATCAACAATGGAGGAAATTCAGCAGCTCTCTAGAAAATGAAAATAAAAATAAGAATAGAAGGAATAACACCTTGTGTCTCAAGCAGCCAAGATGCAGCCCACGTAAAGCCCAAAAGATCTGAAGTTGGGGATAAAAAGTATAAATGTAAATGAATTTTAAAAATACATAAGGCAAAGTGATAACTAAGGGGTTACTAATTATAAAATATTGCCATCTTCAAACAAAATATTATCAAATATTAAATATGTATGTCTTTAAACAAATTCCTCATAGGAACAGAAAGACATTTTGGCAAGCCCTGTGATATGTACAGAAATCCACCCCAAATAGCCATGAGAGAATCAAATTCTTGAATGGACACTGTCTTCACCACTCATAGCAACACTATTTCCTTTCTCCCAGCAAAATTCTCCCGCCCTCCTTTCTTTCCTGGTATAAACAACGACATAAAGAAACGATTAAAATCTTTTGTCACAAAAGCCAATCTAGAAACGTACTTATATGGGTAAGATAAAAACAATTAAAAACACTGAGTTAGGTAAAAGGGCTCGGAGGCATAAGGACAGATGGAAACTAGACATTATGTGAACATAGAAATATTGATTTAGAAGTCTACACACCTAAAACCTATATGTTATAAACCAACACGCTACTGCAATGAAAAAATCCACGAAAACGTCCCCCTTGAATCAGTAATACTGGAGTTTTCTCTGGAAAAATGAAGAAAAAAAAGAACTAACAAAACACAACCCCCTTTTTGCTTGGTTTAGGGAGTCTGGTCCTAGGGCACTGACTAGAGGGAGTGTCTTGACCTTACTACCCACAGTGGCAGCCAACAGGGCAAGACAGGCAGCCTCATCGGAAGCTGATCCTCCTGCATCCATCCCGTTGGACCAAGTGCCAGGGCTGGGCAACTGGGTTGGGTGGAGGCACAAGGGGCTGTTTCACTGTAATCATCGTCTACAGACAAGGAAGTGAAATCCACTGTCCTAGAGTCAGGTCATTTGGGAGCAAATCGAGTTTGTCATAGAAACAAATTGCTGCAAGGAGAGAGATTCAACCATTTATTTGCACGCGTACACACACACACACACTCACTTCTGCATATACATCACTGTGTCTCCTCTCCAGGGTAGGGATGTGGTCCTGGATATGCAGCTCACACACTGGATGGCATCCATTCCTGCCGACGAATATGGTGCATGTGGATGAGGCTCGATGCAGGGAGAGCAGAAACAAATGCTTGCCAAACACAACCAGCTAGCTTCTAGTACAGGCGAACGTGATGACGGTGAGGCTACCGCCAGACCTCCAACACAGCACTTCTCCCATTGCTTCTCTGGGACCTTCTAAGGAGTATCCACCAACTCAACGGAGTGAGGGACACGTACACAGGGTTATGTGGGCAGGTGCCCACTGGAGTCTGGGTCAAGACCACCAGCCTTTTCTTCTTATCTAACCCAAACCAGAACTTGAATTTCCGTCTCCAGAGGGAAGAGCTTGCTCAGTTGTCCACTGTAATAACAGCAGTCATATACACTGTAGGCAGAGGTTTCAGGAACAGAAAAGAAGGCTGGAGAACAGAACTGGCCTTTACATTCCCCACAATCCCAACCAGGATGGCCCTGAAACTCCAAATGGTCCTTTGGGACACTTGCTCATTCACTGTGTGTAGCCCTTGGTTTCCACTTTATCTAAAACTAGAGAAAAGGGACAAAAGAAACTAGTAGCAATGGTATATTTTTGCCAACATTCTCATCCATTCAGAACTAGGAAGTGTCATAAATCTTATGGGAAAGTCATTACTCGGGAGATTTCTAACTTGATTTCTCAACTATAGTGGTCTGGATTTCATGCCTAAATTTTAGATAAGGTCCAAATTCCTGTTTGTATGGGCTGCTCACATTTCAAATTCTTCTCAGGCTCACATCAATCCTTCTAAGAGACAAGCAAAACATTTCACATAATAAAATCTGTTGGCCTTGTTTTTTTTTTTTTAACACACCTTCTTGGGTCTGAATTTGTAAGACTTCAATGTCTTTGAGGAAAAACATATATACCTCCCTCCCTTTCTCCCTCCCTCCTTCTCTCTAATCCCGAAGCCTGCTCTCACATCACCACAGACTCCAAACTGAGCTACCAAACTAAGTATGCTCTACATAAAATGTATGAGGAAACCACAGAAATTTAGACAATTAGGGTAAATAAGATCCAGTGATCAAATATAGCTAATTTGTATCCATAATATTTGGGAGTTACACAATCCGCTTCAATTTGAAAGATGCCTTCCAGACCACACTGTTTTTTTTTTTCTTTCCAAGGGGGCTGCCTTTTGTTTTTAATTATTAAACCTTAAGAATTCTGGCTATAATTTGGGTTTAGCTTGTAATTCTTGAAGAAGAAAAAGTCCAACCCATAAATCCTTCTGTATTCCATCACTTCCAATAATAGCCTTTTGTGGCCCAATCCACCATCAATACACTGCATTTTTCAGAGGAAGTGGGTGAAGGAGGGGAGAAATTAAAGAAATGAAGCTCACAGCAAACATGGACTCAAATAGCAATAGGATGAGTGGACAGTCCTTGGCAAAGAGCCTTGGCTAAATAAAATGTAGAAGAAATGTCTCAAAAATAGAATAGGCAGTGGGGAAAACTGAACTCTAAATAGCAAGATCTTACCCCCTTCCGCCCCTAATTTTCAGAGATTTTGAGCATTCCTGTGGCAAAGAGCAGCCAGGAGCTTAAAAACATTGTCCACATTTTAGAAGTATACTCTGAGATACTGGCTTATCATCAAAAATCAGGTGCAGAGGTGCACAGGGGAATCATCTCCAACCTGAGACTGTGCAGGGGTGACAAGAAGCCTTGCTCCCCTGTAAGGAAAGGAGGGGTTGCAGTCTACATCAGCCCACCCACTCAAGATCACCTTACACACTCATGTACTCTCTCAACACACCATCTGTGGGCTGGTGCCAGGCTCCATCAACCATGTCTTTTATTTCTGTATTCTAATCATCTGACATCATGGGACTCGCTGACCTGGGAGACTGCCCCTCCCAGGGTTAGCCAATTCCTATAGATAGTAAGAATCACCTCCAACAAGGCTTTCCCTTGCAAACTGCCAATTCAGAGGCCACACCTAACACCCTCTTCTGTGGGGTGCTCACACTCAGTCCAACATCCTCTTGCCAGAGGACCCCAGTGTTAGACAACTACTAGGTGCTCAGAGCCCAATGACATTTTCAATTCTGACCTCTCTCACCCCACATCACCCATTCCATCCCCAGAAACTAAAGAATGGCTCTTGCCCACAGCCCTCCTCTGCTTCCCTGTGAAGCCAGGCAGGGTATGGGATGTCCCCAGCTCTTAAGTACTCTGAGTAATGAATTTCTCAGTGTTGGGTAGTCTCTGATCTGGTGATCTCACCATACTTGAACAACAATAAAACCTATGTTTTAAAGCAGGCACTCCCAGCTAGAGACATTGAAGACCCAGGAATTCCTTTTTAAGAACAGCAGGTTCATTTTTTTTATTTATGTATCTATTTATTTACTTATTTTTAGCAAAGTGACGTAGAGAAAAAGATTCCACATTTAAGAAAAATGAAACATTTGCTCTCAGCTGGCAATTTTAAATACATACACTTGTAAAGTGTGTTGTGGGGAAATAAGCACCCTCATAGATTGTTCTAAGGATGTTAGTAGAGTAACTTTCCTGTAAGGCTATTTGGCAAAAGTATTTTAATCCCTAGTAATGTGCGTATGCTTTGACACAAAAATTCGATTTTGAGGAATACATCCCAGGGAAATGAAAAGTGAAGACTCAGCAAATTGATTTTCCTAAAGCACTGTTTATCACTGCAATGAGCGGAGCCGTATCAACTATTTCCTAAAGCACTGTTTATCACTGCCACAAGAGTTGCGTACCAACTAAACATCCCACACCAGATGACTGGTTAAATGAATAATACACACAGAACATGGGGTACCATTCTCCCACTTACATGATGATGGAGGCACACCCTGATGGAGTAGTGGTTTGGTCAGCCAGCTCTGGTTATCACAGTCCACATACATCCCAAGGTCCCGGGTTCTCTTCCCGGGGCCAGGGAAACACAGCCAAGACGAACAACTAAATAAAATAAATAAAGGCTTTTTTGTCCTCTCTCTTCCTGCCTGATTCTGCTTGTCATCATTCCTTTAAAAAAATTAAAAATATAAAATTATGGTGCTGCTATCATCCACCAACAGAAAATATTCACAAAATGACTTTAAGTTAAAAAGAAAAAAGTACAGAATAGCATATGTAAACTTATAAACATGAAAATAACCATACCTAAATAGAGTGTCCTATAGAGACATGAGGAATTTATCATCATATGTTCTGACAAGCAGAGAAACAGTAACCATTACCTCTCTAAATGTCTTTAAAATCACAAAAAAAATCCACCTCCAATACCACTGTGCTATGGAGAGAAATATCTCTGCCATGGTATTCGCTGAAAGGTTACCGGTGGGGCCAGGGACAAACACATCAGAGGACTGAAAAGGTAAATAATGTTTATTCAAATAATGGTTATTTTTGAAAGATGAAATCATGAATGCTTTAAATGCCTTTAGCTTTAAATTCCTTAGCTGCATATGTAATGTTTCTACAATGAATATATCACTAATATTAAGAAAAACATACTTTAAAATATTTCATTTTTTAATTTTTAAAAAATTCTATGGCAGTATCACTGCAGTAAAACACTATATAGATTTAAAGGTGAGCATCATTGGAAATGAACATCTGCATAAATCTCATCAATTCCATCATTCACCCTGTAACGATCTCCTCTACCCAATCCGCTCATCCCTTTCTCCATTCTGGTAACTTTAAATATTTAAAAACAGTCTTTCCAAAGGTATGGATAGAAGAGCCAAACAAAAAAGGTATTGACAAACCTCACCCATCAAAAAGAGGGATTTTTTGGCTATAAGTTTTGCTCTGAACCAGTTGGCTACCTGAAATGCAAGGTCAATTATTAGTCTGGATCTTGGAGAAGCAGATGCCAAGACAGAATGAAGCATGCAAGGATTTTATGAAGGAAACATCTAAGATTGAGGAGAGTCACTTGGCAAGGGTACAGAAAGAAAGCAACCTTCGAACTGTGTTGTTAGGTGTGCAGGCTGGTGCAGCCCCTTCGTAAAGCAGCATAGAGATGTCTCAAAAAATTAAAAATAGAACTTCTGTATGATCCAGTCATCTCACTTCAGGTATCTATCCAAAGAACATGAAAATATTAACTCAAAAATATGTAGGCACTCCTATATTTATAATAGCATCATTTGCAACAGCCAAGATATGAAAACAACCTAAGTGCCCATCAGTGGATGGTGGACAAAGACGATGTGGTTTAGAGACACAATGCAGTGCTACTCAGCCATAAAGAAGGTGCAGTCTTGTAATTCATGACAACATAAAAGGAATTCAAGAATATTGTGCTGAGTGAAAAAAATAAGCAAGAAAAAGACACATACTGGATCATCATCTTACCCATACCTGGAATATGGAGAAACAAGGCAAATGAACAGATAGGATAAAATGAGAATAAACCTTTAGACCTCAACAGAACTGAGGGGAAGGAAGAAGGGGGTCTGGACATGTGATAGAAGAGGGTTATTTATTTTATTATTTTCTCTCTTATTTTCTTGGCTTTTCATTTTGTTTTGCTTTTGTTTAATAAAAAAATATTAATGCGAAGAGTCAGGAAAGACTTGGGAGCACCATTAGCCTATGACCCTGAGAGGAGGGAAAGTGGACAGAAGTCAGTGGCAGCATCCTTGACTGCTCTATAATTTTAAGGATATTTCCACAAGCTCATCAGAGAGTCTTCCAATAGCCCACCAAGGCTATTCAGGGAGGGAAGACAGACTGAGATGAGAAGAGGGCAAAATAATTAGAGAAGCAGGAAGCCCTTTCTGCCCACAAGAACTCTGATCTCAAGCTTTTAATTTCTTTCTCTTCTATTTTCTCTAAGAAATTTATAAAACTGTAAAAAAAAAAAAAGAATCAGAGAAGCAAAAATCAACTCTTCAGAGTGTAGACAAATACCACTAGAATGTCTAGAAACAACAAATGTTGGAGAGGATGTGGAGAAAAGGGAACACTTTTACATTGTTGGTGAGAATGCAAATTGGTGCAACCAACCCCTATGGAAAACAATGTGGAGATTCCTCAAAAAGTTGGACATGGAAATGCCATATGATTCCACCATACCACTTCATACCACTTTGTATCTGAAAAACAAAGACTCTGATTCGTAGAGATGTATGCACCCCCATGTTTATTGCAGCCATATTCACAACAGTTAAGAACTGAAAGCCACCTACATGCCCAACATCAGATGAATGAACAAAGAAGGTATGGCATACAATACAAAATGGAATAGTAGATAGGCCTAGAAAGAGATGAAACCCTGTCATTTGAATCAACATGGATATATCTAGCAGGGATTATGCTAAGTGAAATAACTCAAAAGAAGAAAGACACCAGATGACCTCACTCATAGGTGGAATGTGAATAGACAAAACAGAGAAACAGACAAAACAAAACCAACCCTTGGACACTTGCAATATAATTGAGGTGACCAATAGGGAATGGGACAGGGGTGGTGGGGCAAGTGGTGGAGAGCCCACTGGACAATGGTGAAGAACACCTGGTGGTTTGGTGGAGATCAGGGTATGCTGACATATATCTGAGGAATGGGGAAACTGCACATATGGGCAACCTACATATATGAGTTTACCTCAATTTGTAAAACAAAGTTACTGCAATAAACTATTAACAAAGTTTAAAAAAATAAAGTGACAATAATTAAAAGTGTGGCATTGGCCTGGCATACTGTTGACCTGTAGGATAAAACTCACCTAGGCTTTCAATCTACTTCTACCCAAGGATCTGTTCAGCCCTGGAATTGAGCAGAGACGAAACTGGCCTGCAATATCAGATGAGCCTGCATCGCAATCTGAAGGAGCTGACTTTTAAAGATGTTAATAAATATAAAAATTGTGTACACATTGTCCAGTTCCCTTCCACTTCACCTGCTTCTCACACCAGGTCAACCTCATCCTTTGCAGTAGAGAAACAGGCAGAGAACATCTGGCCAACAAGGTGGAGATCCAGGGAGTTTACCTTCCCCTTGGGGACTGTGGGCCATGCCCAGGAGCACTAGGAAAGGTTCCACAGGAACTCAAATGGCAGTGATCATGTGTCACTATATCCACAGGCTCCCTCCCCGGTGTTCAAAAAAAAAAAGATAATTTAAGTCCTAAGAACCCTCACTGAGATTTCCTCTGAACTGAAGAAGTGACAGGAAGCAACAAAAAATGAAGAATGTAGCCAACACAGAGATATTAAATAAAGGAAAATGAGGAAGGGTATATCGGTAAGCAGGTTGACAATTCGCCTTTGACTTTCAAATGTGGTGTCTAGCCCGAGGCTAGTAATTACCTCTGAGCACCCTAACTTTAAGCTTAATAAACATAGTAATAATAATAAACTCCAGCATAATAAACACAGATACCAGGAAGACTAGAAAGTCCATAAGCATCACTATAGGGATATATGTTTAATAGTTGTATTTCACATTAGTAGGAGAAATGGTGATGGGACAGTTAACAGTTTATGGCGAAAAATACTAAGCTCTCTGTTTCACATAAAAAAAATTCAACTGGAGCGTGATCCTGGACACTAAGGGAAGGACTGTGTGGAGAGAAAAGGGAAGCTGACAGAATGAGGTGATCTACAGACCGTGCTTCATATGAGGAAAAACAATGCCTTTCCACAATATCAACGAGGCAGAGGGACTTTGAATGTTTTTGCTTAAGCGCGTGTAGGAGCAGCACCAGGACTCAGTTTGGGACTAACTGTGTGAATTTTGCATCTAAGCATTTCTCACCCCATTCCTTACCCTCCATCCAGTCATTGCTGTGATATTCTGGAGTTTATTCCCACCTCTTTCCCTCATGTCCCTCAGTATGTAAGAGGTACTCCCAAGTCTGCATCCAGCTAGTCTCTGATTCCACCAGGGGAGACAAGACATTGTCACGCAAAGTGACGTTTTCAAGTTCAGCAAGACCCAATTTTAGTTTCCATTGGTCATGCACCAAAATTCAGGAGAAATTCCAGAAGTTAACACAATATAATCTAAGCAACGGAGTTTACTAGAAAACATTATTTGGCCAAGGGCCAATGAGAGAACAGAAGGCACCACACCCCCTGAACATCTCTACTTCCCTCAGAGGGATGTGCAGGAATGGAGGCGCAGGGGACATATGTAGGCTCAGAGAGGGACCGACCCCTCTAACAACATGGATGTCCTGTAAAGTGGTCCGGTCAATGGGGAGTAAACAGGTTACTCAGTCCAGTGAGGGCTGGGTGGCAGTTACCGACAGGATTAAACACCTGTTGAAGGATGTCAGTCACACTGAACCTGAAAACATAAGAAGCATGTATGAAACTATATATAGGGAAGGAATCCTCCATCCCAAAGGAGGCAAAGCTCAGGGCAGTTCCTCCTTCTGGAAGACCTGGGATTTCCTGGTAGCAGAGTTTATCAATCAAGCAACAGAAAGCAATTCTCAAGAGCATTTTCAGATAAATCTGCTCATTGCACCCCAGATCTAATGGCCAGAATAATGTGATACAAGTGAGAGACAGCACTGAAAACAGGCACAAGGCAAATGCAGCGGCTCTTTAAAATGTGGAAGAAGAGCTTCAGCAAGGGGGTTATGAGACAAGGCTTCATAAAAGAGAATCTGGCTGCAGCCTGAAGGAGCAGGTTAAGTTTGGGGCAGGTAGGATACTGGATAAGAGTAACTAAGATGTAAATTAAAATTAAGGCAAAGAACAGAGAAGAGAAGAGAAGAGAAGGCCACATCTTATCAGAATACCTGAAATACCTCCTACCTGGATGGGAGTTCGCCAAAATAGTGGCTATAGTTTGCCAAACTATTTCCTCTTAAAATTTCAGGATGGAATGCAGAAATCTCATTTCTATCAGGTAAATTATAATAGTGGTGATTTCGATGTAGCAAGTCCTTGGTATTTGTTTTTATTTTCTCATAGGTTAGCATTTTGTTTCATGAGAATCCAACATCATCATTTGGCTTTCTATTGTTCTAGACCTCAAAGATGTTGGAATTCCAAGTGTTTCTTGATGTTCTAGGAACCCAGTAGTTACCTAGTTTGGAGATATTATAGGATAAAGAACTTTGCGAACAAAATATCAGCTTCTAGATCTGGACAAGGAATGTCTCAGGGAAGTCATTTTGCACCAGGGAGAGAGGCACTGAGGCCTGAGCTAAGGAGGCTGGCACCAGCACCCTCTCCTTGCTCCACTGCTTGATTGCTGCCCTTGTCATTCAAGCTGTGACGTATTTTCAAATGACCCAGAATGTTTTCCTCTCCTTGATATTGTTTGTCTTGAGTAGACGGGTGTTAAAGATAAGCCAGGTTTGGAACCAGGGCTGGACCCGTGTGTGACTAATCACCAGCCCTCCCTCTGCCAGAGCGCATCCTTCCCCCTCAAACTCTACACCCTGGGTCAAGGCCTGCTCCCCTTTATCGCATCCACCTCCAAGAAAATGTCTCTAGTGACAGTAAATTTGACTAGAGATGACACCTCTCTTCAAGTCCATGAGGGGCCATCACACAACCAGAGCTAAACGGTGTGTATAGCCATGTTGACTGCTGGGCTCCCATGTCCAGGTAAAAACATGAGTTCCTACCAAGTCCTGCAACTCACTCACACTGGAAAGTCTTGCAGATTAATAGTTTATGGGCCATTCTGTCCTTATCCACAATAAAGGAAATCAGCAAAGATGAGGCACTGACACTCCTTTCCAAGTCCATGTCCAAACAGACATCATTAATCGATCATGGCACTGAGCTCCAACCAACATGAATTCAGATTCTTTCTCAACCCAGGGTTCCAGACAACCACTACCAAACAACTGGTATTGGCTTTTGAAATAAAAATAATCTCCATCCTGCAACTGAGCTTTCTACCAGGTCTAAGAGTCTATTGCTTCACTAAATGAATTAACAGTAACAGAGCACCAGAACAATGGGCAGACCACTGGTGCAGATGCAAATTTATCTTTTTGTCATTATGTGTTGATCTAATTTTTAAACTAGAATATACCTTCATTTGAAGTAAAATATCTCTAAATTCAGTGACAGAACTTGATACTCTTTAGTAAGCTTTCTTTGGTTATTTCTTGGTAAACTTTGGGCCTGTTCCCAAATAAGAATTCAATTTTTAAAAATCCATTTCATAGCTCAGATGACAGATATTAAATGATATTATTCAAGTGATTTTCTTCCTTCTCAACTGTAAATTTTACAAAATTTACAGCAATCAGATAAAGACACATAATTAATGACAAATCTCTCGTCAGTAAAATGAATTATATAGTTCCAGTAACCCAGACACCTCTAAAAGGAGCACAGAATCATAGGAGTTGAAAACTATCAAACCTACTGAATGAGCACTAGACTAAGGATCTCAGAACCTTAGGAGAACATGCTCCAGGTGTGTTCCTAGTAGGTCATGATCTTAGTCAGTTAGGTATATCTCCCTCTACATGCCCATCAGCTCCTCAAGCACAAAAATCCTTCCTTGTTTGTCTTTAAACCCCAAAAACCTGGGACACCAACCAGCGGATTGTGGATAGAGGTTTTCAAGTGAATCTTCCCACTACTTAGCCTTCAAGGAACACACTTGGCTATGAATTGGGTTTGAGAAGGCAGCCTACACCGTCTGCTCACATACCCATGACTGTTTGCCAGTGAAAAGATTCCAAGAAATCTTTCTCCCTTGGAACAGTGATCCCGGAAAAATGAGCAGAAATATTGCTTCCAGGCTTGACGATGGTTTCTATCAGGCTGATCCAATTTGCAGTCTCTCCAGCAGGCACTCGGTGTTCAGAGGTGAGGAGGGGACTTCTTTGAAGAATCAATAGCAGATGCTGGGAACGTCCCAATCTTTGGCCCTTGGGCAAAACTTAATCTTGGAATGACAAAACCCCCAAGAAAGTTCATTTGAACATCTGGGCACCTTATCAGGGATTTATCAAGCTTTTCAGAGTTGATCCAAGCCCTCTTTTAATAAAAATTGCCTGCTCATGAACAATTGATGCCAAGGAGTTTTCCATTTCTCCTCTCTTTCTGCTTCTCTTTTTCCTCTTTCTTTGGCTTTTATCACTGCAAAAGTTAATGCTGAGATACTTAGCAAGCCTCATATTTCCAGACCTGGTACATATACTGTTATTATCAAACATTTGGGCTTAGGTTAACCACTCTGTGTCAAAATAAAATAAGTGCAGTGGACATCCATCATCAGAGCTTGAACTGGGGAATTACATGAGGTTGAATTACCCTCTAGTCTTGCAACTGGGTCCTTGGCCAAGACAACATAACCTTTCAGTCCTAATTTGTATAAATAAGAAAGGTCTTCATATGTTTTACTGATTTTTAAACTGGTAATTTTATACCAGCCACATATTTCAATTAACTAATTGTTATTCCTCTGTACTTGTGCCTTGAAATGACTTAACCTAAAATGTTGCCATCATAATATTAAAGTAACTATAATCTAACAGAGTACTGCCCATCTATACAAATCAACAACCTTTGCTCATAGCTTTGGGGAAAAATAATATTCTTCAAATAATCAAAATGTTATTACCATAACATTACCACAAACTCCTCCTTTTTTTCCTGCTCTGCACTGATTTATGTGGTATGTTTCTTTTATAATTCCTTCATTTGCATGAATAAATTAACTCACAATGGCAGTCAACTAGACAAAGTGCGAGATGCAGTTGCAGGCTAAGTAAGGGGCAAAGAAGGACCTCAGTATCAGAAATTCTCAAGGGTCTGAAAATGGAAATTCAAGATCCCCAATGGTTGGGAAGTCATGAAGGATGCCAGAGTCTGGAAGGAGAAATTAAAACCCAAGGACCTAAAAAGCCAACCGATTAAGTAAATAAATAAGATGAGGAGTGGGGCCTCAATAGACAATTACATCTCATAAAGGCATCTGGGTGATAAACAGCCACTGAAGAAAAATGGTGAGGTTTAGCGGATCTACCTCCACACCTGGACTGGGTTAGAGTTCAAGGACACAGGAGATATGGAGAACAGATACATGCGGTATTGCTTTTGTCTTCAACTGTGCTTGAAATATTACGAAGTATAGTTTCACTAGTTTAAAAAATGTTAGAAATCATAGAGTCTGGAAAATTTTCATTTCTAATTTTTGACTGAGAACCATTCACACTTGATTGGAAGACGTGCTAAGCTCCTCAGCAATGACGTAGCCAGACCAGATACCCCTTACTTAAAACTTGAGTGCCTGGTGTCTTGATGAGGTGACAGAACACATCGGCAGGTTCCTGGGTATCCCTAAGTTCTCAGTCTCGGCAGTCTACATCTCTCGCACTCCATAGTGGGTAGAGTAACTACACCGTGGGTGGTTACTGATTAACGTGTGCAACAGGATCCAAGTTTACACAGCTGTACATTTACTGTCTCACTGTCCACATGCAACATGGACAGCATTAGCCCTTCCATTTGAAGATGAATCCTTAAAATAGGACATTTGAATTTTATTAGAATATCTGTATTTGAGACTAGCTACAGTTTTCTGTTCACCTCCTCAACACACATGCTCTCAAAGCCACTATGTACATTGAGTTATCCACCTCTGAGTTATCCACCACCTTTGCTATTTCTCCATACCAGAACCCAGCTCCCTAAGGGCAGGGTTGAACACAACAGAGGTCATGCACTTCTTAGTCTAAACGATGCTCTAGTGATGTGATATGGAAATTGGGGTAAGGCATTTAGAAGACTTTGTCTTTTTTTTGAGTCTCAGAGATGAGGGCATTTTCCATTAGTCTAATGAACTGTAAAGGCTACATATATTAGAGGGGAACGTTCATTCCTAATTCCCTAGGTTTCCTAGGGAAAGGAATTTCCACTGCACTCCTCTGGAGGGAAAAATACGGGAGGACTCTCGCGGCTTTTCCCATCCCACACTGTCTTTTCCCCAAGGAATGTGGACATTTGTATAATGGGGTCATTTGGGAGAAGGAAATAAGAACAAACCTCTGCCTGTGCTGGATTTTCCATTTTTAGGTCAGGTTGGTAGTGTCCTGATGTATCTTGTCCATCTAGGGAAGGTCCAGTGCGCAACTTGGGGCTGATGGAGAAGTCTGGTCATTTCAAGGGCTATTTATTTTAAAAGTCTTGTGGTCAATGGTCCAAGCTGCACTTTCTAACACAGCTATAGTTTTGTTTTGTTTTTAAATCTTTATTTGACTATTGTGTCTTATTTAATCATCACATCCAATCTGATGAGAGATGGTGGGACAGACCCTAAAAATCACAGCAAGTTGAGACAGAGAACTAAAACAGATGTCCAGGGAACGGTGCACCCAGCTCCTGCAAGAGGGGGTCATGCTCACAGATCAGAGAAAGCCAAGAGCCTCTTAAACTGCTGACCAGCTAGTCCAAGGAGAAGATGATAGCTAACAAATAGCTTCTGGTCCTTTCCTCTGCTGCTGCTGCTTCTGTCTTATGCTCACATCTCTGTCTCTAACTCCTATATCTAGCACATGGCAAACTGTCTGATACACTCTTCATTTTTCTGCCTTTTTATTTTAAACTTGGTTTAGTATTTTAGGAATAGTGTAGAAATAGAGAACATTTATAAACATTTTAAATGTTGCAAAGTCAATGTCCCATCTGAACTTCCCCTATTCTTCCCTCCCAATAGTCTTCTCTAAGAACCAACACCTTCCAACATTTCCTGAAGACTAACTTCAGAGCCTCTACTACACAGAGGCCCCACCGTCCCCTGCATGGTACATGCTGCCCCTACTGAGGGAGACACGTGATTTCTTTAATATCAGAGAGAGCAGGGTGGGGAAGGAGGGAGGACTGATTCAAACAACAGACTTTTAGTGAGGGGAGATCAAATCAGAGGCCACATCAAGCAATAGGGGAGGGGTTGAGAGCAAATGAAGTAAAGGAGATTAATTTCAAAGTGAAGGAAAAAAGAAATAATGGTAAACCTACTGTGCTATATGCAGATATAAATTTGTTATCCTGTATACCTCAAACCTAAGTGAATGTTAAAATGGACTACTACTTTGATAAACCCAATCAAAAAAAAAATCACTGTCTCGAAATACTTAAAAATATTATAAAGACACATATGTAAAAAAAAAATCTAATGCAGCTACACCTCGGGATTTGACTTTCCAGACATCTTCATTCTTACTAAAAGAACTGGCTGATTCATAAACAAATTTTACCAAGAATATGATGCAGCTAACAAAAGCGAGGTTATGGAATATGCTATAGGGAAAAGAATGCAGTTTCTTCAAAAAAGCATTTCTAGAAGGACTAAAGAACGATGAAGGTGGGGAAATCTATAGATTAAAAGAAACATATTAACCAACTGCAACATACAAGTCTTTGATTCAAACACACCAAGAACAGAATAACTAAAAGACATTAATGAGGCAATTAGATATGTTAGCAATCACTAGATTTTGGATAATAAGAAATCACTCTTAGCTAACATTGTTGATAAGTGATAATAGATTTAAATCTTCATACTTAAGAGTCATCTGATAGATACAATAGGAAACCTTTATGAATAAAATGATACGAAGTGTGGGATTTGCTCCAAACGGTCCTGGGCAGAAGGAGGTGTAGGTAGGGGTAAATTTAAGTAACACCGCCCATGCTTTGGCAACTGTCAAAGCTGAGTGATGGTAGTACCTTGATGTTTTCTTTTGCATGTGTTTAGAATTTTCCATAATAAATGTGTTTTGTTTTTTTAAAGCACAAAATTTTGGCTGAGTTTCACTGGCATAATCTTGGGAGACAAATCTTTCCTGGCCGTCCTCTGGAACTGTAGAGTTGGGTGCAGTAGATGGAGAAGGCTGGTGGCAGGTGTGGGCAGGAACCAGGCTGAGAAAGGGCACAGGGAGTTAGAGTGGCTCTGACCCTGTTAATGAAACCTGACGACTCTCTACAGAATGCCAAGTTCAGTCTTGGACTTAGATGCAAAACATGAGCGGCCTCCTTTGCAATGACCCCAGCTTTGAGGTTCCTGTCATTTATTGCAGGACTAGTTCCCACACCCTGACTTAATTCAAAACATTCACGAACATCTCTTCCCCATTAAGAAGTGGGGAGATGAAAGTCATAAAAGCAGCATTTCTCTGTGATTGCATGGGTGGTGATTTTGCCCTGGAATGTGGGGAGTCGGACACGTGTGATGTTGGAAGCAGATGCACTAAGCAAGGCTTAGGACTTTGTCCAGGAGTGAGGAGATGATTGGAATATTTACTTTGAAAAGTAGCCTCTGTAAATGGGAAATGATTAATTCACCATGAGGAATTTATAGTCTACAAGGCGATACCCTGAGGAGGGGAAGGCTCTTTGAGGGATTGAGACAATCTCCTCTGGGCCCAGGCACATTTGAGTCCTTACCCTTCCACTGACTTGACTGTGGATCTTTATGGAACAAAGGAAGTAGGAACACAGGGCATAGAATAAAAGCCCTTTTACTCACTCTGGAAAGACTGTTAATCATCAAAAGACATTAGCAAGAAAGCAAAAAGACAACCTACAGGATGAGAGAAAATATTTGGAAATCACAATATTTTATAGGGTTTAATGTCCTGATATATAAAGAACTACAATTTAATTTTAAAAAAGACAATTCAACTTAAAAATGAGCAAGGGACTTCAACAGACATTTCTGCAAAGAAGATTAAACAAATGGCCAACAAGCATAGGACATCACTAGTTACTCAGCAAATGCAAATTAAAACCACAGTGAGATAAACTCTAGGAGGGCTTTGATGTTCATTTAAAAAAAAAAAGTATTGAAAAAGATGTGGAGAAAACAGAACGCTCTGACATTACTGGTGGGAATGGAAAACCATCTGAGAGTTCTTCAAAAGACTAAACATAAGTTGCCAGAGGGCCCAGTCATTCCATTCTTAGGACTAAACCCAAAGGAATTAAAAGCAGGGACTAGAACAGACATGTATACACCGATTTCATAGTAGCTCTATGTACAACAGCCAAAAGACAGAGAAAACCCAAGTGTCCATCAACAGATGAGTGGATAAACAGAAGTGGTAGACAAATATGCTGGAATAGACTTCAGCCTTACAAAAGAAAAGGAATTCAGACACATACTAAACACGGATGAACCTTGAGAGTATTATGCTCAGTGAAATAAGCCAGACACAAAAGAACAAATATTATATGATTCCGTTTACATGAAATACCTAAAATAGACAAATTCATAAATACAGAAAGTAGATTACAGGCTATCAGGGGGCAGGGGAGGGGATGTGAAGGTATTGCTTAATAACTTTAGCACAAGTTTCTGTTTTGAAGCAGAGTTTCTGTTTCGGGTGATGAAAGGTTTGGGAATAAACATGTTGATGGCTGCACAACGTTGTGAATGTGATCAGTCCTCTTGAATTATTCACTTCAACGTTGTTTAAATGGCACATGTATTTTATTTTGCCACAATATTTAAAAATTAATAACATAATATACAAAAACCACCATACAATTTACATGGGGGAATGATATGGTATGTGAATTACACCTCAATCAAACCAAAAATAAACAAGTAACACACACACGCACACAAAGTTAAAACCACTCAGTCCACCGATGTCCACCAAATGTGGCCACTGGAGGAGACAAAGCTGCCAGCACCCACTGTAAAGTGTTGTGACCTAAGGCTCAAGGAAGTTGTCCCTTGTCACCCTGAGAGCTGTGCAGGCACCTCCCACCCTGTGTCAGTCAGGGTCCATCCTGCTGATGCCAACACCTGTTTACAGGTAAGCCTTGTTGGGGGAAAGGCTCCTTCAGCTCCCACTCACCCCTCTGCTGATTGATAGAGACCAGAGCAGGTAGAAAACGTAGCTCATAACTCTCCTGGGGAACATGGACAACTGAGACACTCACTTGTTCTGAAAGATGATTCAGACACAGGGGGAAGCAACAGACCCTTGACCCAAAAGTGACTGTGCATAAGTGATGTCCTGGTCCTTGCTGGCTATGCATGCTGGGTGGGGAACAACTGAAGGCCCCTGTCTGAGAGACAGTGCCCTGGCCCTGAGCTAGGCAATGTGTGCTTTCTCTCCCATCATTTCCCTCCAGCCCATGCTCCCACCATGTCACCCACGACTGGCACCATGCTCCTCAGCCTAGGCTAATGATAGCTCCTTGAGACAGAAACAGACAAAAATAGGACAGGGTGACTGGTGACTAAGGGGAGGTGGAGAGAAGGCAGAGCAATCTGAGCAGAAGCAGAGCAGTCAGGTCAGCAACAAATCACTACTGTTCGATGCCCATCCATAACCGCATAGCAATGATGTGTGTTCCAGGGAGAACCTCACACAAAATGGCCAAGGTAAGCGCAAAGAATTTTGGTACCTTCAGCAAAAAACAAATCTGATATCCCTATAAGCCTGCTCTAAACGTCCTGCCTAAAATCCATGCTGCTTTAACCATTTCAGTGCCACAAATGCCCAATAAACACCACCCCACCCCCCCCCAGTGCCAGAAAGAACCCCCATGGCATGGTTCGACCATGCTGCGGTGCTCTAATCCCTTAGAGGAAACGGGTGTGAGGTAGGGAGGGAACCCTCTTCCTGAGCAGTTTCACTTTCCTCACAGGGGTGGACACGGCAGTAACAAAAGCAGCCTGCCACATCAGCACGAGGAAACACCATCTTTAATGCAGGACACAAGGGGCCGCTACTTTTGTGCCCCCTCAACAGACTGGGCCCAGGGCAAAACTACCCTTCTTGCCCTGTGTTAAAGATAACCCTGATTTACTAAAAATAGCACAAAATTGGCATTTATATTAAAACAATGGGACAGCCGGGAAATTAAAAAAAAAAAATGATACTGCCTGGTATAAAACAGTACATATGGTCAGCCTAACTTAGCCTCACCGGGAATCACCCTTCATCTCTTTATCCTCTGGCAAATTCCTACTTGTATCTGTAGTCGGTTCACTATTGCCACGTCTTCACACCCTTACAAGAGTCCCCAGGTCTGAATCAGCCTTCCTCCATGCTGCCACCTGAGGCACAGAACTTGTTTCAAAGAGAGATGGCTCTCTGAACTAGGGGCTCCATGCTTGTCTCTGCATCCTCAACTTAGATGGCTGATATGTAAAAAGTTTTCATGTTGAATGGATGGGTGGTAAGTGGGTGGGTGGGGGGGTGGATGGAGGGCACAACACTGGACAACGCTGACACTGATGTGAAGCGTCACTGTGCTCCCTGGAATATAGATTTAGCTCACAGCCCTCTCACGACACAACCAGGATGTTTTCCCCGCAATTTTTACATGTAGAAAGTCATTCATCTAAGCCTCCCCGCAAATAATTATTCGTAAGCAACCACTGGCCCACGTTGTTCATGTCTGTTCCCACATCCTAGTTTGGACACTGTCCTGGATTCTGCATCAAGAGTCTGGGAAAGGCTCCCTCTTTTCCTCTGTGTTGAGGGCTGGGGGTCAGGGTCTCCCAGTACCCAGGGAGAGTTCTGTATTCCCTTTCCTTTATCATCACGTCAGCCTCTTCACATTTCTTAATCAGTGACTTCAGTGCAAAACTACAAAATAAACTATATTTTCTAGCTTTCTGTTATCTGAATATTACATGTTATTTATGGGGAAAGCATTATCAGTTTGTGTGCCCATTTTCCCCTGCAACGTCCTGATGTCACCTTTATAGTATATGAAGTGCACATCAAAGATCCCTCCAAATTAAAAAGCTTAATAGAATTGTCAACACTAACTCCTTCTGCTTTTTTTCTACTGGAACCTGATTTTTTCATCCCTAAGATTTCCAAATGCCTTTCAGAGTCTTTAGCAAACTCCAGTTTGTGTCCCTTCCTGCTAATATGGAAACAACAATCAACGGAACATTTACTGTTTTCTTTTTAGTAAATGAGTATGTGTTGGAGATTTCTTTTACTGCGTAATAAAACCAACATAAAATGAATTTGCTCCAGTGCTTCCTCACTCTTTAAAACGCCCCTGCCTCCCCCGCTAGTCTTGTTGGCACCCTGCCCGGGCCCTAACTAGGTTATCAGCGGGTGATGGCAGGCAGCCTCCAGTCCCCCAGCTCTGTGGAGCCTGGTGTCTGTACTGCTGTCGCCCGCTCAGGGGTCCCCATGGTACGGAGGGGACTGTGATCCTTTTGTACCCCCGAGGGGGATTGGCCTCTGTGGATAGTGCTTTTATAGACTCTGTTGTTTCTGACCCTAGGCTTTTTTTTTTTATTATTACATTCCTTTCCAATTCTAGCAGCTGTTTTTTTCAAGCGTCTTAATAAAGTTTGAACTGCTAAATGAACTTTATAGAAATTGGTCACAGAAGTCTACGCGGTACCTTTTAGAAAATCAGAGCTGATGTGCCCCCCAGCTGCGTTTGCAGTAATGGTGGCGACAAACAAACCCCACAGTGTGAGTGCAGGAGGATGGCCTTGCAACTGACTTCTAAGTAGATTTCCAGGCTGGAGTTTGAGACATGACCCTCCACACACAACTAGACTCTTCAGCTCTATTTAACCATGATTTGTTTAAAAAATGTTTGGCTACATAACCAAAATTATGAAGATAAGTTAAGGACTTGTGTTTTTTAGGATAGTCATTTCAAGTTTTTTTTCCCAACTTCTCCAATTTTATGAAGAATAATAAAGTTCATTGATCTATGAGACAAAAAAAAAAAAGTAGCTGTGATAGTTTTATTGTTTAATTACACTAAGATATCACATTCCTTTATGCCAAGCATATTCATTATCATACTGATAATACAGTATCTACATGAGCCCGTAGAGAACTCTAAACTCATTCCGCACCTGCCCTGAGTAGAATGGGTTACCCCGCACTTCACATACCAGTGTTATGGAAGAATAATTAGCCAACAGACCAAAACTAACCATTCATCTGTTTGGGGTGTGACTTCATACATTTCCACGAATAAAACAGACTTTAAAAGCAATAAAACCAAGTGTCTCCATGTCCCTAGCCAGGTTCCTCAGTGCCCGCCCCTGCGACAATCAGTCTTTTATGTAATATCCTTTTGAGAATTAAATTTGCCACTGAAACTGAGAAGTTTAAAAGCAAAATAAAGTTACTAGTAACACTGTAGCCATTTGAAATAAAATATTTCTACCTAGGTGACATAGTGACTTTAGACAAGTCATCTGGGACTTATAAAGAATGAAATGAAGGGGTTGAAGTAGATGGCCTTGAAAGGTCCTCACGGCCCTGACGGCAGGACCTCTGGGGTGGGATGAGGATTCTAGGAGGTGACAAGCACGGGCGGAAGCAGTGGTCATGCTGGAGAGAAGCCACTGCTGATGAGGTGCTCTCACTGCGGAAGGAGCAGACACCTGCGCCTTTCCAGGTGGGCATAGCAGGAGGCACTTGACCCTCAGGTGCTGTTTTGTCCCTCCCCTCCACAGCAAATTGATGTTCACAAAATCTGTGGTTACAGGGTCAGCACACAACTGCTTCCTCTTTCGTCTTTTGAGAGCTGCATCTGACTTTAATTTTCTTTTGTCTGTCAGAATCTATCCCAATGCACAAGAGAGGGAAACTTTGACCAGGGTAGAGAGACTTCCGTGCTTTGCTTTCAGAAATCCGTTCTCATTTACCATCTAGAGTCAATGGACGCTTCTTTATATTGTTCTTGCTATTTGAAAAAAAAAAAAAAAAGGCCAGATTCCAATTACTTACTTATGTTCTGATCTTAATGCCTATACTTCTCAGGCAAACTGCCTTTCTGTCCACATTCCAAAGCACGCACTTCCCTCCAATGAACAGAGGGTGGCGCTGTTGTATTTAGTGTATTTCCACAGACTGGCTCAGGAAATTCTTTTCTAAGGAAAAAGGGTTCTTTCCCATAGTAATATGAACATGATGTACGATAATGAAAACAAAAACTACATCAACATATTTTCCCCGGGAGGTGAGTTTTTTTTTTTTTGCCGAGTGTGAGCTTAGTTTTAAGACATTCAAATAAATGAATGGACTTTGGAAAAGGGTGAAAGATTGAAAAACAATTTCAAGATGAACATGGACTTCCCGGACCCTGCAATTTGACAATTTTGACTACTGTATATTAGAAGTTTCATTACATGTCACTATACAGTGGTATAAAGATACAACAGCAATAACATATAGGGAGCAGCAAGATGAACATCTGGCCACAATCAGCCTGGTGTCATGGAATATTCTCCCTGACTGAGTTTCACAGGACATGAATCTGGCAATAATGATAGAAAGACACACTTTCAAACCGAGCTGTGACAGCTGAATATTATTTTCAACCACTGCACTTAAGATCTGTGTTAGGCACTTCAATCCCCTCCCTGAAGCCTGAACTCTAAAGACCCAATTTCATACTTGCCTTTTTCTCTCCCACAGTCACCTTCTGCTTCTATGTGACCACACTCTGTGCAGTTGCTCACTAAATCAGATACTGCTCCATGTCACACATGGAACTTCAATCAAGTTAAGGAAGCATACGCAAGCTTATGGGGTACTCAGAAGACTAGAATACAAGTTGTGTAGACCTGGCTTTCAGTTCAAGCATAGGAACTCCCAGATAAAATGCAGGACACGTCGTTAAATTGAATTTCAGATACATAAGTAACCTCTTAGTATAAATATATCCTGTGCGATATTACAGATATACTTAAACTAAAAAATTATTTGTGTATCCAAAATTCTAATTTAACTGTGCTTCATATAATTTTATTTGCTAAATTCAGTGACACTAATCCTCAGATACTAGGAGCACCTAAATTGAGAATGATTATGCTATATGGTCTCTATGGAATTAAACATTTTTAATACTATTCATTTTGTATACAAACATAAAGAAAAGTCCAAATTTGCAAACATTTAAAAATTCCCCAGTCCTAGAATTTCCCACTGTTAGAGAAGACAGAAGACTGGTTTTCTTTCCTCTCCTAACAAACTCTGCTGCCAAAAGCTGAACGGAGGTAATCTGACTGACAGAATATTCTGTTTGATAGAAAATGCAGCTTAGGGAGTAGCACGTACAGTACATAAAGGCACACTGACAGATAACAATGGATTTAGCCAAGACCCATCCAACAAGAATCTGTGATTTCACTGCTTCTCTGTCAAACTCAGGGACAGCCCTGGTCAAGACACCCAGCCCCACCCAGTTCAATCCTTGACTTGGCATCTGCTATTCATTAACTTGGCTTCATCTTGGTGATCTGAGAGAACCCAGCAAGTGGCTTGCTGGGTTTTTTCCAGCAGCAAAGCAAGGCAGGTATGGTGGAAGACGGAGCAAAAGGGCTGATGGGCCAAGCTGTCTCCAGCAGCCATGGGAGTGGGCAAAATTAAGTTTTTTTGCACTCATTGCAGTAAGAGACAACATCGCTTTGACAGACTCTTAGCAGAGTCTCTAAGGCAAAGTCAGAAGAGGAACATTTATTGGGCTCTGGGCTCTGGGCTCAAGTCCATTAAGGCAGGTCTCCAAAGCAAGGAACTTGGAGGACTGGGCAAATTTGTGCCATACTGGTTTAAGATTGATGGACATTGGGAAATGAGTGTCTTGAAGTGAGCAAACTGTTGCTTCGGTAAGCAAGCCTTCTGGCCAGGTGAACAGACTATTTTCTTTGATAAATTGATAATAGTGGTATCCTGAAATAAACTGTGAGGTTACATTTTTGCACTTAGAATCCTGTCTTTCCTGAGTAAGTTTCCCTGGAACAAACAACTAAACTACGTTGACATGGGTAGTCTCAATTTTCTCTTCACCTGGTAATCCCCGGGATCAGTTGAGCTCTGATAATGATTACTACTTAATGAGCACCTTTTATGTCTGTCTAGGAAGGTGGTATCCCTTTTTATTGACAAGGAAGCAAATCTAAAAGACTTTAAGTAATTTTTAAAATCCTTCTGGATTAATCATTAGCTGAAAGAGAAAGCAAAGCAGCTCTTGTCTGAGAGAAACAAAACTGAGGCAAGTTTAGACGTTGAAGCCAGTCTGCAGCCCTATAGAATGACTCCTGTATAGCGCTGGAAAGTGTGAAGTGTGCAGCCCCAAACTCTGTCTAGAATCTTCTGTTCTATGCTGATGCTTCTTTAGATAAAGAACCTCACCGTCTGCTTTAACACACTACCTTAGTGTCCCCTCTGCCCACCTCTAAGAGGGACACCCCAGACTCCTCACACCCCGTGCCTGGGTACCCTGTGCTCGCACCGTTTCCTTTGCTCAGTATAAACTTGAGACGTGGAGAGAGAAGGCTGTTAGCTTCACTAAGGAATTAAATGGCTGAACACTGCAACGGCTTTCCTTTCCCAGGGTGACCCATCAAAACGGCCTGAATCGTGACAACACCCAGTCCCAAGCTTTCAAACCAGGACATGAAGTTATATCTCAGTGACTTCCTCTGACCCAAAAGAAAAATGCAAAGCCGGCCTTACTTGGTTTATCTTCATGTTAATCAGGACGAAGGAGTGTGTTTAAAACACTGAGAGTTATGCCATTTTTCAGCCTTTTCCCTACAATGTTAGATGTCGCTTGAACTACAGTATTTGTTTAAATCATCAACTCCAGTGACCTTGCTCTCTCTATTTATTATGTTTTGGATGAAATAATATTGTAGGAGTTTCTATTTTTTAAATTCCATGCTACTATAAAATATACACTGGATCTATCACTATTTTACAAATCTGTTCATGGCTTTGAAATCGTAAATGCACTAGCTTTCAAACTTGTCTGTTCTGAGGAAAATGAGATAAACTCTTTTTTCATTTACCTTGGAAAGTGTTAGTGTCTTTGTTTTAAATATACAGCTCAGATTCACATTTTCTTTTTAATAGAATTTTCTGTTTTTCCTATACTTCGCTTGCACTATCCTGTCTCCAAAACAAAAGTGCTGCTTTTCGACAGATATCCTTTCTGTAAATGTGAAAGGGAAGATTTCCCTTAGCTCTTAACAATAGCAGCTGCAATAGAACCAAAAAGCTTTAAAAATATATTTCAGCATGATATTTTTATAATGAAATGGCAATTTCATATTTAACTGATGACAATTTATCTATTGTTGTGTTAGACCAAATACTGCCTAAAATAAATGAACTAGGATTAAACACTCCTTAAAAAATTATACAGATTTTATTAATTTTAGTAGGAATAAACTTTGTTTATGTTTCTAGTATACCACTATGAACAGAGGTGTGATACATATTTGTAAATAGCAACCCTGAAGCTAGTTAAAATAAATATAGTTATGTTCTGCTCATTAAGATTGACAAATCTTTAGAATAGCTGATATACCTATTATTTTCACTCTGGTCAGCACAGAGGATCTCTTCATAATTAAATGACAAATATATTTTAAAGTAATAAAAAGCGTCATGGATTTTTGAAACTATGATTCATTTTACAAATATAGTTATCAAAATAAAACCACTGAGACTAGTGTTTCTCAACCTTTTTTATTATCACCTTCTAAAGAGTCTTTTTAAACTTTTTCCTAATCAAGCCCCCATGAAATGTATTACCATGGATATGGTGTTTATGGATAACATATATATATATATATATATATATATAAATACCCATAAAAAGAGGACACCCCCCCCCAAAGAATCAATTTTTACACCTGCATAGGTAATAGTACCCCTCCTGATTTTGAGGATTTTATTTATTCTAGCTTTTTTTAAAGGAAAGATGCAGGAAGGAATAAGGCGAGTAGGCAAGTAGGCAGGAAGAGAGAGGAGGAAGAAGTATTTTTATTTTATTTTCATTTAGTTATTCATACAGGCTGCTTCCCCCCAGGCCCAAGACTTGAACACAGGAGTATGTGGCTTGCTCCTTCGGAGGTAGTTGACCTAACCACTATTCACCAGGGCACACCTGATCTTAAGGATTTTAAGCTGCAGAGAAAGAGAGTGGCATGCAAATTCCCACCTGGCAAGATGTTTGTTCTACTTTTCTTGAATCATAGTCTGAAAACATGGGCCCAAATTAGAATAAGTACCAAATCATTTCCCGGGTTTGGATGGGGAAAGAGAAATATTCAGATGTAAGCTAATTTTCTCCCTGAAAATGTTAGTTTTCCTATAGTAACAGTGAGTCTATTACTGACTGATAGCAATGCTGACCTTGGTACTCAGCCCTCTATATGACTTTACACTCCACTTGACCTATTCACCGTCGGTCATTCATTTGCTTACTGATTGGTTTACACAATGGGATCTCTCTGGATATTTAAAGATATAAAGATGAATAATGCTGAACTTGAATTTATTTATCCTACTAATGAGACCACTAAAAAAAGACACAGAAGTAAGAAAGTCTATGTATTCCAAAATACCTAGAATTTCTACAGAAAGCAAACATGCTACTATTTATAGAAAAGAGGCATAATATTGAACAATGATGATTATGAATCTGCCTAATGACACCGCTTGTGTATGGACACACTTCCATTCCTTCAAAGAGGCATGCAGAAAGCAAACCAGCAGTTTTACTTTGGTCATCCGCAGGGTGTTCACAGATCGGTCTTAAAACCAATTTGGCAAAGTTTAAATGACAACTGTTAAGTGGCCATAAAAGGAATGGAGAGGAGAGATTTGTGGCAGTAGTGCTTTGAATTCACTTATTTCAAACCACGTTAAGTTTATATATTGGTTCCAAAAAAAAGAATAAACATGTTTTTAGTTTCTCAAGCCAGTCGCCTCCTCCATTCACTTCTCTCTCCAGCCAGCCTTATCACTCAAGACACCAGTGGCTTCAAGAGCTCACTGCACCATCATGATGTAGTAGGAGTCCCCGCTACTTTGGCAAGTGCGCCTTTCACTGAAAAGCAACTTTGCACTAGCAGACCATTTATTTCCATGCTGCTGGCAAAACTGAAAGGGGCTCAAGCTCCACCAGGGGCAACATTTTTCTTCAGGAAAATTGTCAACACAGGTAAAACAGCTGTGTGCAAATTAAGAGAAATTAGCTATTGAGTCAAATTCCTGTCATTCAGGAATGATATTCCTCATCATAAACATGTTCTACAGTAATAAAAAGTAGTGTTTCCTAAATGAGATCCAGGGACACTGAGGATAGCATATCTGTGATCTATTGTCCTGCTGAGAATGAGAGGGAAATCACATCATCTCAAACTCTTTGGCTCTTCCCACCCTAGTTAATGAGGGTATGGGGTATTCAGGCTGTGGGAGGAAGGTCAACACAGATGGAGATTTGAGGACAAATCACCTGGCCACCAAAAAGGGAACTGATGTCTAACATTATCCCAGACGTTTGCCTCTCCAAGCTCGCAAGATAGTCTCCATCTTTTCTGTGATTTAATAGCTGCAATCGGTATGGATATTGTGAGAGACAATTTTAAGGGCGTAGGTATGTGTATTCCAAGTCTGGGGGAAAGCTACGAGAGAAGCCTCTTTCAGCGGAGAAAGAAAAGCACAGTTTTTCCCAAATCTTTGGAAAATTTTGAAAAAAAAATCTTCTAAGTGCAGATTTTAAACTTGGCTATTTTCTATGGAAAAAAAAATTACGAGGATTTGCTTTGTGCCAAGAGATGAGTTACAGAGGAGGGGTGAGGAAAGAAAAAGACAAGAAAATATTAAAGGTCTAGAATGCTTGTGAATGTAAAAGTATATGTGGTTATACAGCAAGAAAGAAAATAAAAAGTCAGAAAAATCAAGAGTATCTAGGGGTAAATTGTTTAGATCAGCATGTTCCAAGATATATTCCCTGGACCACAATTTAAACTATATTTAGAAATGTATATTCATTTCTTCACCTGGTGCTTCACAAAGCCTATTTCTACACTAATTCTCACAAAAGTCCTACAGTGCAGGATAATTACTATCCATTGAAACAAACTGTTCATGATAGATGTTAATTATGCTATAAGATGACTTACACCAGCTCATGAGAGCAGACTGTTAAATTGAACCCCCATGTTTTGTTTCTTTTTTAGAGACATCATCTAAAATAATAAATAATATGTACTTACAATTAAATGACATATATTTTAACAGTAATAAGGAAGCTTACTTGGTGAGTTCTTTATTTCAGTAATTCTATTTTTTGATTCTTTTGTTTAAATGAATTCACAATTACTTTTTTGGAACATGTGAATTACAGTTTCTCTAGATCTTCATCATAAAATTCTAACATCTGTGTCATCTTACTCATATCTGTTGACTGTCTTTTGCCAGGTGAGTTGAGATTTTTCTAATTCTTCCTATGCCAACTAATTTTTGGTTGAATCCTAGACATTTTGACTATTGTGGTGTAAGACACTGGGTCTTGTTTGAATCCTATGGAAAATGTTAATATTTTTGTTTAAGCAAACAATCAATCTGGGTAAACTCAGGCTATTAGTTCCAATCCACCATTTTTGGTCTGTGGTTTCACGGTCAGTTCAAGTTCCAAAGTCTATGCAGCACTATTTGGATCGCTCTACATATGTGCTATGGATGGTGGTCTCTCTGTTAATTAGGTTCTCAAAGTGCTTTGTGTATTGATGAGACTCTGATCATCCCTGTGCAGTCTGGGGTGAGTCCAGGATTTCATATGCAATTTTTTGGTGTTGCTTGCCCAAACTCTCTCTTTGTGTTCTTGTGAATATTTCCCAATTTCCTGGGATCAACTCTCTGTCCTTTCTCTAGAAAGATGGGACATTCGTTAACCCATGCAGCTTCCATGTGCTGGACTAAGCAGTAAGGGGACTGGACGGGAAATGTATCATCCTCAGGCAAGTGAGTGGTACTTCTGGCATCTACCTTTCACTGCCTGCTCCCCAGTCCGGGAGCAGCTGCTTCACACCTTCCAGGCAGATTGCATGGCCACATTCCACAGAGAGACATGGAGGAGTGAGCATCCCCATTTTATCAGGAACCTCCCTGCAGCTTCTGCCAACACACCTGCTTGCCCACTCTGAGTCAACCCTCCATCTATCCCTTGCTTCTCTTCCAGAGAAATATCCCTATTTTTTCATGATTCCTTACAATATATCATTTCAAGACTCCTTTTTATCTCACTCACTTGCCTCTGAATTTCCCTAGATTTAATACCTTTCTTTAAGTGAGGTGTCTGTAATCCAGAACTACTACCTCCCTCCATCAGGATACTGTAAATCTATTCATGCAGTTTAAAATGTGTTAGCTTTTTCAGAAAATGCATTTCAGTGCTGGCTCAACTAAATATTTTTGAACATTCCCACCCCCAGTCCTTTTGCATTTGTATGTCAGTCTTTACAACACTAGTGCCATTGGTCCTTTTAACCCAAATGCAGGAATTTAGAACAGTTAATATTATGTGTTAGTTAACTGGCTCTAGTTCATCAACCTTGCCTAATGAAGTAATTGGGAATTCTGATGTTACTATCTATTTGACTGGTTGTCCATCCTAGCCTTACAGAGAAGAATAGGTGTGGCTTTTATGTTTTGAGGAGCCTAGTACAGCTGAAAGACTTTCGAAAAGTCCACTCCTTGGTTCTGACTTCAGCTGGTAATGCCTTCCCCACAAAGCACCCCTTTAGGTTTTTGTGGACATAGCTAATCCTTAACTATGGACAAGGTTAAAATTCTTTCCCTTGGAGTTCCTCTGCTCCATATCAAATGGGGTTATGTCAAGATGCCTATTTCAGTGTGGTAAGTGTTTAAGTAGATTTGTTAGACTCCACAGCAGTTGAGAGCTCTACTCACCCACTATAGAGCAGCTTGCATTTGAGAAATAACTCAAGGGCAGTCTTTCCACATACCATCTTAGAAGGAGAGGTACAATGATGTTGAGAGAAAAGTAAAGAGAAGGGTTGGGGAGAAGAAATAGGGATAACAATAAGGGGAAGGGAGGTAAGAGGAAGCCACACAGACCCAGAGGCAGAAAAATTTGGTCCAAGAGAGCCATCCTGGTTCACTCTCAACTGTGATCTCAGTGGGGCTCAAATCTGTTACACCCATCCTAACAGAAGCTAGAATAACAACACACCAATACATAATGTGATAAACACAGTCTACTGAGATAACACAATCATGTTGAGATATCTTGGGAGAGAGCTTCGATCCCATTGTCAGAGAGTAAACTGAGTAAAATAGGTCCTTTTCGGAGTCACATTTAGGATTTCAATGAAGGTTAGACTTTTCTCAACAAGGTCAAGGCTCAGTAACCCCTTTGGAGACAGTTCTGCACCCAACTGTACAAATCCGGTCATACGCCTTTATGGACCATGGGGATATTGAGCAAATCAATTTTTATGGAAATTTCCAAACTGATTCCTTAAAAGAATAGTATAATAAACTTGATGTACCCAAAGGCAGTTCCAACGATAATGAATTCACAATCAGGCTGGTCCCTGCTACTACCCTCACCCATATCTCCCCATCACCTCACCCCCTGGGTTGTTTTGAAGCAAATCCCAGACCTCATATCACTTCCTTCATACTCCTTCAGTATGTAGATAGAGTGTATTTAAGCCAAGATAAATTCTACATTCAGAAACTGCACATGCACTCCAAAGGAAAGTAAAGCTTAAAAACAAACAAAAGTAACACCACCAAAGAAAATTTTGAAGGGCCAAGGAGGGAAGGGGAAAGGAATTCATCCCTAAGAATTATTCTCATATTTCAAGAGCATTTTACTTTTTAAATAAGACATAAAATATTGCCACACCTTTTTTATAATCAAACACTACACCAGAAATCAGTTAACAGAGAAACAAGACTAATATTGGGGTACGTGTGTATGTGGAATCTACCCACCCCATAGGGCTAAACATGAAAGAAATATATTTGAGTTTTGTTGGTCCATGACAACACTTTTTAAAATATATGGGCCGTAACCATATTTTTTAAGTTTATATTTATTTTGCTTTGGTGCATGAGATGTAAACTGGTATATTCAGTTACAAAATGACATTTTATTGCTTCTGGGTAATTCCCCAAGAGAGGAAAATAAAGCGTCCCCCGCCCCTCAAAAAGTGATAAATGTTTCATGAAACATCTAGACCTTTCCCCTTAAGGGTTAGAAATGACTTTAGAATATTTTCATAAGCATCTGGTTTCTTCCACCTGAATTTAGCTGGTTCATCAGACTACAGGTATGAGTGTGGAAAAGGAAGAGAGACTTCTCTAAAAGTAGTCACTCAAGGAAACAGGATTTACTCTTCAGTACAAGGAATTGTCTCGTCAGATGAGAATTCTGACACTATGCAGGATCTCGGATTGCCAGGAAAAGAGGCCTGCATAAGGGTTTGGAATGTCGGATTTAGTTCAGATTGCTAACTACTTGAAAGAAAAGGTATGAATATTTTCTATTTCACGCACATTCCACAAAGAGCTTTCATGCATAAAATAGTTTTTAACCCAACTAGTTTTGGAAAGGTATAAAACCAACCAGAAACAATATGAAATGTGTCTTTTTTTAAAACCAAGATTTCCAAACAAAAGAGGAACAATCTTCATGAGGCCTACTTGGGCTTTCAGCAGAGGCTGAACCAGTCTCGATGTGTTCTAGACCCAGTGGAGCCTGTGCGCAGACAGTCCGACAGCAAACCTCGGGCGTCTACTGGCACACACGTCCACAGAGCCAGTCATGCTGATAAAAACTGCCACTGTGAATAACAGCTTCGGAAAGGTGCGTTCCACTCAAGTGCAGTCTCTCCACTCTCTCTCCCCTTTTATTTCCTCTGATGGTGCTCTTTGCTGCCTTGTTTCTATACCCCCCGGTTCCTGTTAAATAAAAGTCAGCAGTAGAAGACCGTAAATCTCTTCGTGTTCTACACAGCTCCGGGGGCCAGTTCGCCCCTACCTCAGGACCAGGGCTGCCAAAGCCCACTGCTCTGGCCCACGGAGGGGGAGGAGACCATCTTGCCTAGGCCTTGAACCCAGGTCTACTTTCTCCTTCTCGGGTTTGTTTTCCCAGCTGGTGCCAGGCACTCTGCTCCCACCACCTGGTCTAGAGGAAAACGGCTTCCTCTAAGATCTAACGGTCCATCTTAAAGAAGTGGTTTGGAGCTAAGAAGAAGGGAGCTCAGTTATAGCTCCGTGCCCAGTTTTCTCTATTTTTCTTAGAGCCTGAGAATATGAGCCGTGTAAGCAGTTCCTATTTCACATTCCACCTGTAGCAAAATCAGCCAAGACAGACAACAGGGCTCTTTAGACCTTTTTCCACCTCAATTATCAGTGTCTTTCCACCGTGCTCTTCATTCCCCCATCACTCCATTTTTCTACCCACTCCACCCCCACCCACACTCACCACTGTTCCTATCCCAAGGGAAATGATGCCTTTTCCCAAAATATGTCATCCTTACTATGCCAATGGCTCACTGACTTTTTCACCCCGGACCCCTGCTCTGCAGCTCCGCGGAGCAACTGGAGTGCCTGTCACCCCCAGAGAGGTTTTTTTTCATCCTCTTTCTCTAACCAAACATCAGTGAAAGCTGGCCTTAAAAACATAATGATAGCTTTCAACTGGGAACCGAGGAGGAGAGAATCATGAGAAATAACCTACCTCCTTCCCGCGGGTGTCTGACAATAGGCCTCTCTATTTTCTCAGCTTGAAAATGGTCCTCGATTTGGTTGGCAAAGAGCTCCTACCTGTCACGCTGAAGACACGCACCCAGGGCTCTCTCACTGACTAGAAGGAGGTCCTGCAAAGGGGACTATAAAAGGATGATTAGAACGACATAGACCAGCGTTTTTTTGCAAAGCCCCTAATACTAAAGGGACAAACAGCTCCACCTGCCTGCAAGGCAGGCTGTAACTCAGACTTTCTGAGAGGTAAGCGCTCCATGACTTTCAGGACTGTCTAGTGATGAGGTCAAACTGGTCCCATTAGCCAGCAGCCCAGTCCTCCGACTGAGTCTAGAGGAGAGGTAGTGGGTGTTGCAATGCCTAATTCCCTTTCCAGGCGGCCTCTTTCTGGTGAGAGATGACAGAGGAGCTCACTGCGCCTTACATTCTCAAGGCTCATTGAAACATCGCAAGGAAAGAAATAAAGAAGAGGAACAAGGGAGACCAAGCAGGGAATGAAGGGAAAAAGGCACGTCAATGGAAAAGAGGGCTGAAGACTTCCCTGGAGACAACTGGACTGGCCTCACGGGCACCCGTAACACCAGCTTCTAATTTCGAGTTGTCAAGATTCATCTCCCAGAAAAGTAAGAGCTGAAAGAACGTGTAATCTTCTTGAAAGGGACCCCACAGTATCTCCAGATGTTTTGGTTTATTCTGTAGGGAGGGGAAGAGGCCGAGGTTGAGAGAAGCAAATATGTTCATTGCCTGCAAGGAGGAAGGTCACCAAGTGGGAACAGTTTATTCGCCTTTGGAAGTATTACATTTCAGCAGCAGGAGCCAGGAATAAGATATCATTTGTTAACTTTGCTAATCCATTAAGTATACGTTGGACAACTGGGCTATTATTTGGAGCGCTCTGCTCTGTCTCCTCTAACAAGGAAACAATGTCCTGCTGCGTTTAGGTGTGGTGTGTGCTAAGACTACATAAAACTTTCAGCAGCTTTATATGAAGTTGATTTTTATTTTAGGGAACAGCACATATTGAATCAGTAGAAGAGAGAAACCACGGCCTCCCACCCCCTCATCAGGAAATGCATTACTGCTAAATTACTGGATAGTTTAAATGGTTTATGGTGATTTTTATCAAATCAACTCCAGAATAAGGGGTGTGTGTGTGTGTGTGTGTGTGTGTGTGTGTGTGTGTGTGTGTGTGGTGGATTTTCCCCCTTAAAAAAATTCCAGAATCACAGAAACATTCTGCATTAAAAGGAGTGTCTGTGCCCCAGCTTCCCAATCTGATAGAAGGCTGAGGCACAGGGAGGATCAGTGAATGCATGAATGCACAACTTAATTTGGTGACAGGGCAGGACTAAACACGGACAATATTTAACAAGACCAGGCACCATCCAGTGCAAATGCAGGTGAACTCAGAGCCCATGTAGCCATCAGGACAGAGCCAGCCAATACCCGAGCTGCCCAGTCACCCAGGGCTCCGTCCATTGTTGGCGCCTCATCTTGGCCATAGATTTAGAGCAGTAGTTCTTTTTTTCCTCCAAACACCCCTTCAGTGCACAGTTTCAGCAATGTTGAGGGGTGAGGGGCAGAGGGGGAAGCCAGATCCCATGCCAGGTACTATGTGGAATAAGGAAGATGCAGGAGATGCAGTTCCTGGAAGCCCGACCCCTGAACAGCACCATTCTGCATGACTGACTGATGACTCGCTCCGACTGGCTACAACTGGCTGGGGGCATCATCCTTCCTCATTCCCATGACACAGGACAAGGCATGGCAGGTAAAGACAAGGAGAATTGAAAATACAGGTTAAAAGGCTTCCTGTCTTTGACTTCCATTCCCCTAGCAATGACCCATCCTAGGAAGTGGTAGCTGACAGGAGACAAGCTGACAAACAGACTGAGTCAGAGGCTAAGCCACACTCAAGAAAGGAGGGTTGGCCCAGAGGGTCATGGTTTTATTACCAACTGAGCACTGCCTGAGCCTGTGGAGTCACCTACACAGAGGACTCGTAAGGGACACGTAGTATTTTTGCCTCGCCAACGGTCATTCCCTCTGCTGATAACAGCCTGCCTGTTTTCCTGTGGGGCCCTCCCTGCCCAAAGTTCGGGCCTTTCAAAGGCTGACTCAAAACCCAATAAGCCTGGACCATCAGAGCCTAACACCTCCCTGGTCTTAGCCATCTACTCAGGGGTGAGGTCATGAGCCAAGTCAGGCCAAAGAGACTTAGCAGAATGTTTGTGGGAGAGATATGAAGAAAAGTGTTCTCTTTCTGCTGGGATCGCCAACAACACAGGCAATATAATACCATAGCTTTCAGTGACCAGCTGAGAGCAAGCCAATAGGTATGAAAGCAGAGCTGACAGCCAGAAAGCAATGGGGACAGACCAACTCTAAAGGATACCCTCGAAGCTCTGGCTTCAGTTGTGCCCAAAAGCCAATCCAACACTTTTCAGTACTTCTGTTGTAGTTCGCTTAGAAGAACAGTTGTAATTTTATCACTTGATGACACTAATAGGCGACTCCTAACAGTAGCATTCACATAGAACTATGGGAAAGGACAGGAACACTGAAGCAATTGTGAGCAACTGGGGTGGCTGTCATTTTGTTCTCTACTTGGAACTGAGAATGAGTTGTGTATGGTGGATGTACAAACAAGAACATCCATTTGAAACTGAGAGAAAAGAGAAGACTCAAAGGCCATCTGCTGGATGAGGGAAAACAAGAGAAACAGGTGGGGAGGAGTTGAAGCACCGAGTTTCAGGAATGCTGAACTTTGAGTTATCTATAGGTTATCTGAGTCATAGTTGGCATGCATGCACGAATCTCAAGGTGAGGATGGAGCTGTAGATTGGAGACAACCAGATTTAGTCACCAACATGGGGGTGGGGTGTAGCTCACCATGGGCATGGATGGATGAGGTTGGTCAGAGATGAGAAGAAGAAGAGAATGATGACCATGACAACTTGTACAATGATGACACTGATAGGACAAGACCAGGGAGAGGGACCAGAAAGGAAAAGAAAGAGAAGAAAAACAGAGAGAAAGAAGTAAAATCAGTATGAAGAGTCACTTAAGCTAAGTCAGACGACACTTCTAAAAATGAAAGCAACTGACAAAACCAAATGCCACAAGAACAAATAACACAGTGAGATCTCAAGAAGTAGAAAAACTGAGAAATAATCACTAGATTTGGTCTCTTGAAAGGCAGTTTCACAGCGTGACAGTGACATAAACCACACCAGACATTCACATGCTGTCCCTTTTTCCAAGAGAACCAGCGTGTGTCCCTCTTCTCTTCCTTCCTGGAGCTTTCATGTGCGTCTTCTTGGTCTTCTTCTGACAAACCTCTGTGGCACATCACAGCCAAATGATTCCCTCTTTGTTTTTCTGTTACTAGACTATTATTGCCTTGAGGCCAATGGCTCTGTATTATTTTTTTATTTTTAGCTACCTGAGGTATAATATATATATTATATATATTATATATTATATTACATATTATATATATTATATATAATATATATATATTATATATATATAATACCTGAGGCTTTTACATGCAGCAAAATTGATAGAGCTCAAGTAATTTTTACATATGCATTCACTTGTGTAACCCAGTCAGATCAAGAGGTGCCATGTACACAGTTTTAGGCCCTCAGAGGCCTACCCCATGCCCCTTCTCAGCCAACTCCAGACCTCTATCACCTTAGATTAGTTTTGTCTGTTTTGACCTTGATATAAATGGAGTCATAGAGCATGAACTCTATAAATATCTACTTTTGTCACCCAGGTTGTTACATGTAGCCAAAATCTGCTCCTTTACATTGCTATGTATTGACTGAATATACCACAATTTATGTATCCATTCTTCTGTTACTGACACTTGAACTGTTTCTAGATAATGGCTATTAGAACAGCCTTCATGGCTGCAACACTGCAATATCTTTTGGTGGAAACAGTGCTCATTTGGGGAGGTGTATGTCCAGGAGAAGTCTTGAGTTGGTCCTTGGAGCTATTATCCTTTTCACTTCACCTTAAAAATCTGGCCAATAGAATAGCTACTAAGTACAAATCACCCTTGAAATCATAAAAGAAAAAATTTTCAACACATATCTTGCAAGAAATGAAACTTAATGTCATTTAATTACATCTACGTGGCATTATCAACAAACATTTTTGGAAAAATTTCCAGGTAAAGGCACTAAAACCTGTAAGTCGGCCAAAGTTCAATGAACAGAAGACATAGCCCCTCTCCCTAAAGAACTCACAATACAAACTCAAATTGGTGTTTTTTAAGTATACAATTTCAATAAATAAGGTAAACGATCTTTAAAGTAAAAAAGATGGAATCTGAAGGACTGGTTTAAGGAGAATGCATGAAGACCTGCAGTTTTACCAAGAAAAGAATGAGATTCATGTTCCACTATCAGCTGGGAGGAGGGCTGCGCAATGCAACTATGTTGGCACAAGAGATAAGTTCAGGCAGGAAAAGGACATCTGAAGGTTCTGAGACAAATAACACAGTGAGAACATGAAAAAAAAGAAACCTTACCAGTCCAAGCACCAAACTGGCATTTTCTTTATGAGTACCTGCTTTGGTTTTGACTGGTTAGAAGATGTAAATACCAGGAGAAAGTAAGGAGGTGTGTGAAATGGGCTTTCATCACATGGAGAACCACAGCTGGAGGATTCCAGTGCTGGAGACTGCCACCTCTCTTCCTCTTCCTAAGTCCCTTGATGGACAGACTGGCCACAGCTTGGTCTGAGTTTACATGAAAAGAAGTGAAATGTTGCCTGGAAGAAAGGGTAAAAGGAACTACAAGATACTGTGAACTCTGGTTTGGAACCAGGCCTTTGTCTTCATTCCATTTCATTCCACTCTCCAGCATCCCCACCACAAACCCAACCCATTGCCCTAAGGCATGACTCAAGTCCAAGCACGAATTCAATAGAATTTTGGAGGTGTTTTTCCTGATCTCCTCCAGTCTCCTTGGAAATCTTTCCAATTTGGGGGTGGGGGTTGGTTGGGAGAGGGGTAGAATGTGAATCCCTGCCGTTTCAGCTTAAAAGCTATCAATACAATTTGTTTAGGTAAATAATTAAACAGGTGATAATGAGGGTAAATTCAAGGCCATCAATCCTCTGTGGCTGGCAGACACTGATAAGAAAAAGGAATGAACACAAAGAGATAATAGGTCTTTCCCAGTGATTCTGCCCAGAGCAAGCAAACAAAGGTGTCTCCTCTCAGCATCAGTTGTCAGGCTAACAATGAAATACGTTCATATTCGCTTGTGGTCTGACGCACCAATAATATGAGGGTTTGAATAGAAAACAGTCTGAAAAAAACTTTATGGGGAACAAATGACTGTCTTTTTATCTGTTACAAAGAGATTTGTGAAACATGATTTTGAGACCAGTGCTCCTCCATGTTGGGGATGCCAACTTTCTGTTATGCCCATCTCTGGACAGTTAAGAAATCCCAGTGAGCATTTCCAAGAAGGCAAGACTCCAGGACACCATTTATGTTGGGAGTCACTGGAGAACATACCAGGAATGAGCACTGTCACTGTGGTTGTAGTTTTGTATTGGACATTTTGTCCTGTACTATGCAGGACACTAATGAATTTTAAACTGGAATTCCATTGTCTCGGTAAATTTACTCAAAAACGTCAGGGTCAAAAGCCTACATACGTAACACATGCACACACATACATAAAATCAACATGAAATGATCAGGCGGGGTGGGAGGCTACTGTAAAAGCTATGGGAAACAATCCCATGACTGAGAAATACTCACAGGTAGAAGATTTTCCTCTAACACACTCTTTTTGCCAAAACACTCCTCTGGCCAACACCATCAGTCCTTCTCTATATGCTGGAAGTTCTAATGGCAATGTACCATGGCTTAGTTCTGTGAGGTTCAAGTCGCTCAAAGAACCCAAGACAGACTTAACGCAAGTGAGCAAGCAGAGATTGAATTAGAGGGTAAAGAGATGCAGCCGACCAAGGGAGGTCCAGACCCCGTGGGTTCAGGGTCGCTCCACATATCAGACAGGTGCAGGGAGTAAGCAAGTTGAGGGTCCATTAGTGGGGAGCAGAGAGAGACTGCAAGGGAGGCTGACTCCCGTTGCCTTGCTGGCAGCTTAGGTTTTTAAGGGAAAATCCCACACGGTAAGGAAGTGGGATGGAGCGAGGAGGTCTGCAGACCAGGTTTCAGTTCCTGATTGGGCAAGGTGACATTGTCCTTTGAAGTTACTGGTAGTCTTCTTCAACTTGTGTCATTCCTTTGTTTCTTGGTGAAGGTCGTCCTGGTCACATACTACATGTCTCGTATGTCAAATTCATCCATAGGTTTTCCTTACCAATCCGGATGCATCCACGACTGGGTGTTGAAGCCAGAGGCAATTCACTTTCCTGATATCTGAACTTTAATCCCTGGTCTAAGGCTTACTCTTGCGGGGGTGCTGACAAGTTCTTAACTACAAATTCCTAGAAGATGTTGTAGATCTAACTAAATTAGAAGTTCCCCACAAAGGGACAACATCTTATGCAGTAGATGATCATTTTCGTCTGACTTTCCCCTTTTCTTTTAGGATTCTCAATTAGATATAGAGAAGGTTCATTTCCTGAAGAACTCTTAAGGAAAATGAAGTTTCTAATAGCTTTAAGAGCTTATATGTTGAACCACTGTCTTCATTTCTTGCTCAAACCCTTATCCCAACAGCAATGCTTCCATCTTACTAGTACATCTAATCTACTGACCCAGTCACTTCATGGTTTCTAATCAGAGAAGGTCCTTTTAACTTTATTTAAATTCAATGATGAATCACTTCTGTGCACACATCCTCAACTCTTTTGTTTCTATCTGGCTTGGTTAAGCTTCCTCGACAAAACAATTATGTTTAGCTCTCAAGAAAAATAACTCTACTTCACTGACTTCTTATTCTTATCATACCATCCAGCAATCATGCCTCTTGGTATCCACTTAAAGTAGCTGAGAACCTTGTCCACACAAAAAACTTGCACATGAATATTCATGGAGCCTCTATTCATTGTTCCTAAAACTTGGAAGCATCTTAGATGTCCTTTACTAGGTAAACAGATAAATCAATTACAGTTCATCCAGACAATGGAATATTGTTCAGTGCCAGAAAGAAGTGAGGTATCAAGTCATGAAAGGGTAAGGGGAAGCAGCAGCATATTCAACATCTTACTAAGTAAATAAAGCCAATCTGATTATTAGGGAAAGGCAAATCAAAAACAATGAATTATCACCTCATATCTGTGAGAACAGTTATTACAAAAGATTAGAAACAATAAATGTTGGCAAGGATCTGGAGGGAAGAGGAACCCTTCTGTACAGTTAGTGCAATCTTTATGGAAAGCAGAATGAAGACTCCTCAAAAAATTGAGAAATCCCACCTCTGAGTATTTATTCCCCAAAACACAACATTGATTTGAAGAGATACATGTATCCCCATGTTTACTGCAGCTTATTTACAATAGCCAAGAAATGGAAACTACCTAAGTGTCCATTATCTGATGAATGGATAAAGATGTCTATATGCACAATGGAATACTACACAGTCTAAGAAAAGATGAAATCCTGCCATTTGCAACAACATGCATAGAACTAGAGTGAGAACTAAGTAAAATAACTAAGTGAAATAAATAGAAAGACAAATATAGGATGAGCTCACTTAATTTTTGGAATATAAAGAAACAAAGCAAAGGAACAGACAAAATTAAAACCAACCCTTGGATAATGACAATAAAACTGAGGTTAGCAGTGTGGGAAGAGGTATCAGGCAGAGCAAGCAATGGTGGAGGGCTTTTGGTAATTTGGTAGTGGGTATGGTGCATTGCCATATATTTGACAAATGGTGAACATACACATATGGGCTTATATTACTTTGTTAAAAAAAAGTTACCTCAATAAATATATTTTTTTAAAAAGATACCATTATGAAAAGGTTCCATGTTATATTTTCAATCAAGATGACATTCTAGAAAAGATAAAATTATGAAGATCAAAACTATGATCACTGTTTGCCAGGGATCGGCAGAGGGAGGGGTATGTAGGTGGGGTACAAAGAAATTCTGAGCAGTGAGGAATCTATATGATTGTAGATACATGTCAATACACACGTGTCCAAGACTGTTCAACACCAAAGTGAATGATAATATAAACTATGAACTCTGGCAATAATGATGTCTCAGTGTAGGTTCATCAAATGTAACTAAACTCCCATTCTGGTAGGAGATGTTATGCTATAAACTACGCATGTGTGGTAGCTGGGGCTATATGGAAATCTCTGTACTGTCTTCTGAAGTCACTTTACTACGACCCTAAAACTACTCTAAAAAACATAAACTTTAAAAAAAGATATAGGTGTTGAGGTTGCCCAGAACTAGGGAATCAGATACTCCAGGAGGGAGGGTGGAGAACTGCACTTATTCGAAGATCTGCAGGTCATTCACATCCATGCCACACATCCCCGCTCTAACCTCTTCAATATGCTCTAAACTTAATAATCAGTGTAAATCCAAAGATACTCTGTTTAAGCAGACAGAAGGGGCACCTTGGAACTCTTGTCTCTTTGAGAGCCTCTGAGGCAGGCTAGCTTCCCCAAGCATACGAAGGATGTGAAGGTCTCTGGTAGAATGTATCACTCAAGATCTAGTTCCTTCAGGAAATTTTCATAAATATAAACCTCTTACTAACTCAACCTTTTACTTCTCATTAAATTAGATTCCACAAATGTTCAAATTGACTCTACCTCAAAGATGCTGAAGAATAAAATGCCCCTGTCTGAATACATTTTCCTCCCTAGGCAGCTCCCGTGATTGTCCTGCTTCTGTCCCTCTCCCTGCTCTCCTGAGACAGTTGTCTTGTGATGATGCTGCTCAGTGTCAACAGCCTCCTCTACCTCTTGCACTCTGACCTGCTTCATTATCCTGTGCTAATCCCAGCCAGGGCTGTCTTGATGACCTTGTCTTCATTCCTCTTCCTCAATTTCCTTAATATGCCAAAGAAATGACAAATCGATGTTGACTGACTTCATTTATGAATTCGTGTTTTATCAATCTGGACTTGAACCCAGTCTTACACTGTAATCCTCTCACTCATCTTTCCCTTCCCTTCTATGAACACCAAACTCAAGTCTGCCTACACTCCCTTGCACATCTTAATAGATAACAAATGTTATCTGGCACACCCTCCTTCAATTTCCCTCCATTCTTTTATTTATCTTATTAATGTCTTTATAGTCCTGTTTCAGAATAGATGTTTTCACTTCCTTTCAAGATAAGTCTCTCCCAGGATCCTAATTCTATCTCCTCTCTTTTCCTGTGGAATATCTCTCTATTTTACTTTCTACCTTTCTTTCTACTGTTTCTAAACGTCACCCTGAAAAAGAGTAAAAGAAAAATACATACATAAAACACCCTCTTTTCTGCTCCCTCAAACTACTTACTGTTTCATTTCCTTCTTCTAGATACCTGCAAACTTAATAAAAGTATTCTTAATGGCTCTTACCCCATTCTCTCTTCCCAATCACTTCTCAACCAATATAAGCTAACTTTTGTTCCTTGTTCTTTCAGTCTTACTCAATCCCCAAACCTAGTTCTGCACCTCTCATATAATGAGTTCGATAAATATTTTTTCCAAAAAAACCCAACTATCCTAATGACTTCCTAATTCCCAAATAAGACTGCCTTTTGACACTTCTCCAAACAGACCTCCCTGCCAACCTAGTATCAATCTCCACACATCACCTTGTGAGGTCTTTTTAGAGCCTCTCGCAGATGTGCACAGACAGTAAGGTGGTCTCCATGACCCCCACTTCCTTGTATTCCTGTACATGTTCATCTCTGTGAGTGTGGATGGCATCTGACATTCTTCTCACAAATAGAAGAGGACAAAGATGAAGGAATGCCATGAAAATGTTATCATAGAAGACTCCACCTTGCTAGTTAGTACAGTCAACAGAATGAAAAGCAAACTATGAAATAGGAAATCATGTATATGATAAGGCCTTAATATGAAGATAGCATACCCTAGTGGTTTTGTGGTTAAGTTCACTACCTCTGGCTGGTACAATCTACATACATCCCAGGGACAAGGGTTGATGACTTGGGGCAGGAGAAACCACCAAATTTAAGAACTAAATAAAATACTTCCTCCTCCTCCTCCCTCTTTCTCTCTGCTTCTGCTTGCTTTCATTCCTACCTGTACCTTTTCTTAAAAAAAAAAAAATACATACATATATACACACATATAGATTTATATATATGTGTGTGTATATATATTCCTATAACTTAACAAAGCCCAAATAATATGAAAATAGGAAAAGAAGGAGACATACAGTCAAAAAAAGCACATGGAAAATGTTCAACCTCACTAATTATTAGATAAATGCAAAACGAAACCAACCACAATGAGCTATCATCCCACACCCATCAGGATGGTTACTGTAAAAAGCAAAACAAAACATAAAATTACAAGTGTTGGTAAAAATGTGGAAATATTACAACCCTTGTGCACGATGATTGTAAAATGATGCAGCCACTGTGGAAAACAATATGACAGTTCCTCAAAACAATTAAAATAAAACTCCCATATAATCCAGTTATTCTACTTCTGGGTATATATTCAAAAGAATTGGCACACTCTCCTTCAATTTCCCAGTTGACATTTGTATACCTATGCTCACATTGATATTTGTACACTTATGCTCATAGCAGCATTATTGGCAATAATCAGAAGGTGGAAGCAACCCAAGTGTTCACCAACAGAAAAAAAGGATAAACAAAAATGGGATATATACATAAAATGGAGTTTAGTTCAGCCCCATTAAGAGAAAATTCTGACAGAAGCTTCACATGGGTGAATTCTGAGAACCTTATGCTAAGTGAAGGCAATTAGAAGGCAAATACTGTTATCATTCCACTTACATTAGGCACCTAGAATAGTGAATTTTACAGAGATAGGACACAGAATGGTAGTTGTCCTGTGCTGGGGTAAAGGGAGGGGAGTTGGAGGGGTAGGAAAATGGGAAGTTATTATTTAAATGGGGACAGAGTTTCAGTTTTGTAAGATGAAAAGAATTTTGGAGATGAATAGTGGTGTTGATTCACAATAACATAAATGTATTTAAGAGACTAAACATTTAAAAATTATTAAGATGGTCAATTTTGTGTTATGTGCATTTTACCACATTTAAAAATAATCATTCATGGATAAAAGATCTCTGCAAAGCATAAAATTTACCATTAGATTTTAATTTAACAGGTTACCAAAAGTTCACCGATACAGTTTTAGATTCTATATTACAAAATAACCTTAAGAACTATCATTTAATTTTCATGAAGATTGATATACCTACTGCTTAGGAATGTTGTGAGGATTAAATGAGTTGATACTTGTAAAGCACTTACAATAGTGTCTAGAACATTGCTACTTCTATAAATGTTAGTTATCATAATTGCAGGAATAAGATGAACAGGAAATTAGGAATTAAATCATTAAACTTGGGACTGCAACCACTGACATGGTCGATATTGATAAATTATCTGTTGAATAAGTCACAAGACACTGAAATCTGAAAACCTAACAAAACATCATTTTAAAGAATCCACACCCACTTTTCAGAGGCTTCCAAGGCTCTGCAGTCATCCCCACCTGCCCTCGGGGTGTCCTGCACACCACATGGGAACATCTCTTCAGTGTTCCAAGTTAGCCCAGGCACTGTTCCCCTCAGCTTTGGGCTCAGCCTCTTTCTGAGAATGAATAGTATATATTTAAAGAGGGAAAATGACAGCATGTTTTCTGTGAATAGCTTCAACATTTTTATTCCACTTCCTGTTTCCACCATTTGGAGTATTTATAAAGTTTTCCATTTGATCCTTTTTTGGGACAGAATACTTGTTCGGAAATAATACGGAAGAACAACAACTAAATGAAGCGGTGCATCAGGGAACTGAAGTTATACACAGCACTGTGTCAGCACCGCCCCTCCAGCTGAGGGTGGAAGGAGACCTGGAAGGGGGTCTAGAATGGCAACTGCAGCAGAACCAATGTCAGACCTGATGGGGAGACAACAATGGGCATGTGGATGTCTGCTCTTGCCTGGAACTCATTTTCAGTCATTACGTTTGTGCAAAGAGCAAAGGCAGTTGCCCAGAAAACAGAGGATGGAAAATGAGGGTTATCGCAGACTATGAAATAGCTCCGTGGTTTCTCTCCCACAGGAATCCGGAAAGGGAAGGCTTCTGCAAAGCTGTCTCCAGGTTGTCTTTAAAGAGACCCTATTAGCCAAAATCAAGCCCTAAATAATATGAGTAGTTAAATGACAGGTCGAAAGAACGCAAGCCTGAAAGGCAGGAGAACCGTCACTACCGGACGGCAAATACAATGAATCTATTTGGACAGCAAGTACTGTCCGAGTGGCTCTGTTTGATGACTTGTTTCTCAAGACACAGTGACTTGCTGTGTCTGGAACAAATGATTCAGTGCATTTCCCAGAATGGTTTTTCAAGCTGGCTTCTTTGCTGGATTGGAGACCCAATCTGTCCATTTATAACATGGTAATTTCAGGGCAGAGAGAAAGCCACTCATCCAAAGCTAGCCTGGATGAAAATAGAACACGCTAATACCCGACGACTTTGAGCTCTCCTCCCCGGAGCCCCTCCCGCCTGAAAGGCTTTCTCTGCAGCTTGATGCTTCAAAGGAAAAAGCTTTATTTTATTGAAGTCCCTGTGTTACATCATGAGACAGTGTAGTTCCTTTTCTTTGTTGCACACATTTCATCTGTCTGACCTTTAGGAGAAAAAAATACCTCTAGACTTGGTTCCCAAGAAGTTACCACAGAAGAAAAAGACTTGGAGTAGCCTAGCCAGAGTACCCATACACACTGGTCCATGACAATATTTCTCTTTTTAAAAAACACATGCCTGGTACTGAGTCCTACTGAGACAGTTACAGGAGGCCTGAGCTTTCCAGTTACTTCTATGAAGGCAGGGAGTTTTTGGTAGCCATAGACTCACATGGGGTTGGAGACAGAACCCTAACAGATGGATGTCAGATCACGCACCCAGACCAGTTCTCCACGAGGATCAAGGAATCTCAGAAAAATTGCCCTCTAGATGCCTAAGTGCAAAGAGGGCACTGGAGAGGACTTCCAAAGCTGGAGTAATTGGGTGCTTCACAAGACCTCAGGCACTCTACCAGAAAGTTCACTAAAAGCACACACTCTCCTCTTAAGATTTTATTCAAATGAGTATTACAAAAGTCAGAGCAAAGTTTTTAGCCCTATTAAGTAACTGGACCATTTATCATAGTAACGGAAAAGGAACTGGGGCCTAGCATACTTGTAAGCATTTCATTCAAGGGAGAAAGATGAGGGAAAACACATCATATATCTTAGGAACAGTAATGTCCTGTTATTGTTAAAAACTGCTGGGACCTCATTAGAGCCTATGAAAATATGATCTGTAAGTACTGAAAGGCAATAAATCTTCAACAGCCAAAAAAGAAAGTGGGTAAAGGGAGGGAAAGGCAAGAGTAAAGGGAGAGAAGAGGAGAAAGGAAAATAAAAGAAGAAAATTACTATCTATCTATTGGTTTTCTCACCAAGTAAAGAACCAGCAATTTCCATATTTGCCTGCCAAGAGGCTTCCCAGAATGAGTGTGTGAATTCAGTGACTTAATACAGGTTCAAAAAGTAGAAGATTATATGAAATATTTAAAAGTAATTATTAACAATTAATAAAATCTGTGTAAAGTAGTTTGTTATTTTTTCCCTCTTCAGTTTTCATACAATAACCTTCCAGTTATCTTGGTTCTTTCCTTGGAGATGGAAATTCCTTTTCTTAGAGTTCACCCTGTGACTAAAGCTGAGCCAATTCTGAATAGCTGAGCAGAAATCAAACAGAAAGGCTCACATTGCTCATTGTGGACTAACGAAACCTTGTCCCCATGTCCTCTGTTACTGGCACACAGCCATGGCACATCTTTCGAGCCAAAGTTTTGACAAGATTGCAGGGAGTGTGCAGTTCATTTATTCTCTTATGAGACTGAAAAATGGCTACAGAAAATAAGTAATAATGCCCTTTTTACAAAAGAAAATGACAGCTTCAACACTGAGCTAGGTGGAAAATACAGACAAGCAAAGCCAACCGAGGGAGCACATCAACAAAGTTTTGTCAACAGAAACACCTAGCACTATGCTGAATATCTGACACATTTCATAAACTTAACCATTAAATGAAAACCAGAATTATGAAATAACTATTACATTTAAAATTATGAACTTAACATATTTGATGCCTGTAGACATTAAAGCAAATTACTGATATCAAACATTAATCAAACTCTCCCAAAGATTCAATGGGTACAAATATTTTCCATGCTTAAAAATATGTACAAAGGGACATTACTACAATGAATACACATCTCTTCCATCTGGAGACTCATCTGTACTATCTACAAAACGCTCTTATAATAAGCCAGTAACCATAAATAAGTATGTCCCTAAGTTGAGAGTCATGCCAGCAAACTGTTGACCACAAGGCGGGGTGCGGGATGGAGGTGTCACACAAACCCCAACTGGTAGCCAGTTGGTCAGAAGTACAGGTGACTTGGGATTGCCATCTGAAGGCGGAGGCAGTTCAGTGGAACTGAGGCCTTATCCACCTATGCGAGCAGATGCTAACTGTAGGAGACAGTCTCAGAACCGAATAAATGGGTGGACTTCTGGCTGTGCTTTGTTGGAAAAGCCACAAGTCTGGTATTGAAGTAAAATGTGGTGGCAATACGGTAGTGCTGTGAAAATAAAGAAGGGTATTTCCCAAGACAGGAAGAAGGACTCTGTGGAGAAGACAGAATTCTGGACACTAGAAAGACATAGCCTGTTCTACACAGGGACATGAACTGTCCACCTTCAGCCCTGCAACCAAACTGATTGTCTGTGAAGGAAATCAAGTGGCCACTCTTCACTTATAGAAGAGTGCCGCTACGAACCCTTAACTTGGAGGGGCCATGACTAGATCCTACCATTCTCCTACTTTCCCTTAGTCAGACTTACCTAAAACTCATTGCCCTGCCCTTCATTCTCCAAAGACCACCCTGTTCCCACCACTGAGAGAAGGAAGACATCAAGTTGAAATCCCACCAACTTCTGCCATGAACCACACAGATTTCACTGACAAACACACTCATCCTTTCTTCTTCCTGATAAAATGTAAAAGGTGATGCTCTTCTTAGTCTATAGTTAATTCCTTCAACTGAGGCTGAGGTCCTATCCTGTCTAATCCACAGGAGTTTCCTCCCACAATTATCCAGCTACTTTCTCTCCAGTACCTCCCCTATAGGCTCATTCCCAATATGAATGCACTCAAAAAAATGTAAAAATCCTTAACCCCATATTTTCCCCAACAACTTAGCTCTCTCCAACAATAACAGACCGAGGCCAGCCAAGGGCCCCCATTCCATGAGTTTTGGGGCACTCAGTAACAGAAATTAGCTGAGGATCAAACAACGCCTTAGACAAGAGCTGTCTGGGGGTTGGGGGAGAGGACCCACATATGAGGAAGTCAGCCAAAGAATAGAATCTAAAACTGCTTATGTGGGTGGTCTTCAGTTGATTCTTTTAAGGATTTTTCAACCAATCAAAGGCTTGTGAAGTAACTTTCTGCTGTACCCTTGAGACTGCAACTTGGGAGGAAGATCTGTAGATGGCAGTTGGTTAGCAAGATAAAATCTCTTTTGCTAGGTACTCACCTCCTGCAGCATTTTTAGAGGGAATGGGAAATTGGGTGATCAAAATGGAGCCACAAATAATCATCACAATGGAAACCCTAATAGATTCAGTGGAAGGGAGAAACTTAGCAAAAGGCCCCCTCACAATGGAGCAGTTAATGGTTTCTGAAGTTGGTGTCCTTAGGAGTGGCCATTTGCATGGTACAAGGGGCAGATAAAACTTTCCATAATCCAGCAGCCAGGGAGCACACTGTTTCTAGACCCTGCCTGTCTCATAACCAGGCAACATTTTAAAATGACTCCTAGGTAGTCTCTATGTTAAAAACAAAAAACAGATTCATCACATTTACCAGGATATATCTTTAGTTTCTACCTTCCTTATTCCAGCCTGTTCTTGTTCTCACTTGGACAGGATACTGGGCAAACACCATAGCTTATCTGTTCATATTGAGTTGTAAGAATCAAGAACAGTTTTCCTTTAGCAGTTGGGAATTTTTTGTTGGTGTTGTTCTACTCTAATCATTAAAATTATTTTTTATTTACCGCTTCACCCATCTCCCAGCTTTGTCCTGGATGCCCTGGGAAGAGGGCTCTTTCTCTGTTTCTAAGCTTAATGCTTCTACCTCTGCTCCTTCCTTAGGAAACTTCCTCTGGCTCCAGCTCCTCTGGGGGTGATGTGGGAGGGAGAGAGGAAAGGCAGGCAGGGAAGCTCTCATTTGACACAGTCCCTTCATTTTTAGCAATTCCTCTGGTCTTTGGGGACATTCAAAACTTTTTTTCTTGCAGCGCATCTGTGGCTTCTTTAAAGACATTCCTCATAAGTGGATCCCTCACACACACCTCCTGAATACGATTTATTATGGTTTCTGACAATCTGGTCAGTACAGGCTGTTTATGGGGTTCTGCTGGCCCTTCAGGAAGCCTTTTTCTATAAAGTCCACTTAAACATGACCTCAGACATTTACCTCCATCTGCATGGAGGGTTCAAAACCCGAAATGATTTAACACCCCAACCCCTTAAGAAAAGCAGTCTAGATAAAATATGTCAAAGAAACAACAGGTCCAAGATGGTGGTGTTCATGCAAAGCCCCACCAAAACTTAATACCTAACCTCAGTGTGGTTTCAGCCTCTCCCCAAGGTGGAGTTTTGAGCCAATCGGTCTGGAATTGTCTGTTCAGCACTAGTGAGATCATCTGCGTGATAAGACACCTCCCCGACCTGGCAACCAATGGAAGGTGGATCAGTCTGAAATAATTTTTTAAACTACTAACCTTGTGCTACCCTTTCTAAATATAAAGAACGCTTTCTATTTGCTAGATGGGAGGATGCCTCTTTCATGAGTCATTTAATAAAGCCAATTAGATCTTCACATTTATTTAAATAAATTCTGTTTTTTTTAACAAAATGAAACAAAATAAAATCACCATTTAATCAATCAAAATGCTGGCAATGAAGTATGGAGTCTATCTTCCTTTAAAATTTGGAACCGTGAGTTTCCCGTTTGGAACCGAGAGTTTCCCATTTCAATGTGAAACACTGAGCCTGGGAACCATGGAAAGTAAGATTCAAACCAGCCTTCACACTAAATTGTGTGCTCAAGGCTGATGACCTTTCGTTTGTTGCCATCAGAGGGCCACAGAGTGGCTTGAGAAACAGGAAATTAAGCCTTTAGCCCACCCAAGGTGGGAAACTACTACATCAAGGTAGGGCCTATAATGGTAAAGCCTTAGTAGTATAAAGGGAAACGGAAAACAAACCTAGTACAGAGAGGGAAGGCAAGGAGCATGCGTATCTTGGGAACTTATAACTACAATCCCCACTCACAGGGTTTACAGCCAATATACACTACATCTGGGGTTTTAAAAAACACAAACATACACATTAGTCATGCCCCGAGGCAAATGATAGAAGAAACCTCATATGTCCTCAAAAGGAACCCAGCAGCAACACAAGTCTCAAAGAAATCTCACAGATAAAATTGATAAAGTTTGAAGAAACATAAACTCAGAAGGAAACAAACTACCATGAGTAAAAACAGCAGAATACACATATATATAGAAGATTGGGTCTTCTGCAAGCAGATGCCAAGCCAGAACTTTGAATACATGATGTATTAATTAGAATCAGCAACAGTGAAGAGGAGAAAGAAAAAAGCAAGATTAAGCAGAAGGAGAAACTGAACTACAGTACAACTCTGACAAAACCTGACACAATTCAACAGAGAGCTGGTAAAGATAATTGTTCACCAGTCATCCTACACCAAACCCAAATGGCCAGATCTTGATACCTCATTCACATCAGTACAGCCCACACTGGGCAGTGCATGGCCATAGGCAGGGTAGCTCTGCAGATGAAAGCTGCCTGCTGAGTTCTTTTCTCTACAAGTGAACATCAACAGCTAGGCATCAATTCCTTCCTAGAAAAGAACATAGGTGGCACATCTCTGTGTCATACAAGTGAATGGGTGGATGGATGGATGGATGGCTGGGTATACATGTGAGAGAAAGAAAGAATAAGTCAGATAAAGATTTAAAACATTAAAATATGTTGCAAGTGAGCTCTGGGCACTGTTGCGCCCTGAAGCATGAAGTCAGTCCAGGAAAGAAAGCTTTGTAACAGCACACAGCAAGTTTATTAGGAGAAGCACAGAGAGACAGAATCTCTCTGTGGGGAGTAAAGCTACAAAATGGCATAAGCTCAGGAAATGCCTTATATATTTGGGGAATGGAATTTTTCTCTTGGCAGGAGTTATGAGGAAGTGATTAGGGGTTGCTAAGGACTACAAACCCATTCCCGGTATGCCTGGTGCTTAGGTAGGATGAGGCCACTTGGGTGGTGCTGGCTTACTTTGGATGGTACTAGTTTATTTAGGTGGTGCTGGCTTAGTTTTAGCATACCTGTGGGTTAACTAATCTCCTGTAGACCTCTGCAATCCTGTTTCATTGTTTTCAAAACCCTCTGCTTTTTCTATGCTGTCCCTCATCAAATTATCAAACAGAATATAAGACATTTTAATGTTTTAGTAAGTATTTTTTATGAAGCACATTTTTAAGTCAGGCACATCTGTAAACAGCATCAAAATTGTAAAGGAGTACTTTTATAAATTAAAATGATAATAGAGTTTAAAATTTTATTAGAAATGTAAAACAGCAGGTTATCATAACCAACTAAAGAATTACTAATCTGGAAAACAGACATGAAGAAAGTATTCAAAATGCAACCTAGAGAAAGAGATGAAAGAAAGAATGAAAAGATGCAATTGATGTCTAATTAGAACTTAATTAAGAGATAAGAGAGAGAATGAAGAAGAGGCAATCTTCAAAAGATAACGAGGTGCACCCTAGTGGAGTAGCGGTTAGATCAGCCACCACTGGCCAAGCGCAGACAGCATACATCACAAGGATGGATGGGAGGGGTTGGGGGGACAACCAAGATCTACAACTAAAATAAAAATAAATGAAAATGTTTCTTTCTCCTCTCTCTTCCTACCTGCCGGCCTACTCACCTTCATTCCTGCCTGGATCCTTGCTTTAAAAAAAATTAGAATAAAAAATATAATGACAAATTTCCAGACACATTGGAAAACTCAAACCCTTGGATTAAAAAAAAGAAACAAAATCAATCAGACCCTCATGGAATAAATAAAAAGAAATCCAGAAGTAGAAATGCAGTAAAATTGCAGACACTAAAGAGAAAGAATATTTTAAATGCAAACCAGAAAGAATAGAAACTTGCAAAGGGAAGGAATATAATGAAAGTTGACTTTTTATCAGTCATAATAAAAGGCAAAAAAAGAGCATAATGTTTTTTCATTATAATGAAAGGAAATTGCTGCAATTACTGTCATCCTAAAATTCTATACTTTGTTAACAGAATCTGAGAGAGTTTAACTCAACAAACTTTCATAAGCAGAAAACCTAAAGGATCCAAAACATATTTGGAATTGAGAATATATAAATATTTTATAAACTTAAATTTAAATTTGTATCAAAAGAAATTTGAAGAGATTGAGAAAACAAGGCAAAAAATGGAAGAAACTTGCTACACACATCATCCGTGAACTCCAACATTCATATTTTGTAAAGTACTCCTCCTTATAAGGCAATCTAATTTAAGAAAAATGGGCAACCACCTTTAATAAGCATTGCAAAGAACATAAAATCCAAATGGCTAATAAACATATATTTAAATGCTCAAATGTAAGAAAATGCAAACTAAATGAAAACTAAAACTATAATGAAATACCACAATACCCGGTTATAAACATTTTTGAAATTTGCTAAAATTTCAAGTGTTGGCTTGATATGGCCAACTAGGACTTTTAAATACTGATGTTGGGGATGAAGTCAAGAACACGATGCTAGAGAACACAAAAATAGAGGGATTTTTTCAATCGGGAGATTTGAAGTGGCCTTTCTAAAAAACTTGAGCTGAGACTGAAGAAATTGCTCAGACCAAGTAATTCCAGGCAGAGAGTACTTTATACAAAGGCCTGAATTGATATAGGACTTGGCATGTTTGTGGATTTGAAAAAGTAGTGTCTGTTTTGTCCCAATGTGGCTGGAGCAGAAGCAACAAGGAGCAGAGGGCTGAAGAGCTAAAATTAGTTAAAGAAGCAGCAAGGCTCATGGTGTTCTTTCTACCCTAAGAATCTGATCACTACCCCAAGCCATGGCAATGTATTAAAGGGCTCAAGCTCAAAAATGATGGTGCCAGATTTGCACTTCGGGTCACTATGGTTTGTACTAGGAAATGCAGAGTGACTGTGTGTGTAAGAGTAGATACAGGGAAGTTGCTTAGAAATCTTGTACAATAATTCTGGGTGATTAATAATGATCACATAGTCTAGGGGGAAATAGACTGTGAATATTTAAGAAGTTAAACTGAAACCAAATAAATGAAACAGGTAGAAATCAAAATAGACTTTTATTCTATAGGACCAAATTATCAGAAGGGTAGGGGAGGAGGGTGGGCAAATAAGGCAAAAGGGGTCAATTACAGGGTGAAGGATAGAATTGGACAGCTGGTGGTGAACTTAATGTTGACTAACAATGACACACATTCTAAAACAATATAATGCTATAATAAAATGTTCCTTCAATATAATATTTTTTTTATTTTTAAAAGAAGTAAAATCAACAAACTTTGGTGAGGGTCTGGTTGTGGTGGTGAGGGAGAAAGGAAATGTAGATTACTACTGGGGTTTGGGATCTAACTAACATGTGGTGCCACTCTCTCTATATAAGGACAAGCTTGAGTGTAGGTAGGGCAGAGTGAGATTAGTTCAATTTTGCACATGTGTTTTGACTAATTTTGCCTCCAAGTTAAACTGAGAAGGGTGTATTTGATATATACATGTGGACCCCTGGTGTACTAGAGTCAGCTCACAAGTGCTCTACATCTCTTCCCAATGCTGCATTCAGTGATACTGAATCAGTAGTTTGATAACTGCCATGGTGAGAATATTTACACCATAGAAATTGGCAAGTGCTACAACTCAAGGTAAATTTATCTCCTGGAGAGTTGGATGTTAAATATTTACCAGCACAGCACTCTGGATCACAGAGAAGAAGTCTGGGATAGAGACATAAATTCATGCGTCTTTAGAAGGCAGCTGGAGGTTCTCAGTTGTGCTTCATTAAGCAGCAATCACTTTTCATATAGAGCTGAAAGTCAGGGAATGTGCTCATGCCATCCCATAAAACTGCTTGTTGTTGACGCACGAATGGCTGCCAGACTCTTCGGACAGGTTGGGGATAATTTTATATGAAAAGGAGTAAAAAAAAGAAATGTCTGTCAAGAAACCCAATTCGCCTCCTGTTGTGGGCCTTGGTAGTGTGGCAAGGACTGTGAAAACAGTGTCGCAGGTTTAACTCATGTTCCATTTATTGCCTTTGGGACCATCTGTGCTTGCTTCCTGAGGAGACCTGATGGCCTGATGCCAACCCTGCGCACACACCAGACCAGGTGGCAGGCCTCGTGCACACCTAGCCCCAACTGACCTTACGTTTAGGCATATGCAAGAAGGCATGAATAAAGCTCCCTGCCAACTGCCTTGTTTCCACCCACAGAACCATGCACTTCCAGGCAGCACATGGAAGCAGAGCTTAAGAAAACACAGTGGCTGAGGTGTCTGACAACTGGAGCAGGACATGTGGTTAATGCTCCTCCAAGGAGAGCTCCTGGGGGCTGCTCAGCAGCAGCCATGCATGGCTCTGGGAACGTCAGCCCTGCCCTGTAGGAGGTCTTGGTACACTTCCAGAGATAATAGCTATAACAATGATGATGGGAGCACCTTCCTCTAGTCTCGGACTTCATGGTTTTCCAAGCATTTTCACACACAGTTTCTCATTTTTGTTTTTTTTTAACAGCTCTATGGAGTTGAAAGCATAAGTGTTACTATCTCCTCTATTTTACAAATGAAGTAAGATTTAGAAAGTGAGTTTGTGGCTGTCCCATTTCATCCCCTTTAAATTAGCATCGACCACCCAGTATCACCATGTGAAGACTGGGTAAAATTCTCTCCAACTACTTCCCACTTTTTGCTATCCAACATCTTACTGGCATCCCTGGTTTCTCAAACTCCCTATCTTCTTTACCCTTCCCATGATGTGAATTTCAGATATGGTGTACATACTTGCATATATGATGATTCTAGATAATTCTGCATATCATGGTGTCAATTAGTAGCAATAAATATTTTGCCTTCTGAAATATCTAAACAGACAGAATATTTTTCTTTGAGGTTCCAAGAATTTCAAGCAGAATCCGTTACATAGGTGCTAATACTTATACAGAAATATATTTTAAGAAATAACTTTCTCCTGATTATAAAAGTAATACATGTGTACATAATGTAAAATTTGGAAAATTGGGAATAAATCTCACAGCTATTAATATTCAAAACAAAAATATCTGGTGTAACGCAAACGTTTTAGGATAAATATTTAGCCTACTAAGGTGGAAATTATCTTGAAAGTACACTGAGTACATACTTCAGTCTATAAATGGATTTTACATGTATAATAAATATGCACGTGTGTGCATTCACTGAATACATTTTCAATGTCTCATCCTACAGGCCCCTTCAAAGGTCCACTTTAGACAGAGTCCTAAAAGTAGCAACACACTAATTATGCTAGCCAGCTTTTAGGATGCTGTGCCTGGGCCATGCCCTGGGTATTCAGCCTCTAATATAGTCCCCTGAAACACTGAACAGAGCTGGCCTATAAAACTAAAAGAATATTCCATTAATGAAAACACATGATTCAGAAAATTCCATTAATGAAAACACATTATTCTGAAGGTAGATCATAAAAGACACTACATCTTCTTCCTTGCTCTTTTCTGGATTGTTCACTCTGGTAGAAAACAGTCACTGTGTCGTGAAAACACTCAAACAGTCCTACAGGCAAGCCATGTGTAGAGGAACTGAGGCCTCCTGCCAATAGCCATGTGAGTCCACCATCTTGGAAGCAGTCCTCCAGTTCCAGTCAAGCCTTCAGATGGTACAGCACTGCCGATATCAGTACTGTAAGACATGAGAGACTCAGAGCTAGATCCAACCAGCTAAGATGGTCCTGGCTTTCTCATTTTCAGAAACTACAAATGAATAACCCTTTATTGTTGGTTTTAAGCCAGCAGGTTTGGACATAATTTATTACTGGCTTTGAAGAAAACAACCTAACTTAAATCCAGGCTCTATCACTTATTAGATAAGTTGCCTTCAGAAACTCACTTGTTTACAAATTCTTTGAAATTGAAATAATAGTACCTATCCCAAAACATTGCTTTAAGGAGTCAATATGATCATATAATACAGACATGCTTGGCACAAGGACACTATTTTTGGAGTGACTAATCCGTCCCAGTTTATCCAGAGCTCTCTTGGTTTTAGCACTAGGAGTCTGACATCTGGAGAACCTCCTCAACCTCAGGGAAACTGAGATAGTCACCCTTGGAGTCACTGGCAATTGATGAAGATGAAAGGTGACTATGTAGTTAAGCAAAAAAGTCTAAAACATCAGGTAGGCTAACTCATACCCTATTGACCCACATATCATATCTGGATTCCCAAACTGTAGTGATCTGGGGAATCTGGTCTGCTGGGGAGCTCTGCCATCCCCCACACTCTGGTCTTACAGGGAGACTCAGGGTCTGCCTTTGACCACTCCTTCTGAAGAATGAGACAGAGCCTAACTATACTATCAACAAGAGTCTTCTAAAACATCTGCAGACTCTGTTGAAAGTTTTGGGGGTGCTGAAAAGAAAATCAACTCCACCGATACTAGAAATGGCTACTTGATGTCCAATGCTCAATAGGACCTCAAAGGTCCTTGCCAGCCTTGAGTCAAACTTAGAAGGGCCTAAGTATGCTACAAGCTTGTCAGAGTCCACCACCCTGTGGCACTCACCTTCCTCTGTTCTGCTTGGAGTCCGCACCCGTAGGCCTCCTTGCATTACACACATCTCTACCCACACGTCTCATAAAGGACTAACTCTCCCTCATCCTTCAGCTCTACACCAAGGCACTGCACGATCTTGCAAAGCCTCAACTCCCGGGGGGCTTCTTAACGTCTTAAAGGCCCCAGTATTCACCCTGACACACAGCATTATAGGTTACTTCAGGGATGCCTCTGTTTGTCTTCCCCCCAACACCATTAATCAGTGATCCTTTTAAGCCCAGGGACTGGATCTCATTCATCCTTCTCTCCTCAGTGCCAATGGCAATGCCTGACATATAATAGGTGCTCAATAAATAATCAATGGTTAAATGAATATATGCATGAATAAAATGCCTTTCATTATACTTGACTCAATTTTCCAAAACTGACATCTGGAAAGAAGAGTAAAATGCATGTTTTGCTCCCTTAGGATCCAGAGTTTGCACTAGCTAATGAGCTGGGTGGGGTAGATGGCGTTCACCACTTGTACACAATTCCCAGAGGGGACATCAGCTGACAACACGCTGTAGTTGGAGTGCCTGTCCTGAACAAGGCTTGGTAATAACCGTCTACACTGCTCACTGAAGAATATCAGTAACAGGACCTGAATGAGTTTTCTCCCTTTCCAGAAACGGAATGACACAGACTTGGACTGGACCATTTGACAAACTGCAGCGCTTCATGGGTTCCATGTAATGGGCAGTGTCTTCCCTCAGCTACTGAATTACCCATCGGCAGACACAACCTGGGGAAGCAGATATCAGGTAACACACAGTCAGATCAGTTGATGAGCAGGCAATCTGGAGCTGCAGCCCTCGGACAAAGATGGGAACCGGAAGTCAGCGGTGGGCGGGAGCATATGTGTGTGATAGGGCCTGTGGCTTCCTGCCAGGGGCTCCGACTTCACGCATCGCGTGTCTTGTCAGAGACAAGAAGACTGTCTTTCAGAAATCCCAGTCACCTCAACATCTGGTTTAGTGCTCTTTCCAGCAGCCTGAATAAAATGACTTGTTTTCTAAGTCAGGTCAAAGTAAATAGAAGGGAAGGATGTTTTCACAAACAGATTTCTTCTCTTCTGGTAAAAAAAAAAGAATCTTAAAAAAATAGTCAAGGCAAAGCCTTGTGGAGAAGAGTAATACATGGGCAGCCTGCAGCACATTTGGGGTGGGTAAAAATACACTGAAATTCAGGCTCCAAGAGAGCTTGTCTGCTAGGATGCAAAGCAGGGCTGGGGAGCCATGGTATCCCGTAAGCTTGTTTCACCAGGAATTTACTACTATGTGGCTGCCATTTGGAAGCCAAGAATTATACTGTATGTGGTTCTCCGTGACGGCGTAAAGTATCATGCACATACGTGTCAGGGCAAGCAACTGCAGCTGCGCCTGTTATCAAGGAAAGGGAGCTAATGTTAACCGAAGGTCCTTATGCTTTTCATATATTCTTTAAAGTAACCTTTGCAAGGAAGATAAAAGGACAATATTACCATCCTGCTCTAGGAAATGGACAAAACAACCTAATTAAGTGCAATCAACTAAGTTTTAGAGCTATGATCTGACTCCAAGTCCCTGCTAGTCTCACTGTTCTAGGGTGTCTGAGGCTCCCCCCATACTCTCCCCACTGCCCTATCATCCTAGATCACTTTCAACAAAGGAGGCTGGGTGGCTCCAGGTCAACAGATTCCAATGGACCAATAGTCAATCACAAGTAGGCTATTGATGAGAATGCACAGGCAAGCATCAGCCTCTAGGTTAAACAGTTTCAGTTTTGCAATCCTGCCTTTACTATAGAGGGACTTAGTATATTTTCCACACAATAGAGTATCAAGGTAACTGCATAAAAATCACACTCACTTATTTTTTTTTTTCAAATTTGAAAAATCCAAATTCACCATCTGGTCACAGAGCCTCGTCTGGAATTAACAAAACAGAATGATATCCTTACATTATGGAGTGGGTGCAGAGTTAAGGAAGTGAATTGAATTTACAGTGGTTACCTTTTTTTTTTGCCAAGAAACTCATCCAACTGGGGTTGGAAAACCAATCCTCAAATCTTGGGTATTAATTGGACCCTTGGCCAAAGCAATCACTCTCTCAGCCAATTAAGGCCCTTGGAGCAGGAGCATGCTGTCATTCAGAGACAGCACAGACAGCTTAAAACCTGGTCACACACCATAGCTTTCCCTTTGCTGCCAAACCCAAGACTTTGCCCCTCTGTCTCCAGTGACTTGAGTTTCCCCTCTTCAGTCTGCTGGCAAAATTAGGGGGCTTTTAAAGCTCTCCAGGACCTGGTTACCCAGGGGTATTAAAAAAAGAAGCCACAGCCAGTTCCTGAAACTTGTGGAAAGTTTGTGGATTTTCAAGGATGGTCCTGGAGGAGTCTGTGTTCTTCTGGAAAGATACATAGTGGGGGCTAACAGAAGCAGGAATTCTGGGGACCAGGATTGTGTGGGAATGGCATAAGAAGACATCCCAGTTTCTCCCCATCTTTCTTTCCAATGTGAAAAGGAACACAGTCAGGACCTGCACTCTCCCTTCGTGGTGCCAGTATTCCTTCTCTTACTGATAAACGTGATACTCATTGATAAGACATACAAACCAGAAGCTCTAGCAGCCACTGGGCTTAGACTGGAATCCAAGCTCTCACTTCATGCTTAAGAAACTCTGGGTAGGGAAAAATTTTCATGTAAAATTCTCAAAACTTCTATCAACTTTACGTTTCTAAAAGGTTTAAATGAAAACTATTTCACATACCTAATACAGACTGTATGTACTCAATAAGTATTAATAACTACTGCAATTGTTCTCCACTGTTTTCCCAAATTGTCCCTCATTAAATTGGTGACTCCTCTCCCATAATAAGAACAAGTCTAAAACTGAATATTAATGTGAGTCCCAGATCTGGACAATCGCTCTCTAACTTAGTCCAGTGGCGATTTTTTTTTATTAGGATCCATGTACACAGATTCTCTGGCGAATTGCACAGTATAGATGCTCAGTCCCATGTATAAGAAGCAGTGAATCACTTTTGATATATGGCAGAGAAATGAAGCAATCACAATACAATTCTGGCCAAGGGAAGCATGTCCATTTGAAATATTCCAATCACTGAGGGGAAAAGCAAGGAGTTTTTGTGGATTAAATTATCTGGAAAATAGTTTCATGCTCCCACAGCATCTGTAGACAGTGAAGTTGACTTCTCCGCGAACCTGATGGTAGTTCAAGATGCAACCACAACCGGTTTATGAGAGAGCAAACTGGTAAGAAGCTTGGAGGACGTTCCCTAGCTGACAGTTTCAGTTCACAGGGCTTGCTGGAGCAAGGAATCACCTTGTGGCTGAGTGGTGGTTCCACCGGTTACTACAGTAGTCTGACGGGCTGGCACAAAGCCAACTCTGCTGTTCAAAGACACACATTTTATTTCGACCTTTTCGACATTATTCCTGACATGTACCAAAGATTGGGACCATTGGCTTTGTCCAAGAATAAATGAACAGCTACCACAATTCATAGAGTAGCCTTAGTATTTTTTACTTCCAAGTCAAATATGAAGAGTGCTAGGAAAAAAAAAAATTTTGTCTATTCATTTACCTATGCTGCCTTACTTCCTGCCTCTTTCATTAAGTAACCTTGTCATATTCACATTTCTTGACGTTTTTCCCTTTCCACATCTGCCCTCACTATTAAACCAATAATAATGATCCAGGTGTCTGTCTAACATGTATTTTTATTGAGTTCCTTCACTAAAAGAGAAATAAGTGGGCACCAGGGGACTGGACTTGGTCTGCACAATGGAAAAATACATCTGTACTGATAAGCTTCAAGGGCTTCATGACAAAGCAATTAGTTTGCCATTAGGGAGAAGTCCTGTGCCAAAGACTTTGAAGATCTTAGCAGAAAAGATGGAAAATTTTGTCAAGGCAAAGAGATTCATTAAAGCAGACTGCAAACTTTAAAATGAAACCCTGGGGGTTTCCAGACAGCCTGCCATGTACTCCAAATCCTCCCCGCCATGTTCTGCCTTCACCCCATGGGTACCCATGGGTGCCCAGTTCTGATGTCACACCAGGGTCTTGTCAACCCTTGCTCTGTCCTATGCCACCACATAGACTCCATGCCACATTACAGAATCTTCAGAGATTCCACAGTCTAATACCTAGGCAATGTGAGTAAGCTCTTGCTCCAGAGGACACTAATTCAGAGGGCCTAAAACATATATCCTGAAATTCTACAGACTGAAGTTTTTAAGTTTACAACTTTAAATTATGCTGTACTTATATTGAAGTCTCATGAATTCCTTCAACAGCATAGAAACAACAGCATTAATCAAACACCTAAAGAAATAATAAAAGCAAGACACTGTTCATCTGTACCCATTGTTAATAATATCCATGAGGGAGGTGCTCAAAACACAAAATCAATCAGAAGGGCTGCTTAGTGCTACCTGTCCTGAGTACCAGAATGTCAGATCAGAGCTCTTAAAATCCTCCCATTAAGAGCAAAGTCTCAGAACTCCGATGGTGAAGGAAGGCCAAGAGAAGTTATTATAATTTCCACCGCTACCATTACCAAACACTGGTGCCAAGAGCTTCCTATTGGTTCCCTCATTACACCCCTTCAACAATCCTGCAGACTAGGTACTTCTGTGCACATTTTTTAAATGAGGATTCTGAAACTCAAAGAGACAGAGTTACATGCCCTAGTTATACTATCAATAAGTTGCAGGATTTGGGATCAGAAGCAGAGCCAGGACAGTTTGGCATGTGATATTTGATATATTACAAGATGCCCATCTCAGTCACTACAGCCATCAGTCTCAAGTGTGAAAGTGCATTCAAGTCATCCGGGGAGCTTGTCAAAATGCAAATTCTGATTCTGTAGGTCTGGATGAGGCCTGAGAAGTCTACATTTCTAACAAGCTTCCAGGTGACGGGGATGCTGCAGGCCTTGGATGCCACTTTGAGGGTTAAGGTACTGCTTGATATTCCCTCTTGTGTGCCCAAAGGTCGGGAGGGAGGGGAACAGAGAGGGAACCACTTTTTCTCTTACAAAATGTTGTCTCATCCCCCAACACACATGAGACAGTTAAGTCAAGTCAGTAACTTTCTCCCAGGACATCTAACTAGGAACTAATTCAGGCTCCATGTATTTATTTTATTTACCTTTACGAGGATGCTTTTGGCCTTGAAATATTGGTCCAATTTTGCATTGAAAGAAATCAACCTCCAACAATAAGACCCAGTCAAACTCCTTCCCCTGCAAGTAAACAAGGACAAGGTAACAGCCCATATTCAGTGAGCCTGACAGTTTGCAGGTATCCTGCAGGCATCCATGCACTATAGAAAAAGTAGAAGCTGCTTTCCTTCAGACACCCCAATGTCATCCAAGGTCATATAAGAATGGCCTAGAATAGCACCCACTTCTCAATGGCACTTAATTCCTCAGGGAGCTTTTTGGGGACACTTGATGGAAGATGAGTTTTTTTCTCCCACTTGGAATATCAGGGGTGATTCTCAAATGTGAGATTAGGACATAAGGACATGGTTCCCTTTGCACATTCGATTCCCTCTCATTTGTGGGTGTCCTCTAACTGTCCCACATCCAAAGAGCAGAATCAGAAAGTGCCTGACATAGCCTGTGTCTTCATTCTTGGCACAAACTTATCCTTCCCAGAGAAAACACGCCATGCTGTGACCACTGCCTGATGATTGTAGTGAGGGCTGGGCAAGAGATGTGATGTGTGTTCATTATGATTTTTATAAGTTGGTGGCTGGAAAATTTAGTGGGTGGTAATTCCATGGAACTGTCATCCACTGATGCATTCATTCAACAAGCATTTCCTGAGCTCCTACTATGCATGAGGCATTGTGTCAGGTTGTGAGTCTACAGAGATGACGCAAAGTTCTTCCTAGTCATGAAGAACTTAGGGTCTAGAGGGAAGACATAAAGAAAGTGATATTTCATATCCACTCCTCATATCAATCCTCATTTAAAAAATGTGCACAGAAGTACCTAGTCTGCAGGATTGTTGAAGGGGTGTAATGACGGAACTGTTTCCAGCCCTATGTTCCATTCTGTGGTTTCAGATGCTATAATAGAGGCTTACTCAGAAGTTGTAGGGAACAGGAGAGTCCCTACATTTAGTGAGCATTTAATATATACCAGTACTTTAAAACATTCCTTAGTGCTCCCCAATCTTCATCACATCGCTGCCCATCTGTAAAATGGGCATGATCCTGTGACCATCTGGTAAACTCAGGTTACTCTCAGCTAGACACCATCTGCCCAGCCTCCGCCCTCCAATGGACAGTGGGGCTCACATCTCACCACCTGCCATTCTCAGGGGTTTCCTGTGCTGCAGAGTCAATCAGGGATCTGTCTCAGGGCACCACTGAAACTTCATAACTCTACAGATGGGAAAAGAAGGCTGCATGATTTAAGTCAATTTTTCAAGGTGTCACAGCTCATAAGAGGAGAGACTGGAATTTAACCCCAGGCCTGTCTTACTGCAAATTCCTGGAGTTTTCCCTTTGGTATTATACTGCCTCTGACTCTGCCCTCAGGAAACACTTCACTGAAGAGTGGGCCCCTAGAAAGGGATCTTGACAAATGAGCAGTTCAGGCGGGAAAGAAGGAAGAGTTCCAAACACAGGAAACAGCAGGTGCAAACACAGGGACATGATACAGGTTTTTCCAGATCCCAAAAAACCATATAATAGTACTCATTCACATGTGACAAGAATAGAAGTAAATATGCTATGACAGCACAGTTACTTGTAACTGTTTCCCTCCTCATCATTTAAACAGAAAGGATGCTTTGTTCAGGCAGGTTAGACGCCCAGATTTGTTCTGCCAGTTGGATTAGGAGATGGAGTGATATTGTATGCAGTGAGCAGGTCTTATTCATGAATATGGGAAAGAAGAGATGCAGGTGGGGTAGGGAGGAGGTAAACCTACATTGCTACATTTAAAGACGCAGAAACCAGAGCAAGAAAGGCTGTGTGAGATAGGGAGTTGGTGGGGGCAACTGAGAGAGAACAGCCAGAGAGAATTTAGAAAGATATGGGGAATGGGATTCTGCAGGATTCTTCCTATGTATCGGATAGAGATCAATTGCAATCAACAGAAGACACTGTATCGGAACTACTATACAGAAATCTAAGATCACTCCAAGACAGTGCATATTGCGACCTCTCTCACCTCCTCTTCCTAGACACTATAAAGCTATACCCACTTAACCTGAGTACTGGCGAGCTAGTGAATGACTCCCTGGTCAGGAAGTACCTTGCCAGCTACACAGTCTCTTTGGCACTCAACATCTTCTCGTCTGGTTGAATCTGTACAAGAATTCTGTATAGATGCAAACATCTGTACAAGAATGAGGTGGACCTGCTCAGTGACTACCTGAAAACCAGGAAAGGGCAAGTGGTAGGCTTTGAGATGGCAAATACTTTGGTTAACTGAGTATTCCTCACTTCAAGGCAGGAACAACCCCTTTGCAGGCAAGCCACCTCCAATTCTTCCAACCCCAGGGAGAGATCAGTCCTTAGTCCTCCTGCCCCATTTCCTCTCAAGTCCCCTTTGTTAGGTCACAGGCTAGGAGGAGGTCTCCTGCCACCACCAGCACTGGTCATCTCCAAAGGCCTCGTCCTCCCAACCCTACTTCTGGCAGCCCACTCCAAGAGGGATGCTCCTTTGGGATGCCTCTCCCAGCCTGCTAAGTGCCCACTGCTTGTGGAAAAGCCAGGCCTTTTAGAACCACCACCAGCTCTTTCAGTCAGTGCAGCCCAAGCAGACAGTTCAACCTGTGTCTTTGCTGAACGAGAGAGCTTGGCTGAACCAGGAGAACAGGATGCTCCCCAGACAGCAGCTCCATTCTCCTCCAAGGACCAAGGCTCCTGCCTGGCCTGCTGCATTGGTGTCCAGGCTGTGGGACAAATGTGGCATCCGTTCTATCCAATATATGATCCCATGGAAACTTTGTCATGTTTGGAGTCTTTTTGTAGCAAACTAGAGATTTATGAAGGTCATTATTGTAAACACTGGGTCCTGAGGTTGTTCAAATATATAGATAAACTTTTAGTTTTTACATACTGGTTACCCCTCTTAAAAAATTTCATTTTGCAATAATTTCAGGTTTACAACAAATGTGCAAGTTAGTACAGTGGGTCCCCTTCATCCAGCCTCCCCTAATGTTAACATTGCATGTAACCATGGTATATTTACTAGAGCATTAACATTTATTCAATGATAATAGTTCACAGATTTTATTCATATTTTACTAGTTTTTCCACTAATGTTGTTTTTCTCTTTCAGAGACCTATTCTGGTACCACACTGCATTTAGTTCCCTTTACATTTTACTATATCCAGGGTTGGTTCATTTTATTATTTTAAATATACAGAAAATTTGAATGAACAGTATAATGAACATCCAAATATTCTGCATCTAGATAAGCAATTGTTAACACTACCTGTTTTTTAACTTAGGCATGTCCGTGTAAAAAACTTTTTTCTCATTCCTGAGGAAAAAAAAAACACCTATATTCACTTAAGAACAACAGTCTTTGAAAAGGAACCAAGAATTGGGGGAGCAGCATCTCCAGAGGAGAAGGGACAGATGACAGAAGACGGGGCAGGAAAAGCTGAGACACCGTCTGGGAACGAATGACCGGAAACCACGCTGTGTGGTCGGAGGGACGGAGACCTGAGCCTCTTCCCGGGCGGAAGACCCCGTGGGTGCCCCACACGGGCGCTGCCCACCGAGCAACAGCCTGGTGGACACAGAGGGGCTTCCCCCGCGACAACGGGACTCGGGCGGGGCGGACACGGAGGAGAGCAGGGAGGACCGAGGAGGTAACACAGACCTGAGCACGGGGCGTCCACGTGCTGAAGCCGCTTCTACCTGTGGATGAGACGGCAAGAGGCCTCCGGGGACGGGGCCGCCGCGGGGCCACACTGCAGCCCGGGCTCCTTCCGCGCTGCGGAGGCGTCTTCTGTTCTCCACAGACAGTCTCGGGTCACGTTGTCGGGTCACGTTCTGGGGTCACGTTATGGGGGTCACGTTCTGGGGTCACGTTCTGAGATCACGTTCTCGGGTCACGTTCTGGGGGGTCACATTCTCGGGTCACGTTCTGAGGTCACGTTCGCGGGTCACATTCTGGGGTCACGTTCTTGGGTCACGTTCTCGCGAGCACATTTTTGTGGTGGCGGCGCCGTTCTGGAGATCGCGGATCTGAGTCCCTTCTCTCAGCTCTCTTCTGGTTGCAGCTCCCGTGGTTCCAGCCCTCGTGGTGTAGGGCGTAACCATCAGGTAGTTACCAGATGCGGAGCGCTTTCCTACGAACCTCTTTGTGGCTTTGCTGTCTCTCAGGGAGGGTCACTAGAGAGGATTTCGGGTCCTCGCAAACAGTCACTCCTCCCCACCTGGGACTACTGCTCAACAACCTGCTCACCTGTTTGCTGCTGAATCTTAAAGCAGCTGAAAGTCAATGGGTGCCTGGGCTTGTAAATGCTGCCTGCTGGGAGACTAAGTGGTGTTCATGGGAGGAGTTTGTTTTGTCTTGATCAATTCTTTAGGCCCTGGGCAAGCCATCAACCACTTCTCACTGGTGGTCTCTATTGGATTATGGCCTGCCTGGGGCCTGGGACTAACCACCCTAGGCCTCTCTGCTCATACTATCTACTGGGCACGGAGGGCGAGGTGGGCATCTGCTTGAGGAAGAGCCAAAGTATACAGCAAGACCTCAGCTAAGCCAGCAATTACATCCCAGTATTACTGGGAAAGCTGAGACAACCTCTCCATTCCCTGCCTCAACTTCAACCCTGAAGGCTGGGCTCTGAACTCAACTCCGGGCTCTAGACTTGTAACCATTCTGACTGGTGCAGAGGCTTCAGCCTACACAACAAGAGAAAGCCCAGCATCCTAGGCCAAGACCCTATGCCTGTACTCTATACCCTGATACCCTTACACAAGGCCATTGCATCATGGCAAAGAAAGAAAGCCCTTTAGCCTAACCCACAAAAATAAACACAGAGTACCAAACAAAATGAAGAGACAAAGACATATACTCAAATGCTATACCAGAACAATACTCAAGGAAAAAAGTTGAAAACAAAAGAATTTCGTAAACTACTTGAAGGTTTCAAAGCAATTACCTTAACGATGCTCACTGAAATCAAGGAAACAATGGGTGAACAAAAAAAAGAAAAAGAAAAACAGCAAAGAAAGAGAAAACATGAAGCAGTTCCTAATAGAATTCATGGAACAAAAGGAAACAACAGAGGGGCTCAACATTACACTGGAAGAAACCTTCAACAGAATTAGTGAGCTAGAAGATAGGGCAATGGAATGCACTTGAGAAGACCAGCAAGGAGATAAACAAGCAAAGATAGCAGAAGAGACCTAAGGGATAACTTTAGAAGGAAAGGTGTGACATCATAATGGTCCCAGAAGAAAAAGAGAAAGGGACAGAAACTTTATTCTAAGAAATTATAGGTGAGATCATCTTCCTTCACCTGGGAAAGGAAAGAAACATCCAGATCCAGGAAGCAAGAAGAGTTCTAAACTAAACCATAGTAGATATACACAAAGACACATTGTAATTAAATGATAAAAATCAAAGATATTCTTGAAAGCAGCTAGAGAAAAAGGAGTCACATACAATGGGGCCCCCATAAGACTGTTTGTGGATTTTGCAGCTGACTTTACAAGTCAGAAGGAAATGACAGCATATATTAAAAGTGTTGGGAAAAAAAAAAAAAAAAAGATTTCCAACCAAGAATACCCTGCTATCACTTAGAATGGAAGAAGTGATAAAAGCTTTACAGATAAAGGAATTCATCACCACTAAATAAATCTTAGAATAAATATCAAAGTAAGTTTTATTAAAGAAAACAGAAAAACCACTTAGGAGGACCAAGATACCAAAAACAAAAAAAATGTGGGGAGGAGAAAAGTAAAAAGGTGGACTCTTAAAATAAGCTTGAGTTTAACTTGCTTTCATGTTTAAAAGAGCAATAAGCATAGAGATTTATATGCAAATACGACAGTAACCTAAAAACATAAATCTATAGAAAAAACAAGGAAAAAAACCCCACAATATGAAAGAAAACTTCCAAGAGAATAAGAGAACAAAGTGACTTGCAAAAAAAAAACCTCTGGAAAGTAAGCAACAAAATGGCAACGAACTCCAAGTTCTTTATAGTGCTGAACATGTTATTTTCAAAATTTGGAGACCTTGAATTGGAGAAAACAATCCTTAAACTCTCCATGGTGTTAAAACCAGATGCCATTGTGAACACTGTTTAATCAGAATTGGACAGCCTAACCGCTGAAGTGCTTCTGATTCTCTGTATATACTCTGATCTCTGACTAAGCAAATAAGAGCTTATCCAGTCATTGAAGAAAAAAATGTTCCTTCCATGTAAAGAGGATTAGTAATGGTACCAGATCATTCATTCTGCTAATCCAAGGAGTGGAAGACTGGTCTAGCTGATGTGCCTTGCTCTGTTCCTTTCAATCTTCACTCTAATACTTCTTCTCTCTTTTATTTTTTTTTAGAAATCTTTCTTATTACTAAAATACTAACCTTCTCTCTCCACACCTATGACCCAACTTAATGTGCGCACCTTCCAGGAAATCACAGAGGAGGAAACTTAAGGGGGCTAAAACAGAACAAGTCTCTCAGTAATTCACTTGTGCATGCTATACTTTGATATGAAGCACCAAGGATAGTGGAGGACAATCTCATAGACAAAGGGAACACTCCATTACTTCTAAATCTTTAATCTAAGATCTAAATCCCTTAATCTAAGACTCCATTTGCCATTCCCTGGGCCTCCATGCTTTTTCTAAGCCAGAAATGGTCTTCTGTCCCTATTCTTTAGAAGACAGTAGAAAAGGAAGTTGTCTTTCAGAGTAGGATGAGTCATTCATCTTTGCCACTTGGTAACACCTTTCTCTTCTTAAGACCCCAAGTGCCTTTTCCATCCTCAGCTCAGGATATAAATATGTATCTGCCTCAGCTACCTCAGAATTTACCATCATGTAAATTCTCCATATAGATATTGTTAAATTTTGATTTTTCTCTTACTGAAAATAATGCCAATAGTTACTTATTAGTAATTACTATAAACGTCAATTGATTAAACTCAACAATTGAAAGGTGTAGAGTGGCTTGATGGATTAAAATTAATATCAACTTTTGGCTACATAGAGAAAACAAATTTAAGCTCTAAAGACAAACACAAGCTCCAAGTCAAAGGGTGGAAGTCGATCCTACAATTAAAAGGTAATCACAGAAAGGCAGGGATGGCCATACTTATGTCAGATAAAATAGACTTCCAACGAAAGAAGATAACAAAAGACAGTGATGGACATTATATAACGATTAAGGGGTTAATTCAGCAGGACGACATTATATATATATATATATATATATATATATATATATATATATATATGTATATATATGCACCAAATGAGGAATCATCAAAATACAAAAAGCAATTATTAACTATTAAAGAGAGCCATTGATAGCAAGATAAAGTAGGAGACATCAACACCCAACTTAAAACAGTAGCTATATCAACCAGACAGAAAATTAACAAGAAAACAACAGCCTTAAATGTCAAATTAGACCAAGGTGGTATAATAGATGCAAAACACTTTACTTAAAAAAAAAGAAAATTCACATTTTTCTCAGTGCTCATGGAACATTTTCAGGGATAGACCATATGTTGGAAAAGAAAACAAGTAAATTTATGAAGACTGAAATACAAGTATCTTTTCTAATTACAATTGTGTAAAATTACAAATCAGCCACAAAAGGTGAGGGGCTGGAAAATTCTAAAATATGTGGAGGCTAAACAAGTTTCTAAATGATTATTGATAAAAGAAGAAATTGAAGTAAAAACAAAAATACTTGGAGACTAGTGAAGACGAAGATATGAGTTATCATGGGCTGTAGCAAAAGTGGTATGAAGAGGAAAGTTTACATAAGACTACACAAAGACATAAGAAATATGTCAAATGAATAATCTAACCCTATACCAAAGTCAACTAGAAAGAGAAGAACAAATGAAACCCAAAGCAGGCTAAGGAAAGGAATAATAAAAATTAGAACAAATAAATGAAATAGAAATCAAAGGGCAATTCAGAAGATCACTGAAAACAAAAGCTGGTTCTTTGAAAAGATAAGCAGGTTGACAAATCTTTGCCTATGCTCACTAAAAATAAATGTTAAAACTAAGATAAAACTATAATCAGAAAAAAAGGAAATAGTAGTAAACCTACTGCACATATACAGATGTAAATTTGCTGTCATGTATACCTCAAACTGAGTTAATGTTAAAATGCAATAATCTTTCAATAAAATCAATTTAAAAATAAATAAATGCAAAAATTTAAGCAAAAACTAGAAGCAGAAGTAAAAGAAGGGAAGTTACAAAAGATACCTCAGAAAAACAAAGCATCCTAAGGGACTACTATGACCAACAATATGTCAATATATTGAACAATTTAAAGGACATGGACAAATTCTTAGAATCATGCAGCCAACCAAGAAAAAAGAACAAAAGTGAAAATATAATACACCCTGATTATTAACTACATGCAGAGCAATAATAATCAAAACAGTATGGTACTGAAATAAAAACAGGACATTTCAGTGGAATAGAATTGAGTGCTCAGAAATAAACTCATACATATGTGGTCAGTTAATTTATGAAAAAATTGCCAAGAGCATACAATGGAGAAAGGAAAGTCTTTTCAACAAATAGTGCTGGGAAAACTCTACAGCTATATGCAAGTGGATGACACCAGGTCATTCTCTAATAGCATGCACAAAAATTAATTCAAAATGGATTAGAGATTTGCATGAAAAGTAAGAAACATAAAGTACACAGAAGAAAACCTAAATGATATGTTCCGCATCAGTCTTAGATAGGTCTTTGGGGACTTGGTTCTAACAGCAAGGAAAACAAAAGCATAAATAACCAAATGGGACTACATCAAACTAAAAAACTTCCGCAAAGCAAAAGAAACTAGCATCAGAACAAAATGATAACTGCTGAATGGGAGAAGATATTTGCACATCAAATATCCAATAAAGGGTTAATATCGAAGCTATATAAAGAACTCAACAAGAAGCCCTACCCCACCTCACCCCCCAAAAAAGAATCCCAATTAAAAAAAATGAGCAGGGCATGCTCTGATGGAGTAGCAGTTAGGTCAACCCCCTTCATATGATGCAGGGCACATAGCCCTGGGTTTAAGTCCCAGGTCTTGGAAGAAACAGCCAGTGTGAGCAGTTAAATAAAAATAAAGAAAGTGCTTTCTTCTTCTTTCTCTTCCTGCCTGCCTGTCTGTCTGCCTACCTTCATTCCTGCCTGCACCTCTTTCCTTTGAAAAAAAATTGGCAGAAGATCTAAATAGACACTTCTCCAAAGAAGACATACAGATGACCAACAGTAATACACAAACAACACTTATTAGGGAAATGAAAATCAAAGCTATAATGAGATATCACGTCACACCTGTGGCCTACATTGAAAAGACTAGAGACAAGTGTTGGAGAGGGTGTGAAGAAAAAGGAACACTTGTGCCATGTTCATCAAAAGGTAACTTGGTACATCTACTTTGAAAACCTAAATGGAGTTTCCTCAGAAAGTTAAAAATAAAATTACCTTGTGATCCAGCAATTCCACTTCTAGGTATCTATCCAAGGAATAAATAAACATTAATTCCAAAAGATATATGCACTTCTTGTTCATTGCAGTATTATTTACAATAGCCAAGAGACGGGAGCAACCTAAGTGGCCATCAACAGATGGGTAGATAAAGAAGATGTGATATAGATACACAGTGGAATAATGAGGAGGGAGGAGGAGGGGGGTAAGAAAGGGGGAAACAGGGAAGAGGAGGGGTTGAAAGAGGAGGACTGTGCTAAGTGAAATAAGTCAGAGGGAGAAAGATAATGGGTGATCTAGCTCATATGTAGAATATAAAGAAAAGCCAATAAACAGACAAAAAACCAACAACTAAATAACCCTCAGATACTGATAACACAACTGAGGTCACTAGAGGGAAAAAGTGTGGAATGCTGGGAGCAAAGGGCACGGGGATCCAATGTACATTTATGAAGGACTATTGAAAATTTGGTATAGTACCCTATATTTGACAGTGAACCCCATCTAAAACATTGTTTTGTAAATCACAATTACTTTAATTAAAAGAAAAGTACAGGAAAGTTTCCTTTTCTTTGAGTCTTAATCTAACAAAGACAACAGTAAAGAACACACTGAGATGACATAAACAGAGTGAAGTTTATTTTAATATATGTATATATGTAATAAAATAGACTGCAGAAATCAAATAAGTAAATTCTTTATAGAATTCATAGGATAATTAATAATTAAAGAATTTAGAATGGGCTAGCAAAAACAGGACTATCGTAAGAGGATAAGCATTAAGGTTATTAAAATGATAGATGATAGATGATAGACATAGGTATTAGATGATAGATGAATATGTAGAGATATGTAATAGATGAAATATAAATAGAAAACAGATAAGATGATGACTGATAGACAGATGATAGAAAGATGATGGATGATAGATAGGTAGCTAGGTAGCTATAGATAGGTGATTGAGAGGAGAGAGAGAGAGGATACAGACAAAGGATAGTTTCCCATGGCTACTGTCACAATGTATCATAAACTGACTATAACTTAAAATGAAAGAAAATCGTTCTCACAATTCTGGAAGCCAAGTCTGAAATCAAGGTTCCTTCCAGATACTCTAAAGGAGAATATGTTCCTTGTCTCTTTCAGCTTCTGGTGGCTCCCAAAATTCATTGGATTATGGCCATATCTCTCCAACCTCTGCCTCCAAGTTCGCGCTGTCTCCTCCCCTTCTGTCCATCCTTCCTCTATGCATCTCTTATGAAGACATTTTGATTTGAAACTTAATAGGATAATCCAGGATGACCTCTTCATTTTGAGACACTTATCACAAGTACGTATGCAAAGATTCTTTTTCCAAATAAGATCACATTCTCAGACTCTGGGGATCAGTATGTGGACATACCTTTTTGAGGGGTCACCATTCAATCCATTAACAGTAGGTAGATATTCCATTTACACATTAGACTTGATTAAATTGCTTCCACTATCCAATATTATTTATTCTCTTCTCTCAGTAGAATAACTATTGCAATTTAAGAACAGTGAGTTGCCAGGATTAGTTTTACCATATCATTTTGAGTTAGAACTCACAAAACAAGACTCCATTTCTTTACAAGATGATTGCCAAACCAGATCCCAGAACTTCTCATGAGATACTCTAGAATTCAAACTACAGACTCCCCAGACTGTTTTAAGGACAGACCTGTAATAAAATTA